>CAJVOY010000087.1:1233207-1361325 GCA_911197225.1 Penicillium salamii | reverse complement strand
GGTGGCCCTGCTCCGACTCCAGCTCCGAGCGGCTCTCTCCCTCCCCCCCCTCCGCCCCCCGTCCCCTCTCCGGAAGTCTCCGGCGGGGGGGGCCCCCCCCCCCCCCCCCCCCCCCCCCCCAAATAATACTCGTACTAGTTAAATGCTGAAACATTCAGTGTGCATGCTAAGACTTTTGGGCTAGATTTAGACGTTTGAGAACAGCCGCTAGCGCCCTCATCTGATTACGCACATTCCGCCCCTTTCAATCTCAAACTGTCGAACCGCCTCGCTTGTCTCTTGATTTTACGCTTTTACCCGCCTATTTAGTAGATCAAAGTACGGATCCTCGAATGCCCTCAACAGCAAAGACGCTATGTGGACCTGAGCCTGGCGGGGCAGTTCGTCGACTGTGGACGTTCAGGGCCAAAGAATCATTGCTAGCCAAGTCTAGGGTTTCGGACAAACAGCCCGTCTAGTATAGAGGTGTTTGGGATATAGCTTAGGGCTGGATCCTGTCAGGGGCTCAGAGTTATATCTAATCTCATCAGCCATCTACTTTCCTCAGTTCTGTCTCTCGTGTCATTCTTAGCTTCCTTTTTTTATTTTTCTTATTTGTATAATTCACTCTTTTCTATCATGCATTTTTCTTCCGCGATCGCAATCGGCCTGGCGCCATTGTTCGCGAGTGCCTACCTCAGCGGGTCTGTAGGCCCAACAACCTCCATCGCCACAAAGAACAACAACAAGATTTGCAACGTCCTGGACTACGGCGCCAAGGCTGACAAGAAGACTGATGTCGGTGCTGCCATCACCTCTGCCTGGGCAGACTGCAAGGACGGTGGTGTCGTATACATTCCTTCCGGCGACTATGCCTTTGAGTCCTGGGTCAGATTGACTGGTGGAAGCAGCTGTGCTATTCAACTGGATGGTATCCTTTACCGAACTGGTACCGAGGGTGGAAACATGATCATGATCGAGCACACCAAGGACTTCGAGTTGTTCAGCTCTACCTCCAAGGGTGCGGTGCAGGGATATGGTTACGAGTACCACAAGGAGGGATCTAGCAGCGGTGCCAGAATCCTGAGACTGTATGATGTGACTGACTTCTCAGTTCACGACCTTGCTCTTGTCGATGCGCCTGTTTTCCACTTCTCTTTGGATACTTGTGAGAATGGTGAGGTTTACAACCTTGCTATTCGTGGTGGTGACAAGGGTGGCTTGGATGGTATTGATGTTTGGTCCACTAACATCTGGATCCACGATGTCAGTGTCTGTGCCATGGTATTGAGCGTTTTTGCTAACCCTGGATAGGTCGAAGTTACAAACAAGGATGAATGTGTCACTGTCAAGGTATGGAATTTTCAGGATACCAGCAACAAAACAATACTAACAAGTCTGTCCACAGAGCCCCGCCAAGAACATCCTCGTGGAGAACATTTACTGCAACTGGAGTGGTGGTTGTGCCATGGGCTCCCTGGGCTCCGACGTTGATGTCAGCGACATCACCTACCGCAACATCTACACTTGGAAGTCGAACCAAATGTACATGATCAAGAGCAACGGAGGCAGCGGTAACGTCGAGAACGTCCTTCTCGAGAACTTCATTGGTAAATATTCACCAAAGACCCCAACGAAATATAATCTAACACTCCCAGGCCACGGAAACGCCTACTCTCTCGATATCGACGGTGCCTGGAGCAGCATGAGCACGGTTTCCGGCGACGGCGTCCAGCTCACCAACGTCACAGCCAAGAACTGGAAGGGTACCGAGCAGTACGGTGCCCAGCGTGGCCCCATCAAAGTGAAGTGCGCGTCTGGTGCGCCCTGCAAGGATATGGTCATTGAAGACTTCGCCATGTGGACCGAGAAGGGTTCGACCCAGGGATACACTTGCGAGAACGCCTACGGCTCCGGCGCCTGTCTCAAGGATGGAGACGACTACTCTGCGTACACAACTACCCAGACCATCAAGTCTGCGCCTTCTGGATACTCTGCCGCTAGCATGGCCTCTGACTTGGCCACTGCATTCGGCACTGCGTCTGAAATTCCCATCCCTGCCATCCCCACTTCGTTCTACCCCGGCGCGACCCCTATCTCCGCGCTTGCTGGAGCTCAGGCAACTTCTTCTTAAGTTTCCTAGTTCCTGGGAGGTGGTGGAAGATCAGGGATTTGCCTCGATCATGTCTCCACAACACTCCTTTCGGGAGGCTATCCATTTCTCGTTCTAGCCTGGGGCCGGCCAGATATACTGGCTCTTTTATCTTATATAGTGCCACAAAAACCCAGGAATGGGTTATCCCCGAATCAATGTTCATCTGGCTCATTTCTGTATGTCGTGGATGGTGTGTTGTAGTTGATGATCTGAGCTGCGTTCCTTTCGCCAGCAGACTTCTAGTGCTCGTCGCTTATCAGTCTCTGAACGTGAGTCCACATTGAAATACCGATATCAGTATATTGTTTATATCTGAAAATCCCCCGTGGGGTTTCATGACTGAAATAATGTGTGAGGTGTTGTCGACGGTCAGGTGACCATTGGAGAGGACCTTCCTCAGAACTCTCTGTGAGACTTCGCTTCGTTTTCATGGTATGCTCAGCTCATAAGCTCATTCTATGCACGTCTCTGGGGGAAATTTCTTCCACGGTGGCTTGTTACAGGGCTCTGCGATCAGCCCTGGAGGTCTGTTTATACGAGGTATCAGATATGACGTCAGAATCCGGGGTGATCCCTTGATCACAGCGCTTCTCTCTCCGAACACTGAGACCGACCATGAAGTGCCATCCTACGGCAAATTCAACAAAATTCACCTGTGACTCGGAATCGATTAAACTCCGACCTGCGAACGGATCGAGCCCATAAAAACCAGACTCCCCCAGATCCTTCCGAGACGTGATCATCCCAACCTTTCCGTTTAATTGGGGATTCCATCGTGACAAAAAAGGGGTCCAGCTACGGAGTCTCTAGTCTGCATCGAGAGAACACCAACTCAATGGAGTAAATGCTTGCGGAGTACTCCGTAGACAGGGCTGACACAACACGACCGGGCGATCACGCCATTAAAACCAACCAATTGAACAGCCAGGAAGTAAGGAAACCCACCTACCTACAGTCGATAAGGTTGAGCTGGGCCAGTTGTGTGGAATGTGATTTGATGCTTGGACATTTCCCCATGGAAGATTCCTCGAAATGCACTTTCCTAGTTTACGGGAGGTTACGGCGCGAAGCCAGGGATATAAATCTCTCCGTCCGCACACCTCACAAAACACCTACGAGATGGCATCCAAGTCCCCCGATCCTGCCGTCGAGTCGCCCGAGCCGACGGATCTAGCGTCCGCAACCGATGGCGATGCGAACTATAAAGCCAAGGCCGAGGTGCTCAACCGTGCCCTCCAAGACATAGGCATGGGCCGGTACCAATGGCAGCTTTTCGTTGTTATTGGCTTCGGCTGGGCGAGTGATAATCTTTGGCCTATTGTGACGTCCTTGATCTTGCCAGCTGTCACAGCCGAGTTCAATCCATCGAAAGCTCCAGTGTTGACACTGGCGCAGAACATCGGTCTGTTGATTGGTGCGGTCTTTTGGGGATTTGGGTGCGACATCTTCGGTCGGCGATGGGCATTCAATCTGACCATTGCTATCACGGCTGTCTTTGGTCTAGTTGCTGCAGGATCGCCGAATTTCGGTGCCATCTGCGCGTTTGCCGCGTTATGGTCCATCGGCGTGGGCGGGAATCTTCCCGTTGATTCAGCGATCTTCTTGGAATTCCTACCAGGCTCGCACCAATATCTGTTGACCATTCTCTCGATTGACTGGGCTCTTGCGCAGGTCCTCACAAATTTGATCGGGTGGCCATTGCTTGGATACCGGACATGTGATTCTGCGGATGGATGCACCAAGGCCAAAAACATGGGGTGGCGATACTTCATGATTGCCATGGGTGGACTCGCTATGATCATGTTCCTTAGTCGATTTATTTTCTTCACCATCTACGAATCACCGAAGTATTTGATGGGGAAAGGGCGAAATCAGGAAGCCGTGGAAGTCGTGCATGAGATCGCGCGCAGAAACGGAACAGCATCTGATTTGACATTGGAAGACCTGGATGAATTAGACCAGGGATCAGCGCAGCATTTGAACACTTCAAACATCGTCCGTCAGCGCCTGGAAAAAGTCAGCTTCGACCATATCCGTGCCCTGTTCGACACCCCCAAGCGAGCATGGGCAACCACTTTGATCATTCTCATCTGGGCTTTCCTGGGTCTAGGCTTCCCCCTTTACAATGCCTTCCTCCCTTTCATCCAGCAATCTCGGGGTGCAGAATTTGGTGATGGGTCCACGTACATCACGTATCGAAACTCATTGGTAATCGCCGTGATGGGAATTCCCGGTTGCCTGCTTGGTGGAGTGCTGGTCGAACTTCCCCGATTCGGCCGGAAGGGAGCTCTTTCCCTGTCCACGATGTTGACGGGTGCCTTCCTTTTGGCATCGACAACAGCGACATCCTCCAACGGTCTTTTGGGATGGAACTGTGCGTTCAATTTCATGAGCAGTCTTATGTATGCTGTGCTGTACGCATACACGCCCGAGATCTTCCTTACAAAAGATCGGGGTACAGGTAACGCTTTGACTGCTTCTGCGAACCGAGTCTTCGGCATTATGGCGCCTATAATAGCCATGTTTGCCGACCTTAACACAGCGGCTCCAGTTTATGTGAGCGGCGCACTCTTCATCGCTGCTGGGCTTCTTGCACTCCTGATGCCATTCGAATCACGAGGCAAAGCGAGTCTTTGATTTTCAGTTTGTTACGACCTCACAACCCAAAACATTAGCAATTCGGAAACCCCAAGCTTAGTCCGACTGCCATCGCAAATGAAATCATCTCGACTACGCGGTTAATATCGAACACAATGACATCATACCCCATCTCCAAGGTCAAATCAACAAAGCCTGGCCACTCACACATCTCCATTCGCCACAACCCAATATAAAACACTTTCTAGAACATCATAGTAAGCCACAAATGCACTACGGCCGGAGTGTTTCATCCAATCAGCTAGACATACAACACCCCAGACATAGAAACGGGTCACAAACATACGTCAGATCGATGCACCCACCATTAGATGTCGATCATAGTGGCTGTCAAGAAGAATTGAACAAGGATGTGTCCAGCTCATTCGTTCGATCTCAATCTAAATGCGCGTGCTTCAATCTGACAGGTCTGTGGCTGGCTCAGGTTGCACCCATTATATCATTGCATGTAACCGGTTTTGCGGACGTGGCCTATATAAAGGCCAGACGAGCTCATCGTCCTCAATTTTAATCAACGCCTGAATCTCCATTTTCGAGAACCTGCACATACAATCAACTTTACAAATCAAATTCTCTCACCCAAATTTTTCATTCACAAAATGTCCAACGATCAAAATCGCAAGTCTACTCCATCCAAATCCCCCGATGATACTAACAACACACAGCCGGCCTGCTTGGCGGCCTAGGCGACACACTCGGAAAGACCGTCGGCGGCGTAACGAACACGCTAGGAGGCACAGTGAACGGACTCGGATCAACTGTTGGCAACGCTACATCCGGACTTGGCCAGACGGTTTCTGGTGCCACCGAAGGAGTGGGCAATACAGCGAAGGGTGCTGGAGAAACCGTTCAGAGTGGATTCTCAAGCATCGGAGGAAAGAAGCAGACTGGAGACAACCCTTTGGGTCTGAACAACTAGGCGACGGAATGAGATCTGTCGAGATGTTATGATATAATGCCTTTTTTTCTACTCTGACGCTGTTTGAATACCACGAATGTGCCATTTGATCCCGTTCAATTGAGCGTAGTTCTTCTATTGGTGGATATGTGCATTCGAACCTTTTAATTTTAAAATAATCCAACACCGGACCAACCCATTAGGTCAAATAACGCACCCACCAATCCCCCTTCCGCTGAAGAGATTCATAAACAGCCTTTTGCCCAACCCATCCATGACCCTCACCCTCAAACTCAACAACCTCAGCAACCCGTCCCTCCAAATGCATAGCATCAGCCATAATCCTCGCCTGTGCCACCGGAACCACCATATCCGTAGTCCCCTGCAACAAAAGCAGAGGTGCTTTCATCTTCTTAGCATGATTGCAAGGGCTCCGCTCAGTGAGCACGCTCTCTCTTTCCTCAGCAACAGTCTTGCTCAACAAGAGACGGTCCACATCCTGACTTTCAAACTTATATGAATCAGCCTGTAAAGCCCTTACATCACTGATACCATAAGAGCTAACGCCAGCAGCCCACACGTCCGGATACATATGCAGAGCCTGGAGAGTGACGTATCCGCCAGCGCTTCCGCCGTAAATCCCCACGCGGGCTTTTTCGACCAGTCCCTTTTCCACGAGGTAGGTTACTGCGCTCACGGCGTCGGCGGTATCGACTATACCCCAGTAACCGGAAAGTCGTTCTCGGTATTCGCGTCCGAATCCAGTTGAGCCGGTGTAGTTCACCGCGCAGACTGCAAAACCTCGCGTGGTGTAATATTGGATCTCGAGATTCAGTGCTGGGGTCACGGTTCCGTTGGGTCCACCGTGGACAAAGACTAGAAGAGGAGGTAGTGTGCTCTTTTCGGCCTCGAACTCGGGGTTACAAGGAGGGAAATAGAACATATGCACGTTGCCATCGCATAGTGGATCATACTTTTGCGGAGCGGTCAGATGCGTCGCGGTAGAGACGTAGTCGGCAGGCAGGACGAATGAAGCAGTTGATGCAAGCACTGTCCTTTTGAATTCGGGGGAGATTGAGACTAAGCCAAGTTCTTGTGGTGAGGCTGCTGTGGCACTGACGACCGCAAAGCTTTCAGATGACACGCGATATAATCCGCTTGCGACGTGTGCAAAGTCGACGTAAGGAAGCTCAAGATCGCGGACTGATGAATCGGATGTATCGATGATCATGATTTTGCTGGTGGCATTTGTGATAACTGCTGCGGCGATAGTCGTCTCGTCGAGTGGCACGTATGTTGAGCTGAGAAGGGTGAATATCATGACACAACATCAAGAGGAAATTGAACGTACCTTCCAAGCTTCCACTCAGCAATAGCGAAATCCGAGTTCTCCAAGCCTGGAAATGAGAAAGACCTTACGGAATGGTCTTTGACATTAAACGAGTATAATTGCCAATATCCTGTGCGGTCGCTTGCAAAGTATAGCATCCCATCGAAACCCCATTTTGGCTGAGCAATACTCTCTTTTTGGGCTTCGCCTGCTATCCGAGTAACGTTTTTCAAAGCACTACCGTCCCACTCCGCGAAATATAACACCGTTCCAGTCCATGGCATATCAGGATGAGACCATTGAATCCAGGACACGTATTTGCCCTGGGAATCGAATTTCGGGTGCGAGTAAAAGTCATCGCCCTTGGCGATTGTAGTCTCTGCACCAGATTCAATATCAATTGCAACCAGGGTATTGTGGACGTGAGTTGCCTGCGTCTCTGGAGTAGCCTCGCGGTGATCTTCTTTGATTGCGATGATCAAGTTGCTAGATGTTGGGTGGATACAGAAATCTCCATACCGAATTCCCTCAACGGCTGGATGCACACAAGTTGCGTCGGCAGTGGCCGGGTCAAGTAAGTAAATGCCTCCTGTCTTGTCCTCTGCAAAGATGATCTTCCCATCCGGTCTAATGGCCATGGTACCTCCACCAAGCTCTTGCACGATTGCATGTGCGCTGAGATTCTTGGGCAGGACATCCTGGCTGTGTCCATTGAGGTGCTGCACGATGGCAAAACGACCATCCTCGGCAGGCCGGCACTCTACTGCATAAATGGCACCATTCCGTTCCTGGCATGCGTCAATATCTTGCCTCACTCCAGAAGGATACATTGTAAACATGGGTGACTGACATTGACGACCACTTCATGGAGCGAGATACTGCTTGTTGAGAGTTGTTGTGCGCTCAATGGACTTTCCCATCGGCCGTATGGTGCGATTTGAGGAGTCATGGCTCAGCTGTTGAGTTCGAAAATCCGAACAAGACAAATCCGTAGCTTTGGATGACACTTCGCGCTTTAAATGTGGCTCCAAAGTCGAATGTGAGTCACCCTATCCACCGAGTTCCTCGACTGAGACAGACCTCGAAATGTGGGATGAAGAGAAGTGCCTTCTCATTGGTTAGAAGGATGGAATCACCCCACACTCTATATCGGGTATAGCGTTTCTTGGCATTGTGAAGTCCCCACTGTTTCTCTGACTATTCTCTCTGTATTCTCTTTCTATCACCAAGCTAATTCAGGCTTTGACATACAACTGGCTGCGTCTAGCTTTGAACAGAAGCTCTCCTCTTCTTCCAGGCTACTTGAAGGGTCTGCCTGGGGAGTCGCAGGCCATATCTCCAGCCCAGCTTGCTTTTCTTCCTGTTTCCGGTGATCCATGACCATCTGCCTAACATTCTTCTGGAAGTGTATGGGTCCCTGGTCGCCGGTTATCAGATGCGATCATACGCTATTTGAGAACGACTTACCTTCTCTTTGGTGGGATGCAGTTCACCATTGGTGAATACCCCAGCACTGAGATTTTCTTGAGTTCCCACGCACAGCTCCTTATCTTCATCTAAGACCTGCCGATAGAAGGCGTTGATATTCTCGAATTCCTCGTCGGTGGCATCTCGATGACGGTAGACCTCGTTCTCGATCTTGCTCGATGTCGCGGATACAGGTATCATCCGTTGGATGTAGAAGAATTTGTCACTAACCAGATTAGCTCTCCATCCACGCTATGATGGCAAGCTCGACGGGGTACTCACGTAACCGTGACCGAGGTAGTCGGATAGAAGTAGGTAATAGCACGACGAAATTGGGTATCAGCAGCCTCTTTATTGAAGATATGGTGCTCCATATATTGTGCTTTGGGCTCAACCCGGTATCTCGGGAGGTCCGAAACCCCATTAATTAGCGGGTGAGAGGTTGCGCAATGATAGCACTCATTGTAGTTCTCTATCACGCCTTTCCAATTGGCGTCGAGTTCCATTTCCCAATAATGGTCGAACTTGAACTCGCCGGCGAAATCGAAATCCTGCATTCGGGGTGTCTCATCCACATTATCGTATTCCTCTTCCCATTTCACGTCTGTTTCACCGGCTTGTAGATTCACCCACACAAAGCCGGCTTTGTCAATATGGACGTGAATTGGGAGGAGAGATTGTTTGCTCTTATCAAAATCGGGCACCGTTTCGAATCGGGGCGCCTTTGACAAATTCCCCTTCAGTCCGTAGGACCATCCGTGGTATTTGCAGCTGAGGATGGGTGCGGTGCCGGAGCGAGATCGGATAACTGGGAATGCACGATGGCGGCAAATATTGTGGAATCCGTTGATGTTGCTGTCTCGATCTTGGATGAGGAAAAATGAAAAGTTCGCCACGGTGAATTCAAGGTAATATCCTGGTTTTGCGAACCGACTCGAGTGAGTAAGAAGCAACCAGCGCTTTGAAAAAATTGCTCGTCTTTCCAGCTGATACATGGCCTCGGACCGATACCATGATGCTGGGAGAGCGCGTGGAGGCTCCTCTTTGGCTTTGCTAGCTGAGCGGAAGAATGGCCACATTGTGTCAGATTGAGTATCAATTGCGTGTACTCGATGTATTCCCTAGCATGAGGTAAAGGATACAGACTATATAGCACCAAGAAGAGATATAATCCTCAATGACGATGCGGGGACTGCATGTGTCAACAGATAACATTAATTGAACTTGAAGCTACAGAAGTACAGTGCCTAGGCGCTAGGTGGGGAGCTACCCCAACCTACAGGGCCAAAGATGGGGGGGGGTGCCTGATAAGGGGCACGCCCCCGGGCGGAGCAAATAGGATTGAAACTACAATCTGGCTTCGGCCCCACCACCCAATGCTTTAGTCCAACGGCGATCGACCTACTATGGTAAGCTGGGTTCAGAAGAGGGGTTACTCGTTACTCACGTCGGCAATGTGGTCATATCCTAGTAGCTTGGGTGCCAATCCAGGGTCTCGCCAAGCCAATGCTTCTCCTTCTGGAGTTGGGACCATTTGCATCTTGCGATCTCTTTCTTGTTGCTCGGCTCCATCATGGAGATGGTAAAGGTATTGCTGAATATTTCCTCGGTCAACAACCATCTTAGTTCTTTGTTTGCGACATTCCTGGAACACCGAAAGGGCGTATTGCTTGGCGTTCAAGAAGTCGATAGAGGTCTTAGAAACACCAGGTTGATTCGGGAGTCGGGAAAGACATTCTCCTAGAACAGCTCCGTCCTCAAAGGACATTCCAGCTCTGAATTCGTCAGCCAGGCTCGAGAGTGAAATAGGGAAACAATTGATCCAGTTATGAGTTCTTACCCAGACGCGAGATATGGTAAAGTGGCATGGACTGCATCACCCAGCATGACAAAAGCCCCTGATGGATGAGTCCAATCGAAGTCTCCGAATCGAATACAGAGACGCCATTTTTGCACAGACTGGCAGAGCCGAAGCAGTTTCGGGATCCTGGCGAAATTAGCAACGTTCGCTCAAATAGTCAAGAAATATGGATACACCCACCGAGGATCCCAATCTTTGAATAAAGCACACATCTCTTCAACATTTCCCTCGACGGTAGATGCCAAGGAGTCCTCTGGAATATCGTCAGGGACAAGGAGCACCATATTGAATAATTCTCCATTCCGAAGAACGTAGTTCACTAATCCAATCGTTAGAGTGTGTCGAGGATATTCAGCTTGGTACATACCGGCATGGGCATCTGGACCTAGCCAGTAATTGACTTGCGGATCTGTCACAAACTCCGCCAACTCAGGATCTTTTCGCATCTCCTTAGTCGACAACATAACTCGGTAGGCAAGATCACCCGTTTTCACTGGCGGATCAACTCGACCAAGCAACCCTTCTGTCAACTTCCCAAACACTCCATCTGCACCAACAACTAAATCACCCGTCCACTGTCTACCATCTGACGTTTTCGCTGTTGCCGTCGCGCCATCTTCAGCGACAGATACATCAACGACGCGGGCATCACAGGTAAGCTCGACGCCCAACTCCGTGGCTCTCTGAACGAGACATTGCTGAAGATCAGCACGATGAAAGTCGCGGTACCAAGTTCCCGGATATCCTTTTTCCGATTCATGAAAATCTAGCGATGAAATCGCATTGCCTTTCCAACCAACAAAATTGCAAACACGGGGAATTGTCATATGAGGAGTCAATGATTCCTCCAGACCCCAATGCTGGAGAACCCGCGAGCTGTTCGGCAGGACTTGTATCCCGGCGCCGACTTCTTTGATTTCGTGCGCGGCCTCGAGTACGTGGACCTGGTGGCCTGCGAGTGCGCAGCTAATGGCTGTGCCGAGGCCTGCTAGGCCTGCGCCGACAATGATGATGTCGAGTTGGCATGGTTTGGCGCGGGATTCTTGCTGCTTGATGTGGACGGGAGGGGCCATTGTCATGGATGTGTAACCGGATAGGTGTTTGGGGATTTCAATTGTGTAAATACGGCTTACTTATGGTAAAATTCTCTTCTCCATCCCAGTGAATCTCGTCTAGTGGTCTTCGAATGCTGATAGCTACCAAAGATGGGGGTTAGCTTGGCTTCATATTTCCGATCGCCGCCATCTTAAAAGGTGAGGATATCGGAGAGATTGAGGATTTGGAAAATCAATGAACATAGATTCGAGACACTCAATCATGTCGAAAGTACGATATCCTGCCCAGTTGACGATCACAACGGCTAACGAGTTTAGTTCTCTCTCCAGGGCCGAACGGCACTTGTTACAGGCGGTGCTCGCGGCTGCGGGTTGGCATTTGCCAGAGGACTAGCTGAAGCAGGTGCCAACGTCGCAGTCTTTGACGTTGTCTCACCAGATGACGCATTCAATGCAATTGAAAAGGACTGTGGTGTTCGGACGGCATTTTATAGGTATGAATCTACGCCTAAGAAACCACGTCACTAACTGGGTTAGGGTCGATATTTCCTCCCAAGAGTCGCTCGAAGAAGGGTTTGCAAAGTTCCAAAAAGACTTTGACAATGCGCTCGATATTTGTGTCCCCTGCGCGGGAATCAATCGCCATCTTCCATTCCTGGAATTCACATACAAAGATCATCAGGATTTGCTATCCATCAATGTGCTAGGTCTTTATTTCACCGCACAGCTGGCAGCAAAACAGATGATCTCGAACAAGACCACGCATGGAAGTATTATTCTTGTGGCAAGTATGGCAAGTCACATCGCTGTGCGAAGTCAGCTGTGCTCGGCGTATTGTGGGACAAAAGGCGCAGTCAAGTCAATGTGTCCAGCGATCGCGAAAGAGTTGGCTGAATATGTAAAGTCCCAGTGAATGGCTTTCGGGTACTCGCTAACTGTGGCATAGAATATCCGGGTCAACACTATATCACCTGGCTATGTGAGGACAGAAATGACCGCCTCCGTAAGTCCACACCCACCCGCATAGATCTCTGCTGACAGACCGTCAGTTTCCCCATCTGTTGGAAGGTTGGAAGTCCGAGGCTATGAATGGCCGCATTTCAGATCCAGAGGATATAATGGGGGCATGTGTTTTTCTCGCAAGCGATGCGAGTTCGTACATGACAGGCTCGGACATCGTGGTGGACGGTGGGGTGACACGGTGGTGATAGAGAAGAGTGGGGGTTTCCCCCTCATTGTATGCATTGTGTGCGGAGATGTTTTATTTTCGAATAAATAGAAGACGACTATAGACATGATCAGTACAATTGTTCACCAGAATGTCCCCTATTGCAGACGCCGAATGTTATGGCGCCGAGTGCGTTAGTGCATCAACTACCGTGGTTGTAGTAGGTGCTGGTCCGTCCGGCTTGATGCTTGCGTACGTCCATTTTCTGTCAATTTGAAGGATTGACTGACAAATTCCTAGAAACAACCTCGCGCGCTTTGGGATCTCTGTTGTAATCCTCGATGATCGCCCCGACAAGACATCCACGGGAAAAGCAGATGGAATGCAGCCCAAGACAATTGAGACATTCAAGCAACTTCGTCTCGCGGATCCATTATTGCGAAATGGCGCAAAAGTGTTCGATATTTCATTCTGGGTAAAGTAACTCCATTTTAAGAAGTCATCGTCGCTCACAAATTTCCAGGAATCAACCACCGACCAACCTATGCGACGTACTGGTCGCAAACTCCATTATCCGGACCATCTCGTTGGCGCATCCGATCCATACATTTTGTTAGCACATCAGGGGATGGTCGAAGAGGTCATGATAGATGACATGGAGTCAAGGGGTGTATTCGTGACTCGCAATGCTCGCTTCACTTCGTGCTCACCTGTGGACGGGACGGATCGGCTTCAGATTCAGTACGAGGATACTGCAACGAACGCAATCCGTACAATCAAGGCAGACTACCTGGTTGGATGTGATGGTGCAAGGTCGAAAGTCAGGTCTTTTATTCCCGATGCCGATCTGGAGGGTGAAATCACCAATGCTGCATGGGGTGTGATGGATGGTACGTGTATCCAATTTCTCCGAGTGAATGATTGCTCACATCTGCATAGGCGTGATTGACACGGACTTCCCCGATTTATGGAGCAAGGTGGCCCTCAGATCTCATTCCGCTGGATCTATCCTATTGATTCCGCGGGAGAGAGGCATGACTCGACTTTATGTTGAGTTGAGCTCGACCGGGGGAGAACGAGTGGATAAGGCCAAAGCCACGCCTGAGTATGTGACACAGCGCGCAAGAGAGGCAATGCATCCATTCAAGCTTGAGTGGAAATCAGTGGAATGGTTTGGTACTTATGTTGTTGGTCAACGGGTGGCGAAGCGTTTTATGGATCCAAGCGCCAAGGTGTTTATTGCGGGTGATGTACGCTGATTTACCATCTCAGTCGGGAAAGGTGTTTGACACTAACATTGTCATAGGCCGGGCATTGTCATTCGGCTCTTGCTGCTCAAGGTGCCAACACCAGCATGCATGACAGCTTCAACCTAGCTTGGAAGCTCAATTTAGTTGCGAGAGGATTGGCGAAATCCTCTTTACTACACACCTATGAGGAGGAAAGGCAGAAGATAGCTCATGATTTGATCAATTTCGATGTTGAGCACTGTAAAGCTTTTTCGGAAAGAGAAACAGCGCTCGCCAAGAACTTCGACGACAACATCAGGTTCATTGCAGGCTTTGGAGCTGAATATACCCCCGGAACTCTCACACGTGTCTCATCCAGCCCATGCCGCATTCAGGCTGGAATGCTACAGCTCCCCGCCAAAGTGACTCGGTACATTGATGCCAACCCAGTTGATATCCAACTGGATATCCCACTGCTGGGGCAGTTCAAGATATACATTTTTGTGCCAGAGCTTCGTTCATCTCTGAGCGCCTTGAATGTTTTGTGTGAGCAAGTAGCTGATGTGCTTGGGGAACTCACTGCTCATGCGGATCGATCATTTGAGAAGCATTCTCGTGGTCATTGTTCTTCGGATGACTTCCAACAGCCCCAGCGCTACAATACCGTTTCCAATATTTTCACCCTTGCAATGGTGACAAAGTCTCCGCAATCTGAGTTCGAGATTTCGGAGCTGCCGGAGATGCTTCAGAAGAGTCGATGGAGTGTATACCTTGACGATATTCAAGCTACCGGCTGTACCGAGAGATGGTTTGGCAATTTGGAAGCAGAGAGTATTGGAATGGCCATTGTCCGACCAGATGGATATATTGGAATGATCGATAGTTGGGACATGGCAAAGGTGGCAGCTTCGGGAGCTTGGCTTGATAGTTACTTTTTGTCGTTCATGGCGTAGAAATCCCGATGTCATTTTACCTCTAGCGGTTTCAGAAGAACTGTACGGATTATCAAGAGGAATGATGAATTGTTCATACACTGCCAGAAGTTTCAAGGAAAGGGTCCAAAGAAAAGCTTTTGAGATGCGCACCGAGGAGAGGGATACGAAGTAAGGGAAAAGAGTGGTAGTGGCCATGTAGTCTTAAGTGAACTTTTTGTCTATGTACTTAAGTAGTTGAAGAAGATTGACATCGTGAATATTAAGTATAAATAGACAAAAGCTATTCGCACAGTGACCCAAAACGAAGATTCCAAAATGCGGGAAAGAAGGAGATGGGCAAGACAGTCACAGATCTATTATTCTTTCTCCCATAATTCCACGGTTATCATGTCGTCCGTTTGTGCTAAAGATGTCTCGGTCTTGAAAAAAGCTCAAACTCTTCCAAGTTTAAAGAAACTGCAGAAATCATGAATCAGTTTGTTTTTCCTAATTATAATTCTCAACTTGTTACAATACCTTTCGTTCATGATCCATATTGTTCAGTCTTTTTTAGTAAAATGAAAAATGACCACGACTTCAGGAGTAGCGAGTGGACCTATACGTGAGTGTGTCTTGGGCCACAGTAATTACCTTGAAGAGACAGATACAGTAATGATATATCAGTATGAGGTCCAAGGTGCTCACAATGAGTGAACATGACTCATCTCTTGGCGCAGACGAATATGTACCACTTCGATGGGCAGATGCATGTAACTACAGGGGTCAAGGTGAAGGACTGGGGTAGATCTTAGGCGTACCAAACGTTGTTCTGGAGTTTCTCATCCGGGTAGTGGTCGCTGAGTATCGCCCTAGTTCTCGTATGTATCGCAGTTGTTACATAGAGACGATTACGTTCTGAAACTCCGCCGTTCCGATTGAAAACCCTTGTGAACTGAGGCATGGACGGGTCGTTTTTCTTGTGCTTAGATTCGATCAGATGTCATCGGGGAGTTGGGGCCCCCTGAGTTAATATCCGAGTCAAGTATACATGCCCAGGTGGGAAAAAATCAATGAACGTAACCTTAGGAATGGTTGACATGGATTTTATTATAAATATATCGTAAGACACCAGTCCTTGAACGTGAAAATTAATCAGTTCATCGTTCTTTCTACCATGGCTGTTCTCCCGGAGTTTCTTGCGGAGTTTCTCGACAGTCCTTATGTGGTACAAGGTGTTTGTGCCACGTTATTGATGGTCGTTATTGCGAGTGTTTGGGGTGATATACTGGATGGAATTCCCCATCGTCGAATCCCTTTAGTTGGAAGGACTTGGTGGGAGATCACCAACAAAAAGGCAAGGTTGCGATTCACTCAGTCATGCCGGGATCTGATCATCGAGGGGTTTGCAAAGGTGTGTACTCAAGCAATCGGGGTATTTCTACAGGCGCTAATAGAACCAGGGAAACCATGTATTCCAAATCATTGGAGCTACACAACCGATGATTGTGCTGCACCCGAAGTACATCAACGAAATTAAGAACCACCCAGACTTGAGTTTCGACGACGCCATTAAGAAGGTATGCTAGAGAGATGATTATTGGAGTATATTCGATTGACCTTATAAGCTGTTTTTTGATAACCGCATCCCCGGATTCGAGCCGCTTCACAATGGTCCCTTTGTGAAGGTCACCGTCGAGGTTCTGCGAACCAAACTCACCCGATCGCTTGGTAGGAAAATCCGTTCATTTGAGTAAGAAAATACCAACCTTTTAGGATCATTGTCTACCCTGCTTTCTAAACAGACATCTTTGACCTTGAAGGATGCTTTACCTCCCACTGATGGTTAGTCTCTCGCTGATTCCGTGGATTCGAACTAATATTTCCTAGAATGGACTCCGTATAAATTTGGCCAGAAAATTCCATTCATGATCGCTCGGGTTTCATCCCTAGTTTTTGTCGGTGAAACTATTTGCCACGATCCCGGATGGATCGATGTATCGGTCAACTATGCTGTTGATGCATTTCAGGCTATGCGCGACCTACAAACATGGCCATCCGTTCTCCGACCCATCGTCCATTGGTTTTTGCCTTCCGCTCAAAACCTGCGCAGTCATATGAAAAATGCCAACATTATCATCAATCGTGAGATCAACAGAAGGACGTTGATTCGGAATGGCAAAATTGTAGCAGATAATCTTCCACACAAACCCGATGCTTTGGATTGGTATCGTGAGATTGCCGAATCCCAGAACAACTCCAACTTTGATCAAGCCCGCGTTCAAGTTACTCTGGCATTGGCGGCTATTCATACAACATCCAATCTAATAACCAATATTGTGTACGACCTCGCCGCATATCCGCAATATATTCAGCCTTTGCGTGATGAGATCTGTGCTGTTGCTGCCGAAGATGGAGAATTGAAGAAAACCAGCTTACTCAAGCTCAAATTGATGGACAGTATTATGAGAGAATCGCAACGAACTAACCCAATGTCATTAAGTATGAAACAATACTGTTTTTTCGTTTTTGATAAATAATCTTGGGATATATACTGACTACTCACACAAAACTCAGTCGCTATGAATCGTTTTGTGCACCAAAAGGTTGTTCTTTCCGATGGTACTGTGCTTCCCAAAGGCGCAATCATCTTTATACCAACGACCCTGTTACAAGATGACAACATTTACCCCAACGCTGCCACTTACGACGGTTATCGGTTCTTGAAGAAACGCCAGGAGCCAGGAAACGAACAAAAGCATCAATTTGTCATGACATCCGCTGATTACTTTGCCTTCGGTCACGGTATTCACTCTTGTCCGGGTCGTTTTTTCGCCTCCAGCGAAACTAAGATCATACTCCTTCATCTGCTGTTAAAGTACAATTGGAAATTGCAGAGTGGTGGACGACCGAAGAATTTTGAAAACGGTGTCGAGCTCATCGCCGACCCAAATGTTGAGCTTTTATTCCAATCTCGTCAGCCAGAGATTAATTTGAGTTTCTTGGGGGAATAGAAAGCCTCGTCCTGATGGGTAGTGCAGGATGAGGGATCATTCTCATGCGCGCCAGGGCATTTTTTCAATCTTTTTGTATGGCCAGAGAAAAGGGGTCAACACTTACTTGACTTAGTCTTCACACCCCTTCTACATCTAAATTGTGGACTGCATTTCGAATGAAAGAAACTAAGCTCATTGAACTTGGGTAGCACTGTATGTCAATTTGTTTCAGCGAAGGTCATCTTGGAAAGTGAACGGCGGAAAATTCTCCAAAGTTCCCGAAGTATGAAGTTGGGGGTGGTCGAGAGTGGGGGGCATCGATGCTCCATAATTGATAGACGCTTGCCCTCATCCCACTACTAGACCATCCCACTGTGAATCCCACCTGAGCAAGAGGTAAAATGCAAGACGCTCAAGTGCTGCATATTTCAATTCCTAAGCTATATATAGCTCGTGAGAGGCCACTTGAATTTTAGCACCAAACACCTTGAGATCTATTCACCATGGGTTCAATCGCCGTTACCGATTCTTTGTTCGAGGCCGTTCGCCTGGGAAGTCTTTCCCTTAAGCATCGTGTTGTTCTGGCACCATGCACACGAATGAGAGCAACAAAGGAGTCAGAGGGCGTATTTGTCCCGACCGATCTGAATGTGGAATATTATTCGCAAAGAGCCTCGGACGGAGGATTTTTGTTGACAGAAGCGACTCCGATCAGCAGATACGTCAGTATCCAGCCTTCCGATTGAAATTCATTGACAAAACTGACTTCCACAGGCCGCTGGATACCCAGGAGTCGCTGGAATTTTCACAGAATCCCAGATCGCAGGGTGGAAAAAGGTCACTGATGCCGTGCATGCCAAAGGCGGATACATCTACTGTCAGTTGTGGCATGTTGGCCGAGCCACTGTTCCCTCCTTCTTGGAAGGAAAGCAAGCTCTCGGGGCTAGTGACATCCCTATCAGCGGAAATGCATTGGATGGTACTGAATACGCGACATCTCCACCCAGGGCCATGACAGTGGAGGAGATCAAGGAAACGGTTCAGGAATATGCTAGCGCCGCGCAGCGGGC
Organism: Penicillium salamii; assembly: GCA_911197225.1. Taxonomy (NCBI): domain Eukaryota; kingdom Fungi; phylum Ascomycota; class Eurotiomycetes; order Eurotiales; family Aspergillaceae; genus Penicillium; species Penicillium salamii. The sequence goes on along the minus strand of CAJVOY010000087.1, from coordinate 1,342,548 downwards.
TCGCGAAGCAGGATTTGATGGAGTCGAGATCCACGGTAAGAAGATCATCACCCTATGTATCGCAAATTGCTCATGACATGAACCAGGCGCGAACGGATATTTGCTGGATCAATTCCTCCACGACAATGTCAACAACCGCACCGATGAATACGGCGGCACAATCGAAAAGAGATCTCGGATCATCCTCGAGGTCATCCAGGCCGTAACTGCTGCCATTGGCGCTGATCGAGTTGGAATCCGGCTGTCACCCTACAATTATTTCCAAGATACACGCGACTCCAACCCCAGCGTGAACTGGCAAAGATTGTGTTCTCTGATCGCTGGACTGCCCGCAGAGTCTCGACCTTCTTATGTACACATGATCGAGCCTCGCTTCGATGAAGTTTTGGAGGAAGATGCGAAGATCGACTCACTTGCCTCGGAAAAGCCATCACTGGACGCATTCCGGCCTACATTGAAGAAAGGGGGTATTTCATTCCTTGCGGCCGGAAACTTCAACCCCGAGAATGCGGGAGTTAAGCTGGCTGCCGATGGAGCCGATGCCATTGTGTTCGGTCGTTACTTCATTTCAAACCCGGACTTGCCTCGTCGCTTGAAGGAAGGCTTGCCCTTGACTCCTTATGATCGCACGACGTTCTATGGCGCCGACCCCGCTGAAAAGGGGTACACCGACTATCCCTTCTACAAGACTGAATAGATATAGAAACCTTTTGTCAGATCAAGGTATCAAATCAATCATACTACATACATTGCTATCAAGAAAATTGCATACTATCAAGACAGTCCTACCAAAACCTTCATAGCATCATGGACAACTGCCCATCGTACCGTCGCCAATTGCTGTGCCATAGCCGCTGCCAGAGGGCGTGGACAATATCTCCCAGACAGCTCTGCCAGCTCATTCACATTCGAACAATTCGTTACTGTCACGATTAGCGAAGGAAGATCAGTTCTGAGTCTTTGGTTCTCGGCAGTGACATCGAGTCCGCGATGAAAAACCCAAGAGGCCAGAGTGCACAAGTACAAACACCATGGGAAATGGAAAGAATCAGCCTGATCCCAATCATGAAGACCCAAGACTGCGCTTTGGAGTAAAATGGAGGCCTGTTGGGCCGTCGTGCAGAACGATCCAATCTCCTCCTGAAGCCACCTGGTGATATTGCGCATGGAGCGAGCATGATCAGCCTCGGTGACAACACGTCCTAGAATATGTGAAGCACCAGCAACAATTTGCAGATCCAAGACCTCAACATTCAAAGCAAGATATGCAGCATGGTAAAGCGCATGCCCGGATATCTTGAGCCCAGTCAATTGTCGCGCACCCGCAGATCGGGCGATCTTCATCGCCAGACAATCCGCGTCAAAGTCCACCTTCCATAGATCGTAAGACCGACCCATGCGTGGTGTCCATACACCAACTCGCTCGGGAGTTTCTGACCGCAGAGTCGTCTGATCTCGACGCTTCAAATCTGCCGAAACAGACATCAAGCCATGCAAGACGACAATCCTAGCAAAAGCATTCATTTCCCGCGGCCTGGCAACAGCAGCTGGATTAATATATCCTTTCAAAACAGCCAAAAACTGTTTATTATCTTCCCGAGAGGCATGTAGAGCCCATTCCTGAGCAGAAGATGCCTCCCAGGCTGCAGCGCCGCAGGGCAAAGAAGATCTGATCTCGAACGCGGACATACACAGCGACTGCGAGAACAAAACCGCATGCTGTGTATCCCACATAAAGCAGTGCATAGCGACTCTTTTGCGCTGCTCTTCGTCCATAGCGCGCCTCCAGATAGGATCCAGGTCATCTGTTTCGTTGAACCCGGACAAATCCCGGATATTGCAACAGTTGCTGCGCCGGATCATCTTGATCAGAACGCAGTGGAATAGCTGTGCACGCTCTCGCTGCTTTGGTCCTGCTCGCATTTTTCCAAAACAATCTATTAGTAGCATTGTTTGCAGAACCCAGAGATCGGCTTGCGGGGAGAAGTCAGGATGGCAAAGTAATTGACCGCGTAGCACGTCGTGTACTTCGACTGCTAACTGATGTGCTTCTCGGGTGCTATATGTTGCGCCCATGAAGAGAATTGAAGCCAGGAATACGGGTGCGGCAGAATTGGGATCAAATGTATGCTGATGAATCAGAGGATATTGTGTATTGAAGCGATTGAAAAACAAATCGCTGTAGTCCTGGAGTGCTCGAAGTGTCAACAGGGGCGATTGGAGAACTGTCTGGTGTCCATCTATACTTGTTGGATGCGCCTGCGATACCAAATGTAGAATGTGTTGCCGCGCATTCTCCGAGATCTTTGGCAATTTGTCCGGTGTCTCACTTTCTAGCATAGTAGAACCAGACATCCAGTCTAAATCTGGTAGATCTGGCAGCGGAGGAGTCGCTTTTGCCATCGCCTCACTTTTCTCCATGGCGGAGGCCATCAGTAGAGCCGATGGGCCATCGTATTCTTCAAAAGCCTCGACAGGATCGGGATGAGCTGGTTCCGGCACAGGAGCCGAGCAGAAGGTTCCAGGGACATCGAAGTGATTGAAGGCATCGTCAAGGGAGGAGACATCGAACAGCCAATTATAATTCGAAGTTGCAGCGAAAGGAAGATTGAAATCGGTCGCTGATGAAGTTAGTACGACAGTTCTAAATAATCATCTGGGCAGCATACCAGTATCCATTCCAAAATAGTCTCCTATTCCATCTAGTTCGATATTGTAGGATCCATCCGCGGCATCAAACTGGCCCGGTATGGGTTCCACGTATGGTTCAAAGGGACCTGCCGGCAACAATGGTGCCAGAAACGGATCTGTATCATCAATGGAGATCGAAGTCGGATCTGTCCCTGAGCCTGGTGGTGATAATGGCGCATCGTCTTGGAAGTAGTCCTCTCCGGGGTCTTGGCTTGAATGATCCGCCGAGATAGGAGAACGCTCTGCTACTGTAATGTTTTTTCTGAGTTGCCGCTGGGACGGTCGAACAATGATCGAGCCATCCTCCGCTCTCCTCATTCTTTTGCGCGTTTTCAAAGTCCCCTGGCCCGGTCCTCCGGCTTCGAGGTCGCGTTTTGTATGTCGTTCCATATGGCGCGCTGAATAGGATAATTAGTATTGATTCATGGTTGAATTGAGGTGATTCGGACACCATTGTGTCTTAGCCATACCTAAAAGATCCGCACGCTGAAAGTGAACAGAGCAGCGCTCACATGTATACCCATTCCGAGCCTGTTCGTGATTCAGCGCGTGGCGACGAAGATGCTCTGCGCGCGTGAAACTTTTAGTACAACCTGGATATTCGCAAGCGTGATTCTTCATGGTGGAAGGATAATTGAGCTTCCAAGCAGCATGCTCTATATTTTTGGGCACAGTAAGTAGCTCGGCGTAAATTCCGACTTCCATTGATAAGGATGCGGGGGCTCACTGGCGCTAAGAAGTGATTGGTTTGCCTTTGCAGGGATATGCGGTTTCTTATCGACGAGAAAGAAGTCTACTCAGAAATGATTGGAAGGTCATTGGGAGATGTTTTAGATAGTCAAGTGCCGGGCTTATGCCCAATGCCGAGATGCGAATGTCGGGGTTGTTTCATCAGGGGCTATCGATCAACGATAGAGTGTAGAGTTTTTGATTTTATATAATAAAGAACTGTACTGGAATGAAGCGGAACATTGGCAGTAAAGATTTGCTTCTAAAGTTGTGGCGACGCCTTGAAGCCTCCTGGGCCATCAAAACAGGGGAATTGAGAACATCTCCAGGAAGACAGTTGTTATCCAACCACGATCATGATTCTATTCTCTCTCAAATTCGTCGAAACTTCCATCCAACCCCATTCGCTGAAAAGCCTTCCGCACTTCACTATCCCAGTGACTACGAGCGACAATAACCCACTCGAACACCCCAACAAGATACAAAGCAATACACTGCCCAGCCCACAGACCCTGAAGTCCCCAACCACCAAACGCAAGCCAAATCCCCAATGGCAAAGCACCACAATAATAGCACACCAAATTAACCAAAGCACCCACATGCTGCCGTCCCATCCCTCGCAAACTCCCACCACAACTCCCATTAAGCCCATCCGCAACCTGAAAAGCAGCTACATACGGCAAAACCTCAGCAGTCAACCTGACAACATCCCCATCATCATTGAACAATTTCGCAAACTGGTCTCGCGTCCCAATCAAAATCACCATCACAATACCACCAAGCACGATACTCAGCACAGCAGACGTATGTGCCGCCCGCGCTGCACCACGCTCATCCCGTTCTCCCAGCAAATTGCCAATACGGGTTGACGCTGCCACGCCAATACCAAAAGGAATGGTATTCAGAACCTGGTCAGCTGTCATGATGACGCTTTGCGCAGCTAGTGGGACATTTCCCAGCCGTCCAGCTGCTAGTGCGACGATTTCAAATGCCCACCACTCTGTGCCAACATGCACAATGCCCAGAACAGCGAGTTTGGCAAATGTGCCAATATCATGGAATGCCTCGCGAGACCATCCACCCCAACACTCGGAGCCTGCGATGAACCGTGCGTAAAGGACTAACATGGCGAATGAGAGCCAATAGCATAGTCCTGTTGCAATGGGTGCGCCGAGTAATCCCATATCCAACTTATAGCAAAACGTGTAATTAAGAGCGGCGTTGAGAGGGGATATGATTAGTAGAACGTAAGTTCCAGCTCTCATGATTCCTAAAGTCCAGTAAATTTCCAAAATCGAACAGATCAAAACAAAAAACATACCTTGAGCCTGAAGATACTTCTTCATCAATTCGAAATAAATATATCCCAACCCCCCAGGTATCAAACAGGTCAAGAAACAGGCACTATCTCGCGAGAGCCGCGGATCCTGACCGAGAAACAAAAAAACATTTTCTGAAAAAGCCCATAAGCCAGCAATTGGGATATAGAAGAAACCCAGAACCAGGAATCCGCGCTGCAGCAAGATTCCCAGATCACGTTTATCGGAGCCTGTGAATGAGGAAGAAGCAAGTGTGTCGATGGCTGTTGTGCCTCCCAAGGCAATTACCCAGGCTGTGACCATTGCGAACATTTGGGAGAATGCACTTGTGGCAAGGTTTTCGGGCGAGGAGCGGCCGATTATGAGTACGGATATGGTTTGGAGGCTGTTTTGTAATGTGTAGGCTAGGATCACGGGGATTGAATTTTTGAGTAAGAGTTGAAACTCTTTCAGTATCAGGGATCGTGAGAATGGGCTTTCTTCGCTATACCTGCGGCATGATGGGTTGTTGTTGGTAGAACTGGGGATGAGGGGGACATGCTCGTCGTCTTGGGAGGACCTGCTGCTGGGATTTGACATGGTGATAAGTTGGGATGGTAGATGTTTGGCGTAGTTGATGCGAGCTTTATGTATTGATTCCAGGTCAGTTCAAGCACCATAATCCATACACAGAGAGACCTGGTTTGGGACGTGAGGACATGTTGAGTACGGTGAGAAGTGGTTCACTGGTAAAGCAAGGGAGTCTGGGAAACAAGTACACTCCCCGGCGTTGAGCTCTGCGGCTGAGGTCTTCCCGCCATTGCCCTAAAAGGGAAGTTAACTCGAGCTGCATGATGTCGAAGGTCACAGAAGAGTGACAGTGATAGAGCAAACAATGCATAATGCGTATGACTTGTCAATTCCCCTACCCCCAAGTTAGTTTTGATCTCGATGCCGATCCAACTCCAACGGGTTAGCAGATCTGCTACTACCCGTGATTCTGAGGTTGCATATAATATTGATTTTAAAAGGGATACTATGGGTGTGAGCCCCAATAGACATCAACCAGAAAACCACAATTTCATAAGTGGACATGCATATTTCGTTTACTGTGTGCAGAGGACGAAGTATCAGCAGGTAGGGGAATATAAACAAAAAAAAGAACCCGCCCAAAGCTAAATGCAAAGTAAAGCGATCAAAAGCCAGAAAAAATCACGCCGCCATCGTCAACACATACGACGTAATACTATCCATGCGCTCCGTAGTCAACTTCAAACTGACAGTAAGCAGCTCCCGCGCAATACGCGGTTCCTTCTCTTGTAATATCTTCCACTGATCACCAGTCAAACACCAAGCCACGGAATCACGCTCAGCCTTGACGGTGGCAGTGCGGCGTGTATCGCTGAAGAATGGCAGTTCACCACATGGACGGCCGGCGACGATGAGCTCGAAGTAGCGACCCTGTGGGAGATCGTAGCCTGCGCGCAGCATCCCTGATTCGAGGAGGTAGAAGGCGCGTGGGGCATCGCCTTCGTGGTATAAGACTGTGCCCGCGGGGTAGGATTCGCAGGAGAAGTAGGCGCAGGCGGGGAACCAAAAGTCTTCGTTTTGGGAGGAGAGGCCTTGGAAAGTTTGGAGGAGGAGGGGGAGAGGTTGGCGCATAGCGGACCAGGCGGGGGAGATCATCATGGTTGTTTCGTGGGCTTGGATTGTGGATGTTGCTACGCGCTGGAGGTGTTGGCGACGGGGTGAGCTGACGATGTTATCGGGGAGGACTGTTGGCTGTGTGGGGACGGGGACGGGCAGGTGGAGGGAGCCCTCGCTGTCGCTGGCGGTTGGGTCGGTAGGGGTGGTGAGTGCTTCTTGGCGATTGTAGAAGACTTTGAGGTAGTCGTTTTCGCAGAATTCAAGAGCCGAATTGAGGTCTTCGAAGATGGGGACGCCGGATTCTGGCTCAAAGAGTCCTACATTTTGTAGAGACTTGCCTACATCGCCTTCGACGTTCAGACCGGAAATAGCTGTCTGCACGTTGCGCTTTCGGAGGACACGGTTGATGCGCGTGAAGGCTTCGGCGGCCGAGAAATCGATACCATAGACACGCGAGAAGTCGAGAATAAGGAAGCGAATTGGTCGTCGGTCGAAAGCGTCATCTTCGATCAAGCCACGCATGGTATTTTCCACGTTGACGATGGTTCCGAAGAAGAGATACCCTCCCAGCTTGAGCATCAGGGTCTGCTGTCCAGCTTCGCGGAGGAATTGCTGCTGGATGGGGGGACGCCGAACTGTGGAACCCGCGATTTCACCAGAGTAGGTTGCTCGGATGGCAGACTTCTGAGATGTCTGAACTACAAAGTTCACGCAGGCCAAGATGATTCCAACGAAGATTCCAACGACAAAGTCCAAGGCACCCATTGTCACGACGATGATGACAACAGTCAAGTATTCCAGACGGGTCAGCTTTCCCCAGGTGTCTACCAATGCCTCTTGCAGCAATTCAATGCCTAGCAAGAAGATCAGCGCACCAACTACCATGATGGGGATATAGCCGATGATGACCGGGCCAATAACCATGATGCCCGCTGTGGCTGCAGCCAACATCAACCCTGCCAAACGCGATGATCCACCGCTAGCAATGAACAGCAGACTGTTTGTGTAGACGAGATAGTTCTGAATCAGTCAGATGGTGGATTCCCGCGAAAATGATCGTTGCAACATACCTGGATACTTCCCACACACCCTGAAAGGGCATTCGTCACACCGTGGGCCACAAGTTCCCTGTCAACGTTAAGATTGTCCTCGCCGGTGGATATACCAAGGGCGGGAACATTGATAGGAACATGTAGCACGCCAAAGAAGGTCAACGCAAACATCGCGGGAATGGTCTCGCCAAAGGCGGTCCAATTGACCTCTGAAAGATCTGGAATTAATTAGCAGCGTGATCATACCAAGTGAGATGCCTGACATACCATAAAGCGTATAGAAATGGTACCATGGGTTATTTGACGCTGGGGCATCGAAGACCCACCCAGTATGGTGCAAAGAATCCATGGAGATTTGGGCGCTCAATACGACGATGTAGAATACCGCAGCCACTGCGATGAAATAGCCGCCAACCAAAAAGTTGGAGCGAACGAAGTGCTTCAAAACCAAAAGCGCAACCGCAAGAGCCAATGGTATCATCCAAAGTGGGAGAGTATCAAGCTGGAAGAGTTTCTGCAGTGTGGGGAGGTTGTACTCCAAAGACCCGGGCAAGCGAGCAGACACCTCCACGCCCGTTTGAAGCAGGAAGTAACCCACGCCACCAATGCATCCGATGAGGATGTGGCGGGGGAAGAAGCCAATGAGCGAGCCCAGTCCACATACACCCATCAGGAAGAACACCAAGCCAGTGAGAATGGAGCTGACAGAGAAGGCAAGGATAGTCGTCGCAATCACTGACTTCGGGTTGTCTTTGCCGATGGAGTTCATGATGGTGAAAGCCATCTGGTGGAAGAATGGCACTACTTCAATCATCTCACTTCCTATTCCTCCCTTGAAGATTGAGCCACCACTAGAGAAGACCACCTGTGATATGATGGTGCTGACATAGAACATGGAGATACCATCGGTACCGAGATGTGCGAACAAGGGTTCGCCCAGCGGAAACAGGATCATTCCGTACGACAAGGCATCGAGGATATTGAGGAGCAAACCCAACAGCACCGCAGGGACCAAACTAGCTGGATAAGCCACCGCCTGGTCCCATATGGCGCGTCCATTCCAGGATTTGGGATTCGCTAAAGTGCGAGAGCACTGAGCCAGAGAGGAAATACCCTTGTCGAGAGCGGTTGGGGATCGTATGATCGGTACTCTCTGGTTCTCCACATCCGAAGAGCCATAATTCTGGGTAGATTTGGATCGCGACTTGGATAGCAACGAGGTGTGTTCTGTGTCCGGCTCGGCGTCCTCGAGGACCGTGGGTGGGGGCGGAAACTGCGTGATTTCATTTGTGCCTGGCTGCGAGAGCTGATCCTCCACCACAACCTCCGAGGGGCGACGAATCATCTCTGTCAAGGCCGAAGAAGCCGATGCAGGATCCAGCGAAGCATATCTCGGCTCCAGCAGAGCCTCCCCAGCAGCACCCGAACTCGTAGGCTCATCCTGGGAATGCGGCGCAGATTGGGTGCCGTGAAATATATCCAGGCTGGGCGGTAAGCCGGGACCATCTCGCAGATGAGACTTTTTCGTTAACGAGAGACCGTATGTCGCCAGTTCGGCGGTCTGGTCACGGAGACCATCTGTAGCATACTGGGCCGGATCTGCGGCCGGGCCAATGGTCAGTAAAAATCGCGCGGAAGCGGGGAAATCCCATGACCCACCCATGTTATTCGTGTTCATTGATCGGTGGTAAAAGGATCGGTTTGGCGTGCGTATTGTTGAACCGTTGTAGCTTGATGACACTCCAATTGGCCCGGGGGAGGTCCCCAAGTGTGCATGTTCCACTGCCGACTCTGAGGCAGTAGGCTGAGTGTCACGATCGAAGAGTAAATTGCGCGACAGAGCAGATGCGCGAGAATCACGACGTCCCCGTGGTTGTAGTACCCCCATGGTCACGCAAGAGTTGTCCCACGATCGAAGTTCAACGGGCGGATGACGCAAGCGCGGGCATGGTCTCTTTTATACTCAATGGCTGACAGTCACCGAGTCGGATAATTGCAATTGCCAATGGAGGTTTGAATCATGCGAATTAGCAAAGATAAAAAAAAAATAGCAAAACAGGTTAATTTGACTAAACGGCGTCTTATCTGGTCTCTGCGCACTAAACCCAATCCGGACTGATACGATCGATAACCAGGCTGGCCCGTGCATCGGATGCTTGTCTGGGCCTTTCTCGTCAATGGTCTTCTATATACATCGTCGATCAACTACTTTCACCTCCGGAGTCGGACTGGCAGCTTTTACAGCTATGCATGTTTGCTGCACAGCGGCGCCGCTAGCCAATCGGCGGGCTGCTTAGCGCTGCCACTCTAAAGCTACAAAAGTCCCAAGTGGGCTGTTTCACCACGTCTCTTTCGACCAAGTCTACAAATCACAATCATACAATAGAGCATGCGAGAATGCGATGCCGGAGAAAAAAGGACAAAAATCAAATAATTCATTGGCGCCCATTAGGTCCAGACACTAACGGTAGGGGTATCTCAGAGTACATAGTTCTTGAAGCCGGAGCCAACGCCAGTCCATACATCTTCATAGACCGAATCTAAAAGATCAAGTCAATCGCTCCAAAAATCCCTGAGCAATCAGGCGCTCTACATCACCCTGGCGAACATACAGCTGGCTATTTTTGGTCAAGTTGATCACACTGACACCAGTCAACAATCAGAAACGTAAAAAAGGAAAAAAAGGAAACTCAAAACTCACCCATACTCAGTCTGAATCTCACCAGCATCCTTCAAGACACGAACATCAATAAACAAATCTTTCGGCGGCTCCAACGTCCCCGTTAAATCAACATCCGTCCACTGCCCCTTGTAAGCAGCCAGCAAATCCCCATACTGTCGAAAATACTCCTCCTCCTCGGGACTCAACGAGCTATGCCCATTCGGCCCAAGCGCCGTCTGCGTCCCGTCCATATGCTGCTGCTGCTCGAGGATATCCACCCCCGTCCAGCATAGTTCCTCCAGCTTCTCCGTGCGCACGCGGTGGTAAGCCAGTAGACAGCGCTTGTTCCGACGCATGCACAGGTGATCGACTAAGAGGGCACAGGCAATGGCTGGGTCTGCGGAGGGATTGAATGCGCCCTCGAAGGGCTCTAGGAGGCGAGTGACATCGCGGTCGAGATCGCGTACTTCGCGGGTCACGGCCCGCACGATCTCGGTTTGGTAGGGTGGGAGGTGGGCGAGGGATTGGGTGCGTTTGGCGTGTTGGACCTGGGATTGTTAGGGTAATTGAGATTTGGGGTTTGGGACTTCTTACCAGCTTGTTGCCGAGTTCGCCGTACATTGTGGCCGCGCGGTCGGAGGGAGGGTCGCGACTGGAAGCCATTTTGGTGCCAAGGCTGGGCCTTAGTCAGAGTGATCGACGTGGGGATTGTTGGATTTTGTTTTGTATGGAAGTTCTTCGTATGGAGTATTATCCAACTTGAATGTTTGAATGATTGAATATTGAGATGTAGTACAGAGTATTGAGAGCAATTTGTGACTGATAGTGGGAAATTGTGAGAGTTTGTCTTTGACCAGGAAAGAGTGTTATACGGAGTACCCCGGACAGTTACGGCGTCTCGCCATCTGAGATACTGTTCAGAGGTGCAAAATAAATGTACAATAGTTTGCTAAATAGTCTGTTAGTACGGTACTCCATTTTGTCTGATAGAATGTCCTATCAACAAGTCTGGATCTAGGGTTTGGGGGTATTTAATGAGGTACTGTGTGTGCCATCCATTGAGTCCCTCGAATTGATCAAGAGATGACCAAAGATGAAAACACCAGTGGGCTTCAAGTGATACCCCTCTGTAGATACTTCTCATAATTACTTCGCTAACAACGTCGCAGGTATAGAAGTTCCCGGGTTGGCATCTTCAACCCTCAAGTCACCGCAATCAGCCTAGGAGCCCATTATCTGCACCGGCTATCTGACGGCCTGATCTGTGCCGAGGGCTTTGGCAGGGGCAAGGGTGATGCAATAGGCGACTGAGGCTGTCATGGCCTGGGCACTGGTTCAAGAGGTAATTCATGTCCAAATCCAGACCGCCGGCACTCACTCGATGTGCATGTCCACTCGCAGGCGTTGCCAGTATAGGTAATGCACAAGGGCCTCAAGGTACCCCTCCTTCGGTCGCAATTAATTTACTGTCAACAGGGCTATCGTCAATAATCGAGTGAAGCCAACATTAGCGCAGAGACCAAGAAGCATTGTACGCCCTCAACTTGATGGCTGGTATATCTCGCCTCCCATTTGCTGGACTATCATCGCTCGTCTGTGACACATTCTCCAGCCCAGAACACGAGGACTGGAATCTGTCGGTGAACCGGCCTTCTGGCTGGGTGCGATTCTCTGGGGGATTTCTGGCGCTGGAGCAGCCTAAAGGACGGCCTGGACCAGTGGTCCTCGAACATCTATTGTTGAAGATGTACGAGAGACCCACCGTTATATGACGAGTTGCGACCTGTCGGTGCCCAGCCTCCGAATTCCCGGTGAGTTCCACCGGGGATAGACTTGGCGGTGGCAGTGAGTTTGTGAAACGCGGTCAGAAGAGACGGGGATACTTTTGCTGGAAGCCTGTGTAAGTATTATAAGTAGTAGAAAGTCGTAAGATCAAGTACTTTGCAGTAGAAATTGGAAGAAAAGAAGAGGAAAGCAAAAGGGAAAATTAAGCGGAAAGCATAGAGTTGGGCGGGTTTTGGGCTGTTGCTGCAGTGATTTAATTATGGGCCTCACCCTACATCATTTCATCTTTTGCGACATTCTGGAACACTTGGGATCCTCAATCTTGGAATAATTTGATCTCTTACCATTCATTCCCTCAGTACGTGGACTTCCAATTCCTCTCCTCTTCACTCAGAAGCTAATCTTGCCTCTTTGAGTAGTTTGTTGACATCCCACCCCGAGATGAGAACATAGAGATACAGCACACCCTACAAAACTCCACAAGAATGCGGTCCTCCTGGATCTGGATCGCGGCCACATTCCTCACCTCCGCAAACTCAATCACAGCCCCATTCTCCCCAGCCGAAGAAGCCGTCAACCGCCGCGCCTTCGAGGTTCTCCGCATCCTGCAACGAGCCGACAACAACTGTCCCAGCGGCACAAACCCCTGCACAGAGCTCGGCAACGCAAACGCCTGCTGTAGACAAGGCACCAACTGCTCAAGAGATGCAGCCAACAACATCGCCTGCTGCGCGACCGGCGCAAGCTGCACAGGTAGTCTGACCGGAACAAAGACTACCGGATCAACAACCAACTTCATGTTCCCGAACGCCGCGACCGCAACAGCCACCGCCGATTCCAATACTGAGTCCACAATCGACGGCGCATACCCCTTCGTCTACGTCCCCACTGCCTTCAACAACCCCCAGACATGCTCCTCCTATTACTCCGTGTGTCAGTCAGAGTATGCGCAGTGCACGGGCGCCCTGATGGGTCGGTATGCTGTGACGATTGGTGTCGACGGGGGTGGCAAGACAGTCCAGGCCGTGACAGCTTCCTCGCAGGCGACTTCTATCTGCTCAAGCTTGAGTCTGGATGCTTGCCACGGTATCAACCTGGGGTATTGTGGCACGGTCGCTACGCAGACTGCGGATGCCGACGCCAATGGGAACATTGCTGCGGTGCGCTCGACCAGCTTAAAAGATCTGGCTCTTGGTGTTGTCGTTGGTGTCGCGGGTATGTTTATATGATGGAATGATATGGCTGAATGTTTTGTATATTGCTTTTTCTACTGTCTATGTTTCTCCGACCATGTCAGCTTTGATGTTCTCATGAAATCTCTATAACGTCCATTCATGTCGCGGGCTTTTGTTTTTTCGGTGTTTTGTTGGGCGAATTAAAATCTACAAGGTGCCCAGCTGCTTTTACATATGGAGAACCTTGAGAACAGTCTCTTTCATATGCAATATATAAAGTTGGAAATTGGAAGCTCTTAATTTACACACGGTTTCTAAGTTCCACGTCCAACTTACAAGGTTGGAGTAAGGCTTTCTACGGAAAGCCAATGCGGTAGTGGCCCGTCCCTGATATGTAATAAACTTGTCCAGGTAAACTTACCTCGCAGGTTTGACCTAGTAAGCATAGTAAAGGCTTGACTCATCATTACTCCGGCGGATCTTGCGGTTCGCACGCTGCAGCCAGATTCTCATCGCCCAAGCACAAGCCGCGCAGGTAATTGAGAATGCAGCGCTGGATGCCATGGCGATTGTGTAGCGTGGTTCATCGGACGATGGCCAGAGGTACTATTCGCAATTAGCACGAGTCCTTTTTTCGATGGATGAAAAGGGAACGAGAAAAAGACATACAGGAGTCCAGATAAACGAGATATTAGCACATGTGTTGACGATAGCCAGAGCCGAAGCTTTTTTCTCCTTCGTTTGACCGCAGGTACTCGAGACCCAACCGAGGATGATTGAGTTGACTATCCCGGAAAATCAGTAACCAGAGACAACGAATTAAAGTATTCAGTAAAATGTACCAGCATAAGTACCAATCGCAAAGACACACATAGCAAAATACCTCGCGCCGGTATTCAGAGTTGCACATCCAAGGACGAACCCGAAGATCGCAACCGCCTTTGCGCAGGTGATGTGCCATGTTCGTTCATTCATACGGCCAGAACTCCAGGACCAGTATACAGAGATGATGCCGGCGATGAGATAAGGCGGGCATGTGAGCACAAGAGTAATTGTAGTGTTAAAGCCGAGAGTTTCAACAGCAGTTGGGAAGAAGTTCTTGAACCCGTTTGCTGCGAGATGCATGTGTTGCATGAAAGCGAAGAGCCAGACTCGGGGATCCTTTGCAGCTTCTTTGACGCCGCCGAATGTGCTGGTTTGGTGGCGGGCTCCGACGGTATCAGCGAGAATGCGGTTGTGAGCAAGCTGCCGTTCGTCTTCGGTTAGCCAGCGGGTGTGTAGAGGATCGTCTGGTAGCACAAAGACGGAGCAGACTGCTACGACGAAGGTCACGGCACCCTGCAGAATGAAGAGCCATTGCCAGCCGGAGATGCCGGCGAGGTCGTCCATGCCATGGAAGATACCTGCGGCAATCAGGCCGGCGAAGGCTGTAGCGAGAATGTTGCCGGTGTAGAGGATGGAAATGCGGGTTGCGATCTCCTTGCGTGTGTAGAAGATCGAGAGCATGTAGAGGGCACCGGGGTAGTATGGTGTCTCTGTGACGCCGAGGAAGAATCGAACTAGCAGCAGGCCGGTGAAGTCCTTGGCCAACGCAGTCAACGCACTAACAACAGCCCATGCGGCCATGGCTCCAGCCATATAGTAAGAAGGTCGTAGTCGTGTGATCAACATGTCTATGATAAAGTTAGTGGTCAAGGTGGTAGGCTTTGGCATGGATAGACTTACTGCTAGGAACCTGCCCAGCGATATAACCAACAAAAAGAATAGAAACACAGGTTTGGTACTGGGATGAAGAGAGGTTCAGATCTTCCTCAAGGTCATTCAACCGTGCCAGGGCGATGGCATTGCGATCGAGGTAGTTCAGCCAGTACATCAGCCATAAAGTAGGCATGATCCACAGATCGAGCTTGCGGACCAGACGAATCTCAGCAGGATCGGTCTTTTTGGTCGCGCCAGAGTAGTCGACATTCTTCAAATGCTTCTGCTTCTCTTGGTCGATAGTGTCTTCCTTGTGCAAGACACCGGGCTTTTCGTCATCGATCTCCGGGGAGATCTTGTTTTCAGTCATGGTGCCAAGGTTGTTTGTAAAGGAAGATGGACAGTAGTTTGCAGTGCGACTGCAATTTGAACTGCTCTTTCGTATTGTCCGGCATGGCTGCTTTTATATTATTTCGCCTTTGTAGTAGACTTGGGATTTTGACAGCATATCGCGTGGAAAGCTGGCTTACCCTAGACATATCACCCCGCATTCTGGCAAAGTGGGCCCCGTTAGATCAACGTACCTAAGTTTTAACTCAAGAGCTAAATCAGACAACGGAGACCCAATGAACGGTATGTCCGGGTCCACTCTTGCTATGCCCAGCATCGACTAAGTAAAACGAGTCAAATTTCCGATGCGATGTCAGGTGAGTTAGGGTTTCCAAGGAAGAGAAACCCCGAGTCGAAGGTTGAAAGACAAGAAAACCAAGAGCGCTTGGAATATGTCTGGCTCAGGGCTGGTTGATCTCCATTTTCCAAGAGAGCACAGCCTCGCAACCCGTGCTTGGCCGGCATCCAGGTCGAATGATGCGACATTCGGACAAGACATGTCCGTGAATGGGGAAGTCAACTCCGCGACAAGAGTATATCTCTGGCTTGGTCCCCTCCTTAATTAACTTTGCATTCTTTGGTGGCTGCGTGCCAAATATGCCTGGTTTCTTGGGGCGACGGCAACACGACATTGCCAAGATGAGAGAGTATCATGCGGGATATAATCTTCTTTGGGTTTTGTTGATATCCCGGCTTATTCTCGGGTTGGCATCGTATTTTCGGTGCGCTTGGCATGGAGAATGGAAGGTTCGAGCCTTCCGAGTTGAAATCCCCGCTCCTGGATCCGAGTGAACAACCAGCTTGCTAGAGCTCGATTTCATCTACTTTCGGTCGGTTGGCCCAATACTTTCTCATCCTCGACGGACGGTGTGTAGAGCTGATCTTGAAAATCATTTCCATTTTTGTGCCCCACATCCCAGCCGCCTCGAGGCCTCTGGAGTCTGTGCCCACTAACGTAACCTGCCAAGCATTGGGGATGTCATTCACTCAGTCTGAGCTTGAACTCATATCTACTCAAAGCACCTGAATCTGAGCACCCTCACCAAAGCGGCGACAACTGAGATAAGAAACCCCCGTCCGGTGGAAGACATCGAGTGGGTAGGATTGCCTGTGTATAGCGCTGAGGCCGGGGATGGTACTTTTGAGTCTATGGAGAGAGAGAAAGGTAGAGACAGAGAGAGACAGCGGTAGGGAGATTATGGGGGAAGCAACAAAGTGCAGCGTAAACGCTCCATTTCTCCAACCGATTGTATTGCGGCAATCAGTGAAAGGATTTCGATCGGACTTTTCGGATCGGTTGGTCGATTATCGGGCTGTAGGGATCACACCTCCTTCCCTTGGTAATGTAACCAGGGGAGCTTTGTAATGCGCATAAGGTGTCAATCCTGGAATAGTCAAGTTGGAATAGTCTGGACAAGCGTTAAGTTCATTCAGGTATATCTGAGGCATTGCTATCCATTAAGAATCCATGTATGACTGCATTCCATTCCGGCAAATACGGGGCCCCAGACATGGAAAGGTCAAAGGACGAGAACATATCTTGGCTAGGGTCAGCGATGATGTCCTGCTCCGAAGTCATTCCATAGCCCGGCAAAGCCGACGCATAAGCCGGCGGCGGCTCGCCATGATTAACTTGCACTTCAGCTCTATCATCCAAGTTGTGAACACGCTCAACAGAGGCGTGCTGATGATTTGCAAGTGACTGGGCGTTTCTTGACGATAGTGCTTGGTGTCGGAGTAACGCTAGGCACTTCCAGATACTGCTGTACCCGTCTTCCTCCGGCGTCGAAAGCTCGTTTAGATTCAGACCACGAGGGAAGACCTTTTCAACCAAGTTCCAAGCACGATCGGTATTCGGTCCACAGGGGTTGTTGTTCAGGCAGCGCAGGACATACGCAAGAGCGTACCACGGGACGTAGGTCGTGAATAACCATTTGAATCCCACGGTGAGGCCATCTGTCAGATGAATCGAGTTGCTCTCCAGACTATCGCATGCAAGCTGAAATGATGGCTTCAAGACGTCTGCGGTATCATCCTGCGCTCCCTCCTCTTTCTGCATACCAATCTCTTCTCGGAGCCGGAGCATGAATTCCATTTTCTTGCGGGCGGTAGTAAAATGCTGCACTGCAATGAACGGTAGATATCCAGGCATTTTGACAGGAACGCCGTATTTCGATGAAACATGCCGGGTACGTTCCTCTATCATCTGTCTTTTAGTCATGAGATCAGACAGGGCATTTGATGGGGAATGTTCACGGGTCCCTAAGACCGGGTGTAGTAATCGGCATGATTCTGTCTGAATAAGGAAGAAAGACATTTCTGTCCATCCAACAGATTCGACAGGAAGCTGCTTCATACTTGGGAATAGCTGGTTGTCATCGACGTTTAGAGGGAGACGTAGCCCTCGATTGAGAATGTCGATGGTGGGCTCGAACCCTTGATCTTCCGGAGCTCGAGCATCGAGAACACATAGATGCCACCATAGCCGAAGGCGTATCTCGGTGTCAAATGGGCTCAGGCGGAGAGATGCACCATCGCGATGGAGACCTATAGACTGGGCAAGTCGAATTGCGAGACCGTTCAAGATCCATGCACCGCGACCTGTTTCATGAACGCGTAGACAGGTCTACAGCATGATTTTAGTACTCAAGTAAGTATCATGGGACAGTGGTGCATCACATACGGTATAAATTGCAAGAGCTTGTAGGACTGGGATCTCGGGTCGGTTCATCACCTCTGTGATTAAGAGAAGTCGATCTAGTGCGGATTTGTAATTTTTTAACAGTGCTAGCCTTTCCATGGGAAGATCAATCACTTCATGGGAGTGATGCAAGGTTGTGACTGCGGCAAAATATATTGCAAATGTCAACGCAACCATCGAGGCACTCGCAGACTTGGGGTCGAGTATCGTTGCTATGACAGCAGACTGAGTCGTGGGTATGTGTAAAATTTTGAGTACCGGGTCAACAGACTTCACGTATAACGCCCATAGCTGAAGGGCCAAATGTGATTCGGGGTAAAATCCAAGAACGTCGGGCGCAGCATTTGAACAAGGACTTGGCTGTGAAGGGGAGGTATGGGAACTTGTGTGGTTTTGTAGCTGCAGTGTCGGCTCAGAGTCTGAGACGCGCTGGGATTTTATACGTTCATCCTGGGGTTGATTTAGTATGGTTTTTCACACGTAGGAATCTAATAATTCAGGCTCACATTCTGGAGGAGATCCCTCAGGTTTGAGTTGTTGACGTACTGGACATTATTTCCATCGTTCAGCAACAACTCCCAGGGTTTGTGATTCCGTTGACCCGACCCAAATGTTGGCGGGTCTTGTACTTGTCCTTGAAGTTCGGCATCAGGGGCAGATATACGAGGTCCCACGAGGTGCAAAAGAAGGGTTTCCAGTCGCCCAAGACGGTCGGAGATATGTTGCAAAGTGAAATTTCTCTGATCATCTTTGTCCTTATCTTTTGTGGGATAGACGCAGGTAGAATCGCATTTCGAGCAGTTTGTGCATGGCACTCCTCGGTCACAACGGACCTTGCGCCGATGGCATGCTATGCAGGATCGGGCGCCCAACTTATACTGCGAGTCCCCTTTTGCCTCTGGGGAAGATTTCTGTACTCTCAGCATAGTGCTGAAGGTGCGGAACAAGTGAAAACCAGCCGATAGAAGACAACGAGACGAGATTTGCGGAAGACGGGGTATGCTGTAGTTGTCGGCAATATCGGCGCCGAATGTCCGAAGCCAGCCAGCTCGTGGCCAAAACGTGGGGAGGGAATGAAGCGTGTGGGCTGGCTTCCTATTGGCTGGAATTTATATAATAGTGGATACCGGAGTTTCGGCACCGACGCGTCCGTGAACTTTAGTTCAGGTGGAGCTCAGAGCCCTAGAGGCAATCTTATCTGACCAGGAACTGCTTTATCTGTACTTCGTACTCTGTAATTGTGCCCAGGTGTGATGATAGATCAGATTTTGGTTGATAACTTATCAAGTAGACAGCAAGGGCGGCCAGAAATTCCAATATTCAAGTTTCAAATATGCACGAAAGGTTTGTCTAAGCTTTGAATCGCTGTAGGCTGATATTCGATAAGTGCAAACACGCTTCATACTCGGCACTTTCGGTGTCAGCTCCGGGCCTGCAAAAGCAAAGCTATGAGTTCAGTCAAGCTCTTTCGGGGGTTAAGAAACGCACCTCCGATCCAGGTACCAATATAAAGGCCAGGAGTGTCAGCATGTATACACCCACAAAGATTAACTTGAGCAAAAATGGTCATGATCAGAGATGAGTGAATCATCTTCGCAGGCAAAGGGTTCTTCCCCAACAACCAGCAAGCCAGATCCACAGACAGATCAGTTCCGGGAGGGTGGCTATGGCTGGGTTTGTGTTGCTTGCACATTCCTCATGAATGCCCACACATGGGGCATCAATGGTGTATGACAGTCACGCCACTCGTGCTTCCGGATCAAAGATTGCTAACTTTTTCAATCCACAGTCATACGGAGTTTTTCTTGCCTATTACTTATCCTCCGATGTTTTCCCCGGTACCTCAGCTCTTGAATACGCTTTTATCGGAGGGCTCAGTATGTCTTGTGCCATGCTCATAGCACCTCTGGCAACCTACCTCTGTCAACGGGTGTCTCATCGCTTTGTGTTGAATCTCGGCGCCATCTTCGTTACATTGTCTTTGATCACCGCTTCATTCGCGAAAACGAGCTGGCAGCTCTTCCTCTCACAGGGTGTGTGTTTCGGATTCGGCATGGGTCTGTGTTTTTGTGGATCGGTGGGAATTACTTCCTACTGGTTCAAGAAGCGGCGAAGTCTAGTAAACGGAATCTCTGCCTCCGGATCTGGGATAGGCGGCTTGGTTTATTCTCTCGCTGTGGGTAAAATGATCCCCCAAATGGGGTTTCCATGGGCGATGCGCACACTGGGGATTTTGTGTTTCGTCATAAACCTGACTTGCGCTAATCTGCTTCGGCTGCCCGCACACTCATTCACTTCATCCAAAGCTACGCCATTCCGGGTTTCCGTCATTTTGAGACTGGAATATCTCCTTTTTCTGGGTTGGGCGTTTCTGAGCGCTCTAGGTTATGTTGTGCTGCTTTTTAGCATGTCCAGCTTCTCAGTTGCGATTGGTCTCACTCAACAGCAGGGCAGCTTAGCAAGCGCACTTCTCAATCTAGGTCAAGCGATTGGGCGCCCAGCTATCGGTCTACTCAGTGACCATTTTGGACGGTTCAATGTCGCACTCGTCGCTTCGCTGTTGACAAGCGTCTTTTCTTTTGTGCTGTGGACTTTTGTCGACTCACTTGGCTTGACATACTTCTTTTCGATTGCCGTCGGATTGGTTGCCGGGACACTCTTTGCAGTTGCTGCACCGCTTGCCGCAGAAGTCGTGGGGCTACAGGATATAGGCACTGGACTCGCTATCTTGTGGCTTGCGCTTTGCCCGCCAACGACAGTGGCAGAGGCCATTGCGCTGCAACTCAGAGACCCTTCAACGGAATCGAAGCCTTTTCTGAGGGTGCAGCTCTTTACTGGATCAATGTATCTGGGCTCTGCCATCTGCCTCGCATTGTTGATACTCGAACGACGGAGAAGGCGAGGACTTTCATCGATTTAACCTCGAAGAATACTAGATCTAAGTAGATCAGAAGTTGCCATTCAGAGTTGCAGAGGGTTGATTATCAGACACATGGATCCCCTAGAGATAGAGCAATCTGGATGAGAGACGAGACGAATAGAATGATTGCCTGTTTGCAAGATCGTGGCAAATTGACATCGGTGCATAATGTTTTTCTAGTATACGCGAAAGGGTCAAATTATATCGTGAAATCAGTCGTCGCAGTACCAATCATTCAATTCCTGGACTTCAAGATTGGGAAACGCGAGAAACACGGACTGTTGGAGCGAGTTATTCCGTATTCTGAAATACAAAGACAATTCGTTTGGACACGGTCGCATTGCGAGGCTTTCTACAATATCTGAAGTTGACTGGAAGGACTTCTGGGGGGACCCCTCATCTCCGATATAGTTCCAGCCCTACCTCTCGAGTAGATCCGAAGACTCATCTCATTATCCACGGTAAGCCAAATCTCGTCCATCAATTCTGAGGTCTTCTGTACACATTCGCTCAGTGACCATGACACGACGAGTATAAAACAAATCCATGCTCTCACGCGTGAAAGGGCTTCGACCCGACACGAAGTGGCATTGCCCGTAGAGAGATGTTCGAAGATGCTCCCCGCTCAGGTAAACCAGCAAACATCCGAATCCAACCATAGGGTGATCTCCAAAAATCAGGCATCATCAGACCTGGCCGCTGTGCCCCTTTGTGAACGCAATTCCGGTGACACCGCGGTCTCGATTATTGGGAGCAATTCGCTCCGGCGACCTTTATCGCCCGCATAGGAGTACAAATGCTCCATGGCCCCGAATTCGTGGCTGCTTTTCTCGTCCAGCGAGTTCTCCCCGGTATCACAACTATTTTTCTTAGAAGTGAGCGACATGCTCAAAACACTACCAGGTTTGTGCAGTACTTCGAATCCAGCCCGCATGCTAGCTGGACACTGTGGCCCAGGTTCAAATCCCACCCCACCCATGCACAGGCTCGAAAGTACCTCACCCGGCACCCGGGGCTTTGGCGACATGCTGAATATTGCAGTTCATGGCGATGCGGCTGCAGGAAGCAAGATCGTGGATGGCTTGAAGCTCCTTTCAAATTTGCCCAACGTAAGTGATGTGAAGAGGCTCCATATTCACTCGTGAACGACGACCCATGAACATTTGACGGAGGACGAAAAGAAAGCGTCAGGTGTCACAGAGGCCATGGCTCGTATTCCGGTTGAAATTGAACGTTTCGACGACCTTTTCGTTGATTTTGATGAATCGTTCCAGCACTTGGGTAGACAGCGAGGGGCTTCCGCTCCTTTAGGGGGCTAGAAAGGGCCGATTCAATCTGCCTTGTAAGCCAGGCATCACTGCATAGATAATTCGTTGTTCCCTGGCATTTCTGTGATTTACCTTCATGCACCTTAGACTTCCTTGCCATCGGATCGTCAGGGCTTCTGAAGCATTGGGCAGTTAGTCATTGGGCTGCCATTGGTAAGCTCACGGTCACCCAAGCTTCCAAGGTGTTTCTGTGTTTATTTTTTCTGCGCCTGCTCCTTTGTCTGCCCAATGGCCCCATCTATGGGGTTGTCTCGCATCAAAGGAGTATCCCCGTAGAATAGCGGTGTTGATCATGAAAGCGTTGTTAGTGGGGAACCAAAAACCCGCATCGCCGATCGTTGCAGGCCTCGAGTTTTATTCGAGGTAAAATTAGCGTTTGACCAATCACAGTAGCGTATGATGTGTTTAATTTGAAACCCCAGCCTCCCAGAGGAGAGTTGGTTTGGTCTCCAACGAAAAGCGGGTGGTTGGGTATACGGAGAGGCTGGGAGGCTGGAGTCAGAAACCGGACTAGAACAACCACATGTTTTTTTCTTTCTCTTTTCTTCTTCCATTCCTCTTCTTACATTCCATTCCTAGAAAATACACTTCAAGACTTTTAAGATTCGATATCGGGGTCTAAAAGTTGATTCGTGAGGGTACAGGTCCGAAGTATACATCCCCGAGACCTGAGTACATTTACAATTTCGCCCATCTCGGATTACTCTTGCAAGACCACCGGCCTGCGTGCTGGAAACTCCGAAAATTCCACTCGCAATGCGGTCCTCATCCATCCTATCGGTCTTGTCGACACTGACCCTACTACTCGACCGCTCATTGACAACCGCAACCCCGCTCGCATACGAGGGAAACGCCCTCAACACCACAATTGAAAAGCGCTGTGCGAATCCCTGCGGCTATGACGGCTGGCTGTGCTGCTCAAGCGGTCAAACATGTACGACCAACAGTGCCAAAGAGGCCGTTTGCTCCGATAGCGGTGGCAGTGGCAGTGGAGGCTACCAATATTACACCACCGTGTACACGCTGACGGAAACCGACCTATCAACAATCACCTCTGTATGGAGTAGTCAACTCGCCGCAGCCACCAGTACCGGCACCTGTCGGGCCGACATTGGCGAAACGAAGTGCGGCACACGTTGTTGCGAGGCTGCGCAGGAGTGTCAGGACGGTGAATGTGTCGCCGAGAGTTCGTCCGTAGCAGTGACGGCGACTGGAACCGACGCAGAGGCTACGCCACCAGTTCGAGGAACGAGCGATGGAGCCAGTACCGTCACAGCAACTTCCGCCCCAACAACAACCGAGGGCTTCACGGCACCTGTCGGAACAGACGGCGCAGACTTGATCGGTGCAAAGGCATCTGACAACGATGGTGGACTCAGTGGCGGTGCTATTGCCGGAATTGTCATTGGTTCCATCGCCGGTGCCTTCTTGCTGCTCTTGATTTGCGCCTGTCTCTGTTGCAAGGGTGTCTTGGACGGTCTCTTTGCAGCTCTTGGAATCGGCAAGCGTCGCAAGCGAGATACAACCTATGTGGAAGAACGCCACTCACACCACTCACACGGAGGCCGACCTCCACCTCCTGGGCGGACATGGTTCGGATCTAAGCCGCCTGCCGAAGGCAGTGATGTCAGCGAGAAGAAGAACAGCTGGGGCAAGATCGCCATCATCCTCGGGGCTCTTGCTTTATGCTTGGGCCTGAAGAGACACAGGGACAAGGATCATGACGACAGCAAGACTGAGTCCTCTTACCCAAGCTCTTACTATTACTACTCCGACTACTACTCCGGAACTGGCAGTATGTTCTCCTCCTCTCCTTTCTAACGAATCAGACTAACTTCCTCTTCCAGGCAGCAGAAGCTCTGACCGACGAACTCGGGACACACGGCGATCCCGACAATCGCGCGCTCGATCAAGCCGTCGATGAGTGACAAATACCTTTTTGAATTTACCTTTGATTTCGGTTGCATATATGGCGCAGATATTTAACGTGACTGATGTATCACTATGATTTACACACGGCCTTGGCTTTGATGTTGATGTACATATGAATTTTTACGAGTACTGACTTGACATGATAATATGAATTCGGGATATGAAACACATATGAAACGTTCACGGTCTTTACCGGGCATGGCTCGTAAGATCTGACTCCCAATGATCCAGCCTTGTAGATCGATGTTCCATACTCCGTACTTTAGATCCAATACTCCATAAGAACCAAGGTAATAGATGTAGTGCATTCAGCAGCCGCCCGGGCAGCGGCATGAAGCAAGTGCATCGTGCAGGACACAATGTATTCTATCAAGGTGCCCCCCTCTGCAAGTTTGCAAGCACCTGGGAGTTCTTAAAAGCATTGTAAGTAGACATAAGACTCAGAATACAATACAAATAAAAATAAAGCGTCCAGTCCCGTAGTACTCAAGTGCTGGCGTTGTACAAAAGATCGTCAAAAAGTGAAGTTCCCCGGCCACACAAAGGCGTGAGGTCCGTCCCCGCCTTCACTGCCGAACTTCTCTCTTCTCACCCTCTCCGTCAACCTTTCTTACTTTTTGTCAATGAGTCGAGTCTCGGGATTAAACTCCTGACGCTACACACCGATTTTTGTTTTCCTTCAGGCAGTGTGCCGGTTCACCTTCTGATTCGGAGTATTACGAGTCCGATCACCCACCATGATCTCAACCCAAAGCCAACACGTCTTCTCCCACCAGCATCAATACCCCCAAGCCGATCCCTCCTGGCTGCAGCATCAGCAACAGCACCACCAGGCCCAGCAACACCCACACCAGTCGCAGCAGCAGCACGCTTCCCTGGTCGCTCAACAGCACGCCCAGGTGCAAGCCGCGGCTGCCGCGGCTCAACAGCAACACTATGGCCGCATTGCCATGAATGGTAATGGTGCTGGAAATCCTGCGCAGGGAGCTGGTGGCGCCGCTGGCATGGGAGGAGACGGTATGGCGAGCGGGGTGAACGTCATGGACGGTGGCATCAGCGAAGAGAATCGCAAGGTCTTCATCTGGGTCGCAGAACTTTTGGATCCCGCTCGCAGGGAAGCCGCCCTGATGGAACTGAGCAAGAAGCGAGAACAAGTTCCTGAACTGGCTCTAGTGATTTGGCACTCTTTTGGTACAGACCCCAGCCCTCCCCCCAACGTGCGCCCAGCCTTGGAATCGAAGCTAACCCGGCAACTTGCAGGTGTCATGACTGCGCTCCTTCAGGAAATCATCTCAGTCTATCCGCTCTTGAACCCTTCCCAGCTGACCGCCGCCGCCTCAAATCGAGTCTGCAATGCGCTGGCGCTTTTGCAATGCGTCGCATCCCACAATGAGACCCGCACCCTGTTCTTGAACGGTAAGCAATATCCTTACTCGACTCCAGGAACTATGGCTAATCGCTTTCGATCGCTTAGCTCACATCCCCCTCTTCCTCTACCCCTTCCTCAATACCACCTCTAAGTCTCGTCCATTTGAATATCTTCGTCTCACGTCGCTGGGCGTCATTG
Source organism: Penicillium salamii (assembly GCA_911197225.1). NCBI lineage: Eukaryota > Fungi > Ascomycota > Eurotiomycetes > Eurotiales > Aspergillaceae > Penicillium > Penicillium salamii. Next base: position 1,316,973 of record CAJVOY010000087.1, on the reverse strand, counting down.
GTGCCCTGGTGAAGAATGATTCATCCGACGTGATCAACTTCCTTCTTACAACAGAGATCATCCCTCTGTGTCTTCGCATCATGGAGACCGGATCGGAGCTCAGCAAGACCGTGGCCATCTTCATTGTGCAGAAGATCCTCCTCGATGACATCGGCTTGGGCTACATCTGTGCGACCTACGAAAGGTTCTACGCAGTGGGCACTGTTCTCAGCAACATGGTCACTCAACTAGTGGAGCAACAGACTGTCCGCCTACTCAAGCATGTTGTGCGCTGCTTCCTCCGGTGGGTGCCCGCGAAACCCCTCCTCCGTCTGATCTTAGCTAACCTCTCGCGCAGTCTGAGTGACAACAGTCGGGCCCGCGAGGCCCTGCGACAATGCCTCCCCGAACCCCTCCGCGATGCCACATTCTCCTCTGTCCTGCGCGACGACGCAGCCACCAAGCGCTGTCTGGCTCAACTCCTCATTAACTTATCCGACACTGTCTCGGATGGGGGCCCGGCAGCCATGTAACATATGAAAAGCATCTGTTTCCTCCGAAATATTCCACATTATGAACTGCATGGGAAAGGCTGGCTTCTGGCGATTAACGGTCACAAGGCGCAAAATTGAGGTTGAAGAACTGGATCAAGTGTGTGTATGTCATCGATTGAGGGCATCGTGGTCCATCTGTTTTCTCTTCATTCCTGGTTGTTTCTCTCTTACTACCGCACCAATGGCTCCTTGGGTTCGGTGATCTGGGAAGGTTAATGTATTCTTGTCTCTTTTTTATCATGTTTCTCTTCGGTTTCCTTCTTCTTTTCTCTATTTTCTTATTCTCTTCTCTGTTTCTTATCCCTATTTCCCTCTTACCTATCTGCTTACTTTTTTCTTTCTGCATCTTGTTTGGGAAATTTGCTTCTGTCTCTTGATTTCCGACGGTATGGCACTGCTGCCCATCGTCGGCTGGCGTGAATTCTGGTTGGCGCTGTCGTCTGCATTTTCTCCTTGTCTTTGAACAAACTGCCCTGTGAGATAGACCCTGTGGGCAAGAGATATCCAAAGAACTGTCTGTTTTATGCTGTTTTCCCTTGTGTGGACATGGGCCTGTTTTTTATTCTAAAAGCATGTACCAATTGATGAACCCCATTGTTTTTTATTGAGTTAGAAGTAATGAGATTGTTAGCTTTAAACAAACTAGACAGGGTATAACTAACTAGTTCGTCTGCTCTTGACCCATTGATCTCTTTCATTGTCTTCTTTCGGCGAAAGTGTCCACGTGACTTTGGTCGTGACGCGCCTTGCTTGATCCCATCCGCATCGCCTCACGACACGAGAAAAAAAAAAGTCCCAACCATACTGTTCAGATCTCATTCACTTTCACATTATTTGCTTGACTCTGAGTTGCATATTCCTGCGACTTACATCTCCGTTTGAATCAGCCTCCGTTAAACGCCTCTCAACTCCGGCCCTCACGGCTGTCCCGCCGCGATGGGATCGCGAAAGCGCACCCGCTCTGAAGCCATTCCGGTGGTAGAGCATGAAGCTCCCGAGCAGTCTGAGCTGCTGTCCCAGCTCCGAAACTCGTGGGATTTCGCTAGTCTCATGCAGTACATTGCCATTTTTGGACAGATCATGAAGATTGATGAGGATTTCGGGATCGAGGTATGTCTCTACGCGCGGCTATGGGATGGAAATCGATGTTGCGCGCTGTGTCGCATTGATTGAGACTATGCCCCTGTCTTCTTCCCGAATACATGCTGACTGGCTGCTTTCTCGCACTCCAGGACCTAGAAGCCGAATGCCTCAAACCTGAACCCTCACAAAAACTACTGGAAATAGGATTGTGTCTTCTGAAGTGGATCTCCTCTCATCGCGGACTCACGTACGTATACCAATGTGCTGCACTTGGAATTGAGGGGCGCATGGACTGACTTTGCTTGCTGGCAGGTTCGATAATTTCGACGAGTACACCAGACGTCAATACAATGCGAAGGCGCCCAAACGTCCCAATCCCTTTGGATATGAAGAAGAGCCCAACAGATTCCTGGATTTCGATGTCTTTACTAAGATCCGTGTCCTCCATCAATTGACAGTCTGGACGTTCTGGAACGCGGACCGCATTCGCGACAAGATGCCCGAGAAGAAGGAGAGCGAACAGACTGAATGGGTAAGTCAGCGCCTTCAGTGGCTCTGTACCTGATCAGTTTATGCTAACATTTACTAGCGCATTGAAGAGTTTGGTTGGGATCGTGAAGGGCGCTCATACTACGTGCTCGACGACAATCGTCTCTACCGCCGGACCGATCGCCCTCTGCCTCCTGCTCCCCAGCGGCCGAAGAAGAAGACCAAGAGTCGATCCTCGCGAGCATCACGAACGTCAAAGCGTACCTCCACGGCTGCCGCGGAAGAGGCTTCCGACGAAGAAAACAAAAAGACCAATGATGTCAGTGCTGTCGCGGCCGATTCAGACGATTTGTTCAAGTGGGAGTGCGTGGCTGTGACTCTTGAGGAATACCAGGCCTTCTTGGAAACACTTCAGAAGACCAAGGACGCGGACGAGAAATACCTTCGCGATAGCATTGTGGAGCACATCCTCCCTATTCTTGAGAAAGCGGAGGAGGCACTACAACGCAAGCGTCAGAAGCGGGAAAAGGAGCTTCTGAGCTTGCAACTAGTCGCTGGAGCTAAGAGATCGAGCCGACTTGCCGCCAAGGAAGAGAAGGAACGACAAGACCGAGAGGCTGCCGAAGCGATTCGCAAGCACGACGCAGATTTAGCGGAGGCCCGCAAGGAGCAGGCCAGACAAAACCAGCACGATGAAGATCGACAGTCGCGGATGATGACTCGGGAGCACCGGATCAGAGATCGCGAGCAAAAGCGTCTTCTTCACGAAGCTGAGCTTGAAAGGCTAGCGGAGGAGCAAGAGAGGCTCGACAATGGCGAGAGCAGAGCCTCTGCCCGAAATCTAAAGACCGAGATGGAACGGTCGCAGAAGAACTTGGCAGAGCTCGCCCAGGATGACCAGTGGATCTTTGATTGCTCTGGTTGCGGTGTGCATGGCGAGAACCTGGTGAGTCGATAGTCCTTCAACCTTGTGGTTACCCCTGTCTAACTTCGCATAGGATGATGGAAGTCACAGCATCGCCTGTGAGCAATGTAATGTGTGGCAACATAGCAAGTGTCTGGGTGTCTCTCAACAGGCGGCTGAAAAGGATGATTTCCGCTTCGTGTGTCGCGAATGCAAGCAGAAACAAGAGGACCTCAACAGGCCAAAACTTCCCACTCTGAAGTTCCGGGTCAGCGCCTCGGCGTCCCCGTCGGCTGCTCCGGTCGACAAGAAGCGCAAGCTGGAAGATGACGATCTGGCTCCTCCCTCACCTGTAAAGAAGTCACATGTTGCACTTTCCAACGCTCAGGATGAACATCCAAGGTCACAACTCGATCTTCAGCCCACCATTGGCCAAGGCAACTTTTATCCTCCTCCCTCACCCCAACGCCGGGCTCATTACGCAGACCGAGATACCTTACCCTCCTCAAGCCCTCCTCGCCCGCCATTCTCCCCTCCTAAGGGCATGAATGGCTTGTTGCATTCCAGCATGGAGCAACAGTCACGACCTCCCTCTGCGCAACACCCACTGCCATCTATGCAATCGGCTCCTCATCTTCCTCCCATCGGCTCATTCCACTCTGTACGGCCGCCCTCCTCTCAGTCCAGCCAGAGTCCAGTCCAAAACCAGCCCTCCATGTCTCCAACACAAGGCAACCCAGATGTTGGCCCACTTGCAGGGTTCCCTCGCGTAGCCCCTAACCAGGCACGTTCTTTTGAAACCCCACGCCCGCAATCAGGGCATGCAGTCACACCGGCAATGTCCAGTGGTTACCCATCTTTCTCTGCTGCCACCCCCAACGGCAATCACTCATCGCCTCCTCAAAGTTCTCACGGCATGGGAATGTCCGGAATCAGCCCGACCAAGCAGTCACCTCGTCCACCCACTGCCAGTGGCATGGCAGGTGCGCCGGTTCTACCACCAATTCGCAGGCTCGAGCCCAGCCCCAAACTCATGGGCCGAAGCTCTCCAGATGCGCCTATCCCCCCACCGGTCAAGTGCATGACACCTGAGCAGGAGGAGCGCCGGCAGAGAGAGAATGCCTCCATGCTCCACCAGACGCACCATTATCAGGGCAATGGGCAGCATTTGATGTCCTCGCCATCCCTGAACCGCATCCCTCCCCTGGGATCTGGTACCACATCCCAGTACCCTGACCCAGTTCCTTCACCTCAGCGTGGAAGCAATGGTCAGAGCTAATGTCTTTTTTATCACGGTTTAAGCAGTCTATTCATCTGCTCCGCAATTGTTTCCAGATATTTGGAGTGTGCACAGATGAAAGTACCGATTTGGACGATAAATTTCTCCTCGAACCTACAAACCAAATCGACTTCCTGTGCATTTCCAAAAGCCAAAACAGATGTGACATGTATCATTGAGCCAACTTTGACGTCTCTTTAAACTTCTTCATAAAAAGGGGTTGAGTGGGCGCGAATGACATCCATCCGGAGATGTTTTTCCCCAATACCGGAGTCTTTTTCCCCAGCAGACGACATCCCATCTATACACCCTCAAAAAACAACACATTCACCACTCTACTCTGGGTAATTGGACACGGTCACTCCCAAAAGCTCTTCTTTGTTCTTCTGCGGCCAGCTCAGCTCCGTCAATGTACCTTGTTTCGATATCGAGTTTTTCTCATCGGCCTTTCAGGGCTATGATCCTTCATTCTCTGGGGTTGTTGACATTTGGCGTTTTATCTTACCCTTTTCCTTACTCGTTTGTTTCTCATTTTACAATGCATCAAGATGGATGGGATGTTGAGCGGCGTTTTCAGACGGTCTGGCCCTAGGGCACCGGGTGTTTTAGTGGACCAGGGCATGTACTCTACCTAACAATATCATTTGTTCTCGATAGTTCTGATCTTTCTAGCATTAGATTTAGAAAATTCATGAGGAATTCTATGAAATGAAAATATTGCAGTGTTGTGGTGCACGATATATTCTAAAGTTCCTGAAGTCCAACTTCTTAGTTGTCAAGTCAATATATATCGTAGCCGACAGCCGACATGAGACAGCCGCAGTGAAGTTACTGTTTCGCCTGAGCGTAACACTTGGGCAGAGAATAATTTTGGAACATGTCTACAGGTATAATTTCCAAGACTAATTCAAAAGTTTCAACTGCATCGACGAGACTTGGACATATCTCCCAATTTTACAAGTTTCTACAGTTGCAGTCAACACAAGAATCACGACCAGTCACGATCTAAATCCACGCCATAGGTGGATCGACGTATACAGACAGGTACATCTGGGCAGGATATACCCCTACAAACGCCATGCCCGACACCTGCAGTCCTGCCCAGCCAACAACCGCCAACAGACCTCATCACGCTGGTCCGCACACCGTGATTCCTGCGGCACAAAGCCGTTCACAGCCTCAATCATATTATCACATTTCTTTATTAATTCTTTCATTTGAGACCCGGAGATCTATTGTAATTACCACCAGAGACAAACAGGGATGTGGATTTCCCGAAAATCCTCGCGTAGAAAAAAGCAGACAAAATCGAAAAACGAAAAAATGAGACAGTCTACAGGTCTAGCCCGTCCTCCAGGGCTACGTCTTCCGTCTTCCGTGCCGTTCGTGAAAATAGCAACACGTTCAGATGCCCGAGGTGGTTCACATTAGTACGACCTTAAAGTGCTACTCGTATGTATTTTCGAGCGCGCTAAAACTCCGCCGAAAGTACGGAATACGGAGTACGGAGGACGAGAGCTGGTTAGTTGATTGGCAGTAGTGGGTGGCGCAGTCAACTTGCCTAGTGGCGCCGGAAGCTGGGGCCTATTGGATGCGATCTATGTAGATCACACACTACCGTGGACCTGCAGCTGTAATCGACCCCTATCTGGCGGCAATTTCTTCCATGGAATCAGGTGCTCAAGTCTGGCAGATCTCTGCTGTCATATGTACGGGGCTCTGTGATGATAATGACTAGAGCTGCACGATAAAGCCTGGTACTTTTCTAAAGTTATCACATGTTCCAGGGCGATATACGGAGTATGGAGTACTTAAGTATGGAGTATATTCTAGATTTGACATTGAGATTCAATATTGAATTTTTTCCTAGGTCTATATATAAGACGCAATCAAGTAAATATACTTGTACAGAAAAAAAAGAATGGAGCTCTAAATTTTCGGCTACTCCCCGCTCCCGTTTGAGGTCGCATCCGTGCTGAAGCTGTACGTACGATACTTAGGATACGCCTTACCGGTAGCCGAGTTATTGGCTTAAAGCGACCAATAGCATAAGGTCACAAACGAGAAAAGCGAAATTGCGTCAAAAAAAACCTATACTTAAGTGGCTTAGGGACTAGACTTGTAAAATTCCAAACCCAAGAGAGTAAGGGTTCAAATCTCAATCTCCGAATAGCTCCAGAGGCTCCATAATTTACGATACTTCTGATCCGAGCGCTTCCCCGTCTCCACCCATGCAACTCATAAATTATACTCTACACAATACGGAGTTAAAAAGGATAAAAGGGTGAATAGTGGATCCGGAACTTGGCCCGGCCAGTAGTGGTCTGCGCTCTTCCACGGGTCAATAATTGGACACGCTTTTGGAACCTGGAGCATCCGGTTTGGAGCCATGGCTGTACTAGAGAGGCGTCATACTCTTGATCAGATGAACTATCTAGACAGGTATAGGAGAGTATTCCATACGGAGTACTCCGTACTCCATCTTCTGTCCAGGTGAAGTAGGGCAACTAAGTCTACAGGTATTTGTCAACGCCAATTTTTTAGTCTCGCCCGCGGAAGGCTACAGCCGACTATTTCCCCACTAGACTAGTTCGGTACGAAAGGAAAAGACAATTGCATTCGCATTTACAGATCGTGCTTTGGCCCGGATCGACTCCACTCACGCGGGCGAGATCGTGGTCATGGCTATGGCCATGTATGCTTGTGCACATGCAGTACTCCTTGCATACTGTGATCATAATATCGAGAAGCAATGTAGAATGAATCCTGTAGATCAGAATGTATTGCTGGGTCTAGAGAGGAGAGAAAGAGAGCCCTGGAGGTCTGAACCGGGAATCCCACTACATATTGATCTCAACGGGTATGAACTGACCCAGCTCGAGGTGGTGGATAGCCTATTCTAACGTGGTGGATAGCCCGATGGACAGCGGATAGCCTATCTAAACAATCGGATACCCGCAAACGTGACCTTCCCCTCCCACATCCTATAGATACAGGTAAAACCTCGTATCGAGGGGTATCCAACACGGCAGAGGGGTGACGGATTGTGATGAACCGGTCATTCATTTCGCTTGGCGTCTAAATAGTGTCGTATTCCGTATCCGCGAATCTAGATTTTCCGATTGCGTAACGGTCCCCTAACGGTCGAGATTCACAGTGGAGACAATCACAGACGTTAGATGTGACAGAAGTCTCAAACCCCGACAATGATCTTCGGTTCCGTGTGCGCATTGACACTGAAAATCTGTCTGCCTCAGTGCGAACCTTAAGCTCTGTCGTTACGGGGTAGTTGATTCTTCGTAGATCCATATTAGGGCTTCGGCGCCGAAAGAGCCACCGGGATCGCCGAATTCCGCGCCAGCTGACCATTCATCGGATTCGTGCTCATGACTCGTCACTTGCGAAAAGTGGCATCTGTCTACTTTGGGTTTGGTCGTTTTGGGAATTGGAGATGTCGGGCTATAGCATTGATCTGCGAGTCACTTAACGGTGTGCCAATGTGCTGCACATAATCGAAGTTATCAATACTCCGTACAGAGTACTCCATAATCCATACAATGTGGGAAGTACGAGTATAGTCTACTGCTCGACATTTTAGAGATGAGATGAATCAGATTCGGTTAAACACCGGTTCCTCGTGCCTCGGCGTCTACGCCTTACACCGGGGAGGAACTCGGATCCGACTTCAGCTTCCAATCTGCTTTCTCGTGCCCTTCTAGAGTTCACGCCTCCCAAGTCTATTCCTGAGATTCTAGGTCTACTCGATTTGCTAATCCTCGTATTCTGTACCCTAGGCCTGGTTTAAGCGATACTGAGACTCAATTCAGAGCGAAGCACGGGTTTCAGCTCTTGGCATGTCATACACGAAGAATCATAGGACGGTGTACTCCGTACGGGGTACGGATTTCATCGCATAAATTTACCTGTAAAACGCTTGATGCAAAGTCTATCATTAATATCGACAATATGAGGATCGACGCTCGTAATGGGCACCATTCAAGACTAACGGAAGCTCGGCGCAGTCCGGAATTGTAAAAAAAAAGGAGCCAGAGAGATAATCTGAATTCCATACTCATTACAGAGAGTAAAACAAAATTCAGCACGAACACGACGATAGTTCATTAACTGTAAGCGGTAATCGAGATTGCCGCCCAAATTTAATAGCCAAAAAAAAAAGAAAAAAAGGAATTCTCGTCTCCATGTTGACATCCCTGCATCGCATAATGTAGCTCCATGCGTTTTCTGGCAGCTCGTATGCGACTTGACGATCCTCACATGAGCCAATCGACGACAGAGCTATCTGTTGGTTAGGAAAAATAACTCCTGCTGCCGGCTTCGATGGGCTTATGCATGCCGAAAGATGTCCAGCGACATCCGTTTTTGGACACGACGGCAGCACACCCTTGTCGCTGGCGAGCTTTAGCGTTGTTCAGGAGTTATTGTTGGGCAGGGATGATGTTGCAATAGCGGTGTGTTAGCTTGTTGATTGATACAGGAAATATTAATCCGGGTATTGGAGTGCCGTAGCTTGTTTTTTCGAGCTGTTCTGACAGAATTCGGGAGCCTTGACTGAGCAGATCTCAAGGCTCGGAAGAGAATGGGGGCAAACTATACATCACAGTGACGGGGAATGTCGATCCCCCATTTGTTAAGTTGATTTGGTTCGTCCAGAGTCCTCGAGGCCTGTACTAGAGCTCCATTTTCCCCCTTCCCCGTTGTCTGTCAGTCATCCCTTGCAACGAGGCCTGAACGCAAGAAATACTGATCGTTGGGAGAGTCCTGCCAACCACCTCCCCTTTTGTGGATGGTGTTGTCAAGGATGCATAGGCGCGCTGTACTAGGGAGTCTTTTTGGTATATTCATTCCATGGCGTTCCAGTTGACTGGGAGAGAATTTGAAATAAATCCCTACACCGTTGTGCCTGTAGTCGAAGTAAACCTAGTCGTTTTCTTCAAGGATTCATGATCAGATCTGCTAGAGCGGAACTCGACCCTAAAGAGGTAATTTGGATGATCCTCACTGACTTCAGCCATACGAAGAAGATGGTGTACTCGTATCGTTGTTTATCGGAATCTCTAGTGTGAAGGCGCAAGACTAAAGATGTTGGGGAAATTTTGAGAATTTCGGGAATTCGGAGACCTCGACCGTCAAATGAGGATCTGGTAACTGCATAGAGTATAGAGTAGTCCGTATTTGCTTTGCCAGTTAGTTCCCACTTATCACACCAGGCCCTTGCCACATCCCCATATCGCAGGTTTGATCCATCCCCATGGGTTTGAAGATTTTGAAGACTCCCAGACCTTTTCTCCAAGGCAGTGAGAGACCAAAATAGAACCACAAGAATAACCTGAAACGAAGATATGTTTAGAAATCAGGGGGTGAAAGAACGATGAAACGGCCGTTTAGCAGTGAGACCCTCAGAAGGCAAAGTCCACACGTATAGACTTCGAGTCACCAGGCCACTTTAGTGTTTGAAGCTTGTCCTTATTAGGAGAATGGAAGTTCTAGAAGCTCTGGAAAAAGCCCTGGAAGCCGCAAAAGGAGGGGTGATCCTTGCTGTAAATCTGGTTCCTATCTTTCTGTGGTCTGAGCGAGGTTCTCTTCATTGGCTCTTCCCGGGGTCTCTCGGCCCCCCTCTATGATCTTCTGGATGCCGGATGGCAGGGCTGTAATTAATTCGTATTTCAATATTCGTCAACTCGGCGGAATCTTTCAGCTGGCTCTCATTTTTTGGTTCTCTCCTCGTGTTGACCAGGAGCTCAAGCAAGGGTACAAAAGTATCCTTGCCTCTAGCGACATTTTTTTACTTGGCAGTTGATCCTATCTAGGGTTTAGTAGATCCTATCTCGGCTTTAGTCGGGTTTAGTAAGTGTATACACCCTATCAGAGATCAGTTGAGCATGTCTCCTCGTGTTGGAGAAGAGCCTATAATTGCCTCGTTCATGTCTTTTTGGAACACAGCAAACAGATTCGCAACTTTAGAATACAACCCTACTCAGCCTCATATCAGCTCGATATATGCACTGGGTATGTATATTAAGAACCATCTTACATGAGGCAGTGAGAATTCAAAAACAGCATAAGCTCAAGGCACAGACCGAGCCAGTCTGACAGCCAAGTCCAACGGCAAACCTCATGGCCATGCAGCACCGGGGTCGACCTTTCAAGAGATCCTGCTACAACCATTGGTTACATTTTCTGTGCAGCACATGGCATGAACGCCCCATGGCGGTCTACAGCAATGGGGCAACTTTGTGCGCAGCCCTGGTCAGTTCGAGGGCCAGGGTACAAGGATCAACAAAGAAAACGCATGCATTGCCAAGAATTCAACACCACGAGGCAAAGGAATGAAAGAGCAAAAAACATGGCCGGGACCTGCATAATGTTCATGATTCCATGGACCAGTTGATGGGGAACACCTGGGGTCTCCCCGGCTCATTGTAAGGCTTGGTGAATCTTCCCCAGGTGGGAAGCAGCCACCAAAGTTTCATGCTGGGAGGGGAATATGTAGAATAGAAATAGCAGTTCTCAAAGGCCATGCGGTGTCAACTAGTCCCTATCCAGGACGTGTGGTATTTCAGAGGCGCAGTGAAGGGGCTGCACCGTGCATAGTAGATCTATAGATGTTGGGAGCAAATTGCATCATGACTCATGTAGTATAGCTCTATAACCCTCTAATTCCATGATTTTGCAATTTGTCCAAAATCTATGATTTTATATGATTCACTATACGAGTAAATGGGACCGGGGTGGCCGGGAGAAAACGTCACCAGAAGGACCCACGAAGGGCCAATGCCAAGATTTCCCTTCCCACCACTTGCGCGCAGACTCTGGCCGGACTCTTTAACCACTCGCCATGGGACAAATCAGCATTGAGTCAACCGTGGGTCTTTCAACTCTCATCCTCTCGGCTTTTCCAACGTCAATCCGTCGATCACTCCAAGGCTGCTCGGGGACAATACGGGTGAACTCCCCCCGTAATCCATTTGATCCCTGATTCGCTAAACCATATCAGGGCAAGATGGCGAAATTTGATCCAGTTAGCGAATCTGTCCAACTGATCTCCCCGAACCATCTAGAGACTGTTGCCTTTTTCTGTGTGGCAATCCACGGTTGATCCTCTGGGCACTCGGAGTCCGCGCAGCATCTACTCGTATGAGCCCTGGAAAGTATGGTATAGATTCACTTTTCTGGCAACCGTGGATAGTCTTCCAGCCCTATTCTGATCTATACTCCAAATTCCAGATCCCGAACTTGTAGGTAATTTGCCCACGTTACTGTCAAGGGCTTGGTATGGCCTATAGCGCGTCTAGCAGGCTTAGCTTCAAGTCCCACTAAACCAATTTCATCAATTTCACCACGATAGCGTACTACGCCATGAACAGCCATGTTGGGTCTAACGCGGGCTGTCAAATTTAGCCCCATGATTTCGAATTAATCCTGGTTTTCTCCTCGTATGCTTGGATATGCTTGCTTTTTCGCATTTAGCGGTTCCAACTTGCCTGACGGCTAAACTTATTTTGGCCGAAAAGCCTGTGCGGTGGGTTCACACGATGGACAGGGCACCAACATCTGGCACTTTTGACTCCACTCGGATCCTCTCCTGGATCATTGGGATGTGGCCTATGACAACCCCGGGTAATCGACTAATCTTTCAATTTTTTTTCCCATTTTCCCCTCATGCAACAATCCAGCTCTATTGGGCCGTTTGCCATATTTAGTACAAAGGTGAAGAAAGTGCACGGAGTACAAGTTTAGAAGATTATCTACTAAATATGGCAGGGCACAGAGTGAAGCCAATGGCAACGGGATGATCTGAGGGGACAAAGAGTAATCTGCGACGAACACCTCTAGAATTAGAGTATAAGAAAGAAATCGTGAAATCAAAATATGGAAAGATAGAGATTCAATCGACTAAAATCCTGGAAATATACCGAATAGGGGAAAATCCCTACCAGGATCGGGTTCAGCCGACGAATAGGGTTCTAATGCGCATTTGAATGAATATAAAATGATAATTAAAATATATAAAAAGAATTATCACGAAAAAGCCCCCAAAATAATGGAAATTCGAAAAATCCCCAGACGAATCCAATGACTGTAACGGTCTGTATGGTATTTCTCTTGACTCAGTTTCAGCCTCTAGCTGTTTGCGTAGACTCTCAACTTGACTACTCTCTACTCTTCACCTCTAGATAGCTTCTTCTCTTCTCTTATTTAGTCGAGACCCGCCCCCTCCCAACTTTCTCTCTTCGATCTACATTGTCTATCTCTTTGACAACTTACCCTACCTACCTCCACCTATTGACTGGTCTATCTACTGTACTCTGTTTGATATACAGTTGATACATTTGTCTCACTTCACACTGCGTGTTTGAGACCTCTTTCAGGGGACCGCAACTGCAGAGTAGGACAGTCCTCTTTATTCCACGCCGTTTTCCACTTCTTTCCTTTTTCTGAAAAGTCTTTCTCTTTCTCTTTCTCCTCTACTCTCACCATCTCTCCAATCTCCAATCTCCATATCAACTTTGCAATAGCGTAGTCTCTGGAACTACAATGACTTTGAAGAGGATTCCTCCTTCTCCGGCTCAATCCTCAGACGGACAGCTCCCTCAGTCCTTTGACTCCGGGATCTATCAGAGCTACCCCATCATGTCTGAAGACATGGGTCAGTCAATGGTAAGTCTCCAATGCTCAACACCCTGATCTTGACAAGAATCCTAACTCTTCCACCAGCAATATGGCTCGCCACCACAATACTACCAGCACTCTGGCAGCTTTTCCAACATGCCTTCTCACTCGGTAAGATGGATCATCCTCTTTCGGAGTGACATTCACTGACCGCTCCACAGATGATGATGTCTGATCCTGCCATGACGCCTCCTCCAACTGGCGATGAGGGCTCCCCCTTCATGGAGTCTCCTTCTCTCAGCTCATCGGGCTCTCCTCCACAGCGTGTGCCGGCCTACCGTGCTCGCGTGAATGGAACCCCACGGGTCAAGAGGAAGCAAGTCCGGCGCCAGAAGAACCGCAAGGATTCCGACATTGGCTTCAAGCTGGATGGTCCCATCAGTCAATTGACCGAAAGTTTCCACACCACCCCCATCCGTGACATGGTCGCTTGGGTGAACCGATCTACTGAGGAGCGCCACCAGGAAGTCCGCAACAAGAACGGAAAGATCTCTCGACCCATGAATGCTTACATGCTGTATCGTTCGGCATACACTGCGCGCACCAAGCTTCTTGTTGGCGCCAACAACCACCAGATTGTTTCCAAGGTCACTGGTCTTGGCTGGCACATGGAGCCTGCTGAGATCCGCAGGAAATATAACGAGTTGGCTCGAATTGAGCGAGACAACCACGCTGCCACACATCCCGACTACAAGTTCGCTCCGCTGAAGAATGGCGCCGCCAACCGTCGTGACAGTGCCCTTTCCTCCGCCATGCCATCACACCTCACCGACGAGAGTGGCTTCTCTGACCTGGACAGCGACTTTGGTGGATCCATCTGCGCACCCCGACCCCTCTACAGTAGCCACTCGCGCTCAAACAGCTTCGGCGACTCCTACTACCCTGCCAGCAGGGGCTCATCTCCTTTCGACGGACCCGACATGATGATCCCCAACTATATCCAGCCGAACTCGCACTGGTCTAACACCAGCCACCCGGCCGGCATGTCCACGATGCACCCTAGCAGCCTACCAACTGTCTCCAAGGTAGAGGACATTTCCTTTGGCCCCGTAAGCCCACCCCAAAATGTCAACTACGACTCTGCCCTTGCTGGACTCCCCGGTGGAACTCACCACGAGCTCCTCCAGCCCTCCCAACTATCAATGATGAGCGGTTTGCCCCTCGAGGACATGGACCCGCGCCTCCTCAGTCAGAGCGGTGATGCAGACTCTACCATGGCAACATATGCTCCCTCGTCCACTTCATACTCCGCCTGGGACGAAAGTGCTCAATCATTTTACCCCCTCACCTCTTCGCCTTCCATGGCCGGCACCCCTGCCCCCTACTCTCAGGGCGTGGACTCCTACCTTCCCAGCATGCAAATGGAAGGCCGCGAGCAGTCGTGGGACCTGGCTCGTAGTGGACACACCATCCCCGAGCCAACAGCTGGGGAATACGAATTGTGGTGCACCACCGAGCCATCGCAGTACTAGATCTTGCTCATGTACACCCACGCAAGTCTAATCTGCATGTTTGAATACGGGCTGTCCAATAAGTTGGTCAAGCCGATGGGCGTTTCAAAAGGGCTCAATGAATCTGAAACCAAGAATGATGGGTGGATTGCGATCTTTTTTCTCTCTTTTTTTTTCTTCTCTTTTCTTATGGTCAATGTCTTTCATACTTCCTTGTCTTCTCAATATCTATTACCAATTCAGAGTCGCATAGCACAAACCAATTTCATATTTTTACACAATTACTTGAAATATCAATCATTTCGGCATCCTCTCTAAACCTGTGTGTTCCAAAAAGTGCGCGCCCTGCGTGTCGGAGAGACAAGTTCCCTAGCAACTCAATTGTCTCAACCCAGATTACGGAGTACGGATTACTCTTCTGTAATATTCCGGAGTCTCAGAGCACTCCCCCAGGAGCTCTCATTCCTGACCAGTGGATCATTATCTCTTCGTAACACGCCCTAGTGCGTGGTTGGGTACACCTACGAGCTAATCCTGTAGAGATCACTTGCCCCCCTGGGCAGCACTCATTTTCCAGGGCTCTCAAGGTCCCCAGGAGTAAGTCCCGCATTCTCCCGACTGAAAAGCGCCTTTTCATGATTTGTTTTTATACCCTCAGCCGCAGGTCTCCCGAGTCGTCTCCTGTGCGATGTACTCTGTATACCTAGCTTAGATAGTTCCCTTTGCTAATACACACCAGTCTCAGATCTTGATTCAATCGCTCCCCTCCTACATACTCTATAAATTTCCCCCTGTATCGAGAGGTCTCATGCTAAGAAGTCAATGGCAGATGATCCTGCTAATCAGAACTGTTCTGATGTCGCAGTCAAGGCTTGCAGAGAATATAGAATATAGTAAGCTTTTAAGGTTTTCAGAGCTGAAAGAAGCTGACTACCTCAGTATTGATATTGAAACCGTCACTCTACCCTTACATCCAAATGAAAGAATGTTTGCAACAATGGCCGTTGTACGGAGAAAAGATAAGACGGGCAATTCAAGTCGACCGCCACAATTCACCGCCTTTTATGAGACTCGCCGCGCATGTCGAATTGGCAGACCAGTCGAGACATCACAAAGGCACCGACACGAAACATCCAATCTATCCCGACTCAGTCAAAATCACCCTATACCGAGAGACAGAAGCCAAGGAAACCCCTTGCCTAAAGCACCACACCAACGAAACAATCCCGCGCCCCTCCTACCCCTCAACAAGCTCCGAAATCAACCTTCACAACCAAAATGTCGATTCCCAACGAAGCCCTCCAGAAGGTATGCTACTGGACCGATACACCAGTCCTTTTCTTATGATTCCCCAACGAACGGGCGCAAAAACCAAGGCGCCAGCCCCGGGTTTCGCCCAGCCGTAATATCCAACCGCCTCACCACCCCAATCGAACATAGCGGTCAGAACCAACAGGCTAATGAAATACCTCTCAGCTCCTCCAAGAGATTGAGACCCGCGCAGTGGCCTCGCAGCAACAGATCAGCCTCACCAAGACTCACATGACCGCCAAGCAACGCGAGATCCGCATGTTGCAACTCACATCGAAGGAGCTATCCGAGCTACCCAGTGAAACCAATGTCTACGAAGGTTGCGGGAAGATGTAAGCAGTTCACAATCTCTTCATTCGTTCTTTTCTCCTTTCCATCCGACTGGGTCGGTGGAAATTCGATCCTTTTTTTTTTTTCCATTCCAATTTCATTCGCGACTGCTTTGCATCTGTGGCTGATCCCCTGTTTTAGGTTCGTCAATGTTCCAATCGGTACAGTGAACAAGCGCCTTACACGCGAGAGCGGCGAGGCCGCTACCGAGATCACCAACCTGGAGAAGAAGTTGCAGTACCATGAGACGACGAATCAGAAGAGTCGTGAGAATCTGGAGGCAATTCTCAAGTCTGGCAGGGCTTGAGTTGGATGCTTTGACATAATGAGAGGTCGGGCGTGATATACATTATACCAGAGATTTATCTCGATCCGGTGGACCTGGTTTCAAGCTGACCATCGACGATATCTGCTCTGCCTGCGAGAACCAACTCAAAGCACGTGGATCATGTCCTTGGTTTGGGACTGGACCAGAAATGCAAGAGGATGACTATGCATTGCCCTGTTTCTGCACAGCCTGGTCTGGTCTGGCTTTTAGAAATACTTGATGACTTACTTAAGTAGATACCCAGGAGTTGTCGCTTACTACACTCCTTCAAGCGAGTGGGTTGAGAATATACCACGCTGGCCTCGAGGTTTTCCGCAGGTTCCTGAGAATCATTTGTGACTCTCCAAGGTCGCGGAGATATGTATGAGGTACTAGCAGTTTCACTCCATGGAATGTTCTACCAGAAAGTCGCATCCATACAGCACATACATTGTAGCATCCATGGATGATCCTAGGATCTGCAAGCCGCATGCTGTACATCTTCGTACTGCTCCATAGTGGGGCAGTGATTAGATCTTATGCAGCTGTCGCAAGCACAACCTTAGAAGGTACGCAAGGAGACCATGCACACTGCACTCTGTAAAGTTTGCCAACTTTAGAACTCCAGTATACGCGCTTATCCGACATAGGGCTGAAAGCCGGGGCGACTAGTGTCCACGCCAACGTCCAACTTTAGAACGCACTAATACTACTCGTCTTATACTTAAATAGATGAGAGTATAGACTCAAAAAAGTACCTTATCAAACCGGAATAAACCCCTTGTACATACAATATCAAGATCAAGTTTACAAGTACACTCATGTGCGCCGTTGTCGTCATTACGCCCAGGCCAGGGCCTTCACCCCACTGCGCATATTAAAAAATGACGTAGTCTGGGCGACTCACTCTCGTGGGTCGTGCTGGTCTTGATTGCTTGTGGCGAAAAATAGTCAATATGTACTTGTATTATACTGAGGCATGGGTACTGGTCCTTGCACTGGTTATATTGCAGGGATCTTCCTAGATTGTTGACGCAGACCATAAAATGTAAAATGTATGTAAGATGAAAGATATACTCATCCTGCCCAAGGTATTCGGGTGGCGGGGCCCGAAATAGAGCCTGATATAAGGGCCGGCTAGGGCTTTGGGAAAGAGAAAGCTTACTTTCGGCTGTAAGTGCAGCTTCATGTTTGCGAGCCTGGGTTGCCTACTTGGATGCCTCCTGAAGTCTGGGATTACGTCAGATTCCTGATTTCGCCGTTATGGAGTACCGTTACACGGAAGCCCAAACGACTTACAGATACTCGTAATCTAGGAATATCTACGAGTGTAGATGTTGCAGAGAGTGGAGTGTGAGAAGTCATGTGCCATGGCTCATCTCACGCGATTCGGCCCCCACCCACGGGTCGACTGTCGCATTCCGTGGGACTGATCTATAACCTCTTCAAGTATGAAGTACATACTCGTAGACTTGAGGGATATTAGACATGAAACACCTGATTAAACTCCCGAGAACAGACTCGAAACTATTAGTTTCCGAGTCAGCGGCAAAGAGACAGTATTGGGTTGAGCAGAGAATTCCGCCCCATCGGGATGCAGCCCAGATGCCCAATGTGCGGTCTGCGGCGCTAGTCATAAGGCGCTATGTCGACAGGGACCGTAATCTCGAGAGTGGGCCACGATGTACTCCGTACATGACAATGAATCTGGGGATGGGGGATGATCAAGTCGATAGTATCTAAGTGTAATGGTAGAGTATATCGTAAGTTGGAATATAGGAAATAGGGGATTTGAAACCATGCACAAAAAGACCCGGTTCGAGGGGTTGTTCTGGTCGATCTGTAAGGCGATGCGCCATGAGGCTGAAGGGCAATTTCGAGTTTCCGAAAATAAGAATAGATGACAGGTGAATAAGTAGCCCCGGAGCCTAGGTTTTTCTCTTTCTTTTTACCCCTCTCTGATCGGCGCCCTGAACAACTTGCTTTACATTGTCTTTTTTTTTATTTGTTTTCTAATCCCTTTTCTTTTCTCCAAACACACATCACCCGCCACCTGCGACTGATACCCTCTTCCCCGCTTAGGCCCCTCTATCAGGAGGACCCCCCAATCTACAGCGCTCCACCAACACAACCACCACAAAAATGCCCCTGGAAGCCAGATTCCCTGACGAGTTCGACTCGGAAGATGATTCAGAATACTCGGAGACCGACTTCTCCATCGGACGAGGCGGCCACCGAGCCCATTTCCGTCAGCGCTCCTCCTCCCGCCACCGCCATCACCCCCGACAACAGTTTCTCGTCCCAGAGCAAACATCCCGCGTGTACCGATCTGCCTCAACAGGCGGGTCCCGTCGACGCGGCCGGGAGCCTGCTCCAACCAATATAAACATCATCAACGAGCAGGCGCAACGGTCTGACAACAGACCCGAGAACAAGCAGCAGTCTCGGAGGGTTCAGAACCGGTTCACTGAGCGTCATGATCACAATCATAGTCACAGCCACAGCCAGAGCCCCCACCACTTCGATGATGTCGTCCAAGTGCCCTTGGCAGTGCCTGTTGCGCCTCGTCGGGAGCGTGCTGCTAGTGCATCCCGGGAGCCATCGCCGTTCCACCGTGACCATGAACTTGTTATGGGTCAGCATTTGCTTGAGCATAATGATGTTCGGCAGGATATGGATCTTAAGATGCTCAGACATGAGCATGAGCAGTTGCAGCGGCAGCTGGAGAAGGTTCGGCAGCGTGCAGAGCTAGCTTCCATGGATCGACATGCGGATCCTGTGGACTCGCGGCTGGAGGCGAAGATGTGGCGCGAGCGGGAAGACTATTATGAAGATGCGATTGCGGAGCGACAGCGCGCATTGCAGGAATTTGAGAAGAAGCAGCGCTCTGAGGAGCTTGAACGTAAGGCTGCGGCGAATATGCGGCTGAAGGAGCTTGAGCGGGAGCATCTTAGTCAGGAGGAGCAGCGGAGGGCTGATGAGAGGTGGCAGATGAAGAGGTATGCTGCTGAGAAGAGAGCTGCTGAGGAAGAGGAGGAGGTGAAGCGGAAGCTGCAGGAGGAGAGACTGAAGGAGATTGCGCGGTCGCAGGATGAGAAGTCAGCGAGGGAGAAGCTTGTGCGTGAAGAGAAGTGGAAGCAGCTTGCGCGGGAGAAGGAGGAAGAGGAGGAGCGAGAGAAGCTCATTCAGGAGATTCGAGATGAAGATATGAGGAAGGCAAAGGCTGCCGAGGAGCAGCGGTCAAAGGAGTTGGCCATGAAGGCTGCTGCTGTTGCTGAGTGGAAGCAGGAACAAGAGCGCATGAAGCAGATGCAAGCTGATGCGGCCGCCGCTAGAGCTGCTGCCGAGGCTGCTGCTGTTGAGCAGTGGAAGCTGGAACAGGAACGCGCCAAGCAGCGCGAGGCGGCCGCTGCTGCTGCGAAGCTCAAGGAGTTCCACGATCATCTGCGCAGCATCGGATGGAGCGAGGAGGACATCGCAGATATCGCCAAGGGAAAGAAGGAGAAGGAGGAGAAGGAGAAGAAGAAAAAGGAAGCCAAGGACGGAAAAGATGGTAAAGATGGCAAGGATGGCAAGGATGGCAAGGATGGAAAAGACAAGGAGGACCATGAGCACAAAGTGACTTGGATCAAGGTATGAAGTCCTCTGCTATTCATCTAGGCCTCACTAACAACACCAGGTCCATCGCATACATCTACTCCCCGAGACATTGATGGCTTACCAATTGCCCTGGGAATGGGATGAGGTAGGAATCAAGCAAATACACCCTCTGAGCTCTGATGCTGACATTGGCCATAGCACGATCGGAACTACATCGTCATCAAGACATGGATCAGCGAGGATTTCCAGGAGGAACTCTTCGCTCATACCCGACGCCTGCGCGATGGCAAGGTCCTTGCTCAGACTTCACACTCTATGACTGAACTGAAGGTCAATGACCGCAACAAGGACAAAATGTTCCTGGTCCGGAAGAAGAACCCCAGGAGCCGTGTGGTCTTTACATGAGGCTTTTGCTTGTCTTTGGAATGATTTACGGATAAGAATGTCGAACATGCGTATACGCCTAGCTGCTTTCTATTCTTTTTTTTTTATTGTTTGGGACTTGCATTGATTTTTGGATTCCATTTTGACTTCATTTTGAGTTGAGATTGGTTTTGTTTCGGATTTGGTTTGTTTTTCAGTTTAGTTATGATCTTTATATCACAAAATATGTGGTAGTACACAGTAACGCCTTATGATTTAATGACCTCGACTTCCCATCAAGTATCTTTGCTGTTACCAAGCCCGTAGCTACGGTGTCATGTAGACTGAGCCTGTCTTTGTCTAAAGGATGTGGCGGAACCGGTTTCAAGGAAGAGAGTGTGAGGGAGATCCCGTAGGCGGGAATTGAGTTGAGTTTGTTGTGATCGGAGATTATTGCATAAATATGGCATGTGCAGACGCAATGAAATACATACGCCAGGTTGCAGACTGCTATGTACGAGCCCTCATTGGGGCAAGCTCGATGCAAGGTATGCGCGTGGTGCACGGACGCAGATCGGAGCGATCGGAGCGATGGGGAGAACCTTTTGAGGACGAAGAGCTATTATACAGAGTGTTGGTACCGATTGATCGGAATGATGCGCTAGCCAGCAGGGGCAAACCTATAGCCCCATCCGGTGCTTGGACTCCCAGCGCTTTTCAGCGCGCAGGATCAGCTCCTCATAAACGGTCCAGGCAAGCGCCGAGCTAATGGCTTTGCGGCCCATACGGAGTCCGAGACCACCAAAGAGACTGCGCAGGCCATTTTCTTGGAGCATAAGGCGCGTAGCATGCACCATGTTCCCGTATTTAGCGGGCATGAGCTGCACCCGGGTTTTGACAGCGTCGAATGGATTGGTAATTGCAGTTGCCATGCCTGCTGCCGCTGCGCCAGAGACAAAGTTAATTGATGAGGATGACACGCTAGATACCGTGGTGCCGTCACTAGAGGACTTCGTGTTCATTTGTGCCAATCGACGCTTCAATTGTTCGTATAGCAGAACGTATAGTCCTGCATAGGGGGCATCTCGGGCGGCAGTGGCGCCGAATCCTGCAAAGAGCCCGCGAAGACCCTCGGTCCGTACGATGTCTCGACCTGCGCCCATCAAGCTGCGGTATGCGTAATAATCGGACTCGTAACGGACCTTGAGGACGGTCACGGGCATCATGACGAAGCCCGCGGCAACTCTTGCAACAGCTCCAGTGGCGAGGTTCGCTGTGTTGGAGAGTTTGGGGAGGACAGATGACGACTTGGCGCCGTTCACGGGGCTAGCTAGAGCCAGTGGGTTGCTCTGCGCGACGGCTTGGCGCAATGCGTTGAGACTGGTGAAATAGAGAGCAGAGCCGAAGCCCGTTCGCAGGGCTGATGGAAGTGTTCCACGCCATAGTCCACGAATGGGGTTCTGAGAGGAGAGGATTGCCTTGAGAGTGGGGAGGAGGGAGGCTCCTTGGGATTGCTGGACTCGAGTCTTGAGGAGATCCGCGGGTTGGAGGAGGATAGAGGAGGTGAGACCGGAGCAAAGACCGGCTGCGAAGTGGAAAGGTGTTTTTGAAGCTATACCAAGCAGTGAATGAGATTAGCAGTGAAGATGAGATGGATGGTAGTGATACATACTTGTTGAGGTGCTCGGTTTTGCCTGCGGCACTGCTATTGTGCCATTTTTCGACATTGCGATGGGTGTAGACTCCACTTATCTCTTCAAGAGACTGCTGGCGACTAGTTGATTGTACGACGATGATCCGATGCCAGATCGAATCTCGGGGTCTGGTCTGCCAGGAAGACGCGGAGAGCCGGATGCGTAAAAATTTAGAAATTCCGCTGGCCAAGTCGGTCACAGCCAGGGGTGGGCAGCACCAGCTTGCATTCCAGGAATACAAATAAGGCAGATGAGCGATGGCACAGCCTTTGAAGGTCAATGGATATTCTGAGGCTCCGATGTCAGGTACAAGACCTCGGGTAGACGTTGAGATAGTGACTTCATCGGGATCTACGGCCTATCGATAAGCCTCACCGCCGTCTGGAAGTATACGAAGTACGACGTTGTCTGTCCTATTTGTATAGATGCATATTCCATACTTAAGTATATCCAAGAGTACTCCGGATATCTGATTCTATCTGCTTCTTCAATATCCCCATTGAATTGCTCGCTTAAATATCCGTCAAATCTCCATTGTGTGATCTTCAGATATGGGGTTGCCTAGAGTCTGGCTTTTACAAGTACATTGTTAAGACATTTAAGAAGACAAAGAACCCTCTATACTTGTAGACTTATAATTTCCACTGCCTACACTGTAATACCATCAAATTGACCAACAAATCCCTATCCATCACCGCACAGCACAGCCAAGCAAAGCAGCAGCTCCGGCATCGTGCGGACCTCGGGAGGCACCGGCCAATCAGCTAATCCCAATTGGGGGGGGGGGTTCATCGACGTCATCTTCGCTCCAGCTTCCTCTTCCTCAAATATTCACAACTTGCTCTCAAACAACTATGACCTGGTCTCTCTCGTTTCCTTACCCACCTGCAAAGGATGGGTACTGGGAGCCCGTTACCGCGACCCTCAACTGGTGTGAAGAGGTAAGATAACAAGATAACCCTGCCATGGGCAGACCCATGTTAACGCTTATGCAGGACTACTATGCCACCGAGTATGCCGCCGAAATCGTGAACACTCTGACTAACCTGATGTTCATGTGGCTCGGTGTCCAGGGTATCCTTAGCTGTCGTCGAAATGGACATGACCAGATCTTCAGTATCGCTCTGCTGGGGTACCTAGTAGTGGGAACAGGAAGCTTCTTCTTCCACTCCACCCTCAAATGCAAGTTGCCTTTATCCCTTGCGAAATGGTGAAGATGGATCGCCCATCGGAACAGAATACACAAGGACAGTCGCAAGGGCATCGCTGACCAGAAACAGACCCCATGCAGCTAGTAGACGAACTGTCTATGATCTACACCACCTGCCTGATGGCCTATGCCTTGTTCTCATACTCGCGTTCCACGGCGGTACGAGTATGGCTTGGTCTTTCCCTCGCTGGTCTCGCCATATTTATCACCCTCTACTACCACTATCTCCAAGACCCAATCTTCCACCAGAATGCCTACGCGCTCCTGACTACTGTCGTCGTCCTACGCAGCATGTATATCATGGAAGTGACCCTTCGACCCAAATGGCGCCACTCCACAGAGCAGGACCGTCTGGAGCGCCAGAAGAAGGGTCTCCCTGTGCCGACGAAGGAGCGCCAGCATTACGAGAACGTGCGCGACACCAAGATGCTCAAGACCATGTGGTTCATGGTCATCTACGGGCTGAGCATGTTCTTGGGAGGTTTCTTTATTTGGAACTTGGATAATATCTTCTGCTCTGAAATCCGTCGGATGCGCCGTGCCGTCGGTTTACCGTGGGGTCTGTTCTTGGAAGGCCATGGCTGGTGGTATGTGTCGAGTCGAAGCTCTTTTTAACAAGCTCCTGCTAACCTGTCTCCCAGGCATGTCATGACCGGTATTGGTGCATACCTCTATATTGTGTGGGGCATCTGGCTCCGTCACTGTCTCAACAACCGACAAGACGAGTACCACCTGCGCTGGGCGCGATTCTGGCACATCCCTGACGTGGTTCGCGTCTCTGATATGACTGCGGCCAAGAAGTCAACGTGAGATTTTGGCTTGTCTACTCCGTTCCCTCGATTCACTCGTCGCTTATTATCTGGCGGCCTGGATGTTGCAAATGCAATACTTGACATACCCATGAATTAGATACCATTCCTTTGTTTGTTCATTGTCGTGAGACTGGGAGAGCACCTTTTGGCATTCCTTGGCGTTGCTATCTTTGGGAGCATACAAGCACAACTCGTTCCGGAAACGTACTATCTTGGCTTTCACGATGAATATACCATGTCTCTTTTGTTTTGTTTCTTGTCTGGGGTCGCGGAGTCGTGGAGTCGTGACTAGAAGGGGGAGTCATGTCTGTCCTTATTCTGATTATCAGTGCAGCATCTCATACAACCAATACAAGCGATAGAAAAGTGTAGACGATTTCAGTTCTGTATCTATCTCTACAAGCCATTATTGTATATAGGATATATTCCTTCTGGGACGAAAATACATAAAACCACATTCCTCACAGCTTCGAGCCACCACTCTGCGCCTTAGGCCTCCGCGCTGGAGCCGGGACATTCTTCAACCACTCCGCATCAATAGTCTGCTTCTCAATCTTCGACTTCTTACTCCAACCAGATCGGAAGCTCTCCTCTTCATCCTTCCAGCGTCGAATCTCAGGCGCAAGCCACGAAGCAGCCGCATCAGCACACTCATCCACAGCTTCCTGGGCAAGTAAATGTCCCTTCTCTTCGAGGAATACGTCTCGCACACGTCCAGCCGCAACACCACCACTACCACCCAGTCCAACGCCAGTGTTGGCTAGCTTGTCTGCGCGCATAGCGGGGATACACATGTCTGACTTCCCAGCGAAGATGTACAGCACGCTTGGGCGGAGGAAGGGGAGCTGGGAGAAGATACGCGCTGGCTCGGGTCGGTAGAATGGGTGGCTGTGTGGGTGGTCTGCATCCAGGTCTGGGTGGGTGACGCGATTGACGGGCTTTCCGCTGCCCGGGATGTGGTTGTAGTTTGGGCGCGAGAAGGTGAATACTTCTTGGTGGAGGGGGGTGCGGAGAGTTACTGGGGGGTTTGAGGGGTTGATTGGAGTCTTTGGATCCAGTTTGTGGATGGCTGTTGGGAGATCGCGGAGACCGTGCTCGACCCAGCGGGAGAGGACTCTTGGATCCCAGGCTTGGTAGAAGGGGCTTCGCTGGAAGCCTTCTGCGGCTGCTTGGCGGGAGGGCCAGATGTCGCGTCTGTAGGTTGAGAGTTGGGTTGTTTTGGCGATCCTGCGCATGTTTTGTTCCATGCTGAGGCCGTCTAGTTGGGTGGTTTGGCGTTGGATGACGGGGTCTAGCAGGATCAATGTGTGGATGAGTCTTGGGTGCATCAGACATAGTTGAGTGCTGGTTTTGTCTTGATTAGTTTGGTGATATTCAGTTTTGGAGTTATGGGCTTACAGATGAGCGCCTCCCATGCTATGTCCAATGCCAACTATGGGCCGGGGCATTTCAGCCCGTTTCACATTGACCAGGTGAAGAAGGTCGCGAGGATGATCAAACCAGCTTGCTGC
Source organism: Penicillium salamii (assembly GCA_911197225.1). NCBI lineage: Eukaryota > Fungi > Ascomycota > Eurotiomycetes > Eurotiales > Aspergillaceae > Penicillium > Penicillium salamii. Next base: position 1,291,405 of record CAJVOY010000087.1, on the reverse strand, counting down.
AACTTGATTAGTACATCATGATATTCTCGCGACATTGTCACCTACGGTCGTTGCCAAGGGAGTCTTCATTGATCACACTGCTCTGGCCTTCCTGGGCCACATCGGACATCCAGATACTTCGAATGCGGAATCCATTCTGTTTAGATCGAGCGTGGATTTCTTCCCAGAGAGGCTCATATAGTTCCTACCACAGTTAGCCGGCTGTTCTGTGTCGCGCACTGCACGCGACTCCTGGGCGGGTCGCGCGATTGGACCTCGGCATTTTCAAAACCCATACCTTGGGGAAGCCATTTGCATGCGCGGCGAGGATAGTCACGTCGCCTGGTTGCGGATTGGGATTATCAAGTGGAATGTACTGCTTCACGGCCAGCTGCAGTGGTTCTTCTTGTTCATTGGCCGTCGCCCCAGGGTACTCCCTTATGTGCTGGCTTGGTACGACATGATCGACTATGCGAAATGGAGACATTTTGGTTTTGGTGTTGAAGAAGATTAGGGTTTCATAAAAGATTCCGGAATTTAATCGAGACAAATGTCCCAGAGAGACCGCGGTTTTGCGGGGGAGCCGAGGGAGAAGTTTTGGCGCGGAGCTGAGATTCGATCAACTGCCGACTGCGGAGTCCTCCGAGTAAAGGAACACATGTGCTCCCACTCATTGTATTGGGGGTTTGAGGGATATTTGGGATTGATGCAATTATAACTAGAACTAATTGGCGGATTTTACTAGCTTGACTCTATCAGGAAACGGTAGGCTAAATGCTGTAGGGAATCCCGAATGGTTGTAGAATTATTCTATATACTACTCTGCGCTGAGTGCAAGACATGCATCAACTGCTAGACCGACCCTTTAGTGGCGCATTAGTATCTCATTGACTAGGCAAGCTGCGGGGGTACTGACCTTCCCTCTTTTATCTTGACGACGTCGTCGATCAAGTCCCGGTCAAGGTTGGGGAACATATTCGACAACGTCTCAACAACGTTCTTGTGTTCAGAACGCTGAATACGGCGCGCCTCGGCGTCTTCAGCACTGGCTTGCCGTGCGGCGGCGTCTTGGGCATCGAGGACACGGGTGAGCTTCTTCTTCGCTGAAGTATCACCACGATGGGCAGAGTGAGAGCGCTCGTCTTCCGAGCGCCGACCCTCCTCACTACTTGCGCGTGGAGGCTGGTAGACGTTGGGAGAAAGGCGAGGGGCGACGCCGGGTTGGGGCGTTGCAACGGGGTGCAGGCGGTCTGGGGAGGCAGGGGAACCCGAGTCTGGCTCGTCGGAGAAGATACGGCCGATGGTAGATAGTGGTTTTTGAATGGTGCGCAGCAGTCCTGCGACGGGGGCGGAGCTTTCTTCATCGCTGGACTGTGAGACTTGTTGGCGACTGGGTCCGGCCTGTGGATGGGATGTGGGGGGTTGGGTGGAGGGGGTTTCTTCAAATGTTTCGCATTCGCGGTTTTGCTCGGCGATGGCAGATACAGCAGCTTCGACATTGCGTTCGAATTCCTCATCGCTGACGGTCAGACTGGTTCGGTCTAAGGACTCGATAAATGAGATCGCTCCGGACTAAGAAAGGTTAGTTAGAAGGTACCGCTTTGATACTGGGCAGTCCTGGTCGGATTGCGACATACCAAGGATGATATGTAGTACCCTGCTTCTCCGCAAAGTTTGTCCTGGTTGCGGAATCGAAGAATATACTGGATGTTAGAGACCAGATGATCCGGGTTGGCATGAAGCACTACATAAATCAAGAGGGGGATGAAAGAGTCGGCGGAAGTGTCAGCCTTTTTGGTGTTCTTCAGCAGACCAAAAATGACCTTGCAGCAATTCAGAATGCAAATGACCTTATCCCGGGGAGCCCGGTAGCCATTGATCTTTGAAATCTCTGGATGGCAACGTTAGAGCAGATCACGAGATGACCGGGTCGGTATACATACCTTGTTGTGCAAGATTCAAGAAACGACGTCCACCGCCGCTCACAGGTGGAATATCAAGGTGACCCTCATTGATCCAGCTGTAAATACGAATCTTTTGCGCTAAAATGTCATCTCGTTCAATATCTTCTTGGTGTTGGCCGCGGCGCCATGGCCCGTGAAGCCTCTCAAGCTCTCTCCGTCGGCTCCGACTGGCACTTCGGGGTATCGTTGGTGGAGCTGGTATCGCCGGTGCGAAGGTCTGGGAGTATAGGCGATTCATCACAAGTTTCTCCATGCCTTCTTTGGCATTGTCGAACTCGCTGTCCGATACATTCCGCCAGATCTCGCACATGGCCATTTTATTCGTTATAAATGTCAAGAAATCACTAATGATCTTCACTTGCTCGTGGACCATCCATTGCTTTTTCCCAAACTCCATGAGAAATGAGCGTAGGAACTTGGCCACGGGGTCGGCAGTACGGTGACGCAGTTGTTCTAGGAACCGATGGAAATCAAAGGGTTGTTCTGACTCCGGCTCTGGGAGAGGTGGGACTGTTGACGTAGATGATCGCCGGTTTGATACTGGGGAATCGGGCTGGTGGGGGACGGGTCCAGGCTGATCCCCCGCAGCCACGGGGACTGGAGCAGTCGCAGGCTCAGTGGATGCCGGGTGGTCCAGACTTGATTTTCGAGGTGGGAAGTAAGCCGGCCCTCCGCGAAACTGTTCGGCAAGCTCGAGTCGTGGTGACATGATCTCCTTTTGGTCGGTGCTCCGCGCGGGGTCCTGGAACTGTCCCATGATATTTTGGATTTCCGGTTGCGAGTCATTATCCTCTCGCCCGCCTTCGGCTTGTCGATTTTGTTTCAGCTCCGGGTCACTATCACTCGGCACTTCTGGAAGCTCTTTCTCGGAAATGGGGTTCGTGCTGGTGTCAATAGGCGGGAGCGCTGGCGCAGGGGTGGGAGTTGTGTTTGCGAAGACGTTGTCTTTCTCGGGAGGAGTAGGAGGTGGAGGGGTATTTGCATTTGACGGTGTTTCTGATGGTGTATTTCCGGAGAGTGACAGCCTCTCCATGTGCCCCGCAAGTGGTTGTAGCTCAGCTGATGTTTGAGGTTGGGTAGAGTTTTGCGAGTTTATTGCGTCGGTAGTTGAGGGTACATGGGAGAGAGCCTCCCCTTCCGCGGTATCCGATGTCATAGCGTCTATCAAGCTGCCGTCTGGCTTCGAAGAGTCTTCCTGTGTTTGTATTGGGAGATCGGATAAAGCGGTCTCAGCATGTTGGACAGCCGGGCCGTCCTTCATCTGGGGGCCCGGAGAGGAAGAAGGCTCAGAGGGCGACATGAGCTACCGAGAGATTTTTCAAACACTCCATAAAAGAATAGATTCAGGGGAGGAAACCTGTCATGCACATGCGGCTCTAACTGTTGATGTGCGGATCATTGTTCGACCGACGCTCACAGCTCAATTCCCAGTCGGTGTGGGGAGGACTTGCCCCCAACCAATCACCACCGCACAATGAGGGCGGCGAAATCGGACATGCCCACCCCTCCCGCCGCTATGGGGGGGGTAAAGTTGACTCATCTGGACTTTTTTCCCTCTCATATCTCACATACATCATGGTTGGGGGTGCGGTCTTGCAGGAGCGCCTCGAGGCATGGGCACAAAGGTTGAATAACCTCACTGTGTCTCCATTGACCCGCGATTATCCCGACACACAAACAATTGATAACAAGAGGGTCATCGAGGCCTTCGAGTCCCTCCGACTCCCCAAGGATACCCAATCGCAGCTGCAGAAGATTTCCGGCTCTTCCTCTGCATTCACAGTCTTCCTCACTGCCTTTGTCGTTCTGGTGGCTCGTCTGACCGGTGATGAAGACATCGCTGTGGGGACCAGCTCCGAGGAGGATGGCCGTCCATTCGTCATCAGAGTCCCGATCGATGCCTCGGAGACCTTCGTCCAGCTCTATGCCAAGGTCGACAAGGTCCGTATTCCACTCTACCTTTGCACGTGCGTCGCTTTGGGTTTTCGCTAATTGGCTACTGTATATAGGCATTCAAGGAAGGCGCTTCCCAGATCGTGCCATTGGGTAGCCTTCGCTCTTATATCCAGGAGAAGTCGAACTCCGAACGCACTCCAGTCCTCTTCCGATTTGCCGCATATGATGCCCCGGCTGCGTCGCAGGAATACCCGGCCAACACCTTCGACACCACTGATCTAGTGGTCAATGTTGCCCCCGGTAACCTCTCCGGTGGTGCGGCCCCAGAGGTCGAATTGGGTGCATACTACAACCAGCGTCTCTTCTCGAGCGCCCGCATTGCGTTCATTTTGAAGCAGCTCGCGCGCATTACCAGCAATGCCGCTGCCAACCCAGAGGAAGCTATTGGACGCATCGACCTGATGACCGAGGATCAGCGCGCACTTTTGCCCGACCCTACATCTCACTTGAACTGGTCCAACTTCCGTGGTGCTATCCACGACATCTTTACCGCGAATGCGGAAAAACACCCTAGCAAGCTTTGCGTTGTCGAGACTGAGTCTAGCACCTCCCCTCACCGCGAATTCACCTACCGCCAGATCAACGAGGCCTCCAACATTCTTGGTCACCATCTAGTTCAGTCCGGCATCCAGCGAGGAGAGGTTGTCATGGTCTACGCCTACCGTGGTGTTGACCTGGTAGTAGCCGTCATGGGTATCTTGAAGGCCGGTGCGACCTTCTCCGTCATTGATCCCGCCTACCCACCAGAGCGCCAGAACATTTACCTCGATGTCGCCCGTCCCCGTGCTTTGGTCAACATTGCCAAAGCTACAAGAGATGCCGGTGAACTGTCGGACATCGTGCGCACCTTTATTAACGAGAACTTGGAGCTCCGTACTGAGATCCCTGCGCTTGCGTTGCTCGATGATGGAACCCTCACCGGTGGCTCCGTTAACGGCCAAGATGTCTTCACTAACGAAGTTGCACTGAAGTCTCAATCTACTGGAGTCGTCGTTGGTCCCGATTCTATCCCCACTTTGTCTTTCACCTCTGGCTCAGAGGGCCGACCAAAGGGTGTCCGCGGCCGCCACTTCTCCCTGGCCTATTACTTCCCTTGGATGTCCGAGACCTTCAAGCTTACCCCAGACGAGAAGTTCACAATGCTGAGTGGTATCGCCCACGACCCTATCCAGAGAGATATCTTCACTCCGTTGTTCTTGGGTGCCCAGCTGTTGGTGCCCGCTCGCGAGGACATCCAAAACGAGAAGCTTGCCGAGTGGATGCAGAAGTTCGGTGCCACTGTCACTCACCTGACCCCTGCTATGGGTCAGATCTTGGTCGGTGGTGCTTCTGCTCAATTCCCCGCCCTTCACCATGCATTCTTTGTCGGTGATATCTTGATCAAGCGTGACTGCCGCTCCCTCCAGGGACTTGCACCTAATGTAGCTGTCGTCAACATGTACGGAACCACTGAGACCCAGCGTGCCGTTTCGTACTTCGAGATCCCCAGTTACTCCAGCCACGAGGGTTACCTCGACACATCAAAGGACGTCATCCCGGCAGGCCGTGGAATGTTGGACGTCCAGATGCTGGTTGTCAACCGCTACGACCCCACTCGTCTCTGTGCTATTGGAGAGGTCGGTGAGATCTATGTCCGCGCTGGTGGTCTTGCGGAGGGCTACCTTGGCTCGCCTGAGCTGAGTGCGAAGAAATTCCTGACCAACTGGTTTGTTAAGCCCGAGGTTTGGGCTGAGAAGGATCAGGCTGAAGCGAAGAACGAGCCCTGGCGCGAGTTCTATGTCGGCCCCCGCGATCGTCTCTACCGAAGTGGAGATCTTGGCCGATACACTCCCTCCGGAGATGTTGAGTGCTCCGGTCGTGCCGACGACCAGGTGAAGATCCGTGGTTTCCGTATTGAACTCGGTGAGATTGACACTCACCTTTCTCGTCACCCGCTTGTCCGTGAAAACGTGACTCTGGTGCGAAGAGACAAGGATGAGGAGCCCACTTTGGTCAGCTACTTTGTGCCCGATATGACCAAGTGGACCTCGTGGCTCGAGGCTAAGGGGCTTGCGGACGATGAGAGCGCTGAGGGTATGGTTGGTCTTCTCCGGCGTTTCCGTCCTCTCCGTGATGATGCTCGCGAGCACCTCCGGAGCAAGCTTCCTACATATGCAGTTCCCACTGTCATCATTCCTCTGAAGCGCATGCCGCTCAACCCCAACGGCAAGATTGACAAGCCTGCACTTCCCTTCCCCGACACCGCGGAATTGAGTGCTGCTGCACCCCGCCGCCGCTCATCTGCGATGCAGGCTCTTTCCGAAACGGAGCAGGCTCTGGCTCAGGTGTGGGCTAAGCTTATTCCCAATGTGACCTCGCGCATGATTGGATCCGATGACTCCTTCTTTGACCTTGGAGGACACAGTATCCTGGCCCAGCAAATGTTCTTCGAGCTCCGTCGTAAGTGGCGTGGTATTGACATTAGCATGAACGCCATTTTCCGCAGCCCTACCTTGAAGGGCTTCGCCGGTGAAATTGATCGCCTGCTGGCCTTGGAGTCTTTTGCAACTAGCGATGACAAGACCCTTGCCGGCGCTGTGCAAGCCTCTCAGCCCGATGATGAATACTCGAAGGACGCTGTTGAGCTTGTGAGCCAGCTTCCTCAGACGTTCCCCGAGCGTACTGATGCCATGCTTGCCTCCGAGCCCCTTGTCTTCCTGACTGGTGCGACTGGCTTCTTGGGTGCTCATATCCTTCGGGACCTTCTCACCCGTAAGTCACCCTCTACTAAGGTTGTTGCCTTGGTTCGCGCAAAGACCGAGGAACAGGCCCTTGAGCGTATTCGTGCCACCTGCCGTGCCTACGGCTTCTGGGACGAAGCCTGGACTTCCAAGCTGCGCGCCCTCTGTGGTGATCTTGGAACCCCCCAATTCGGTCTGACTCAGACTGTGTGGGACGACCTCACCAACACTGTTGATGCTGTCATCCACAACGGAGCTCTTGTCCACTGGGTTTACCCATACTCGACCCTTCGCCCTGCCAATGTTATGGGTACCATCGACGCTTTGAAGCTGTGCAGCGGAAAGCCCAAGCAGTTTGCCTTCGTCAGTTCCACCAGTGCGTTAGACAAGGACCACTTCGTTCAAGAATCTGAACGCATTATTGCCGCCGGTGGCAATGGTATCAGTGAAGAGGACGACATGGAAGGCAGTCGAGTTGGTCTCGGCACCGGTTACGGCCAGAGCAAGTGGGCCGGTGAATACCTTGTCAAGGAGGCTAGCCGCAGAGGCCTGAAGACAACCATCATTCGTTCGGGATACGTCCTGGGTGATTCGACAACCGGAGTAAGTTTCCGTCATTTTATATTCATTCGACATACTAATCCCCCACTTAGGTTACCAACAACGATGATTTCCTCATCCGATTCTGCCTCGGCTGCATTCAGATCAACTGTCGCCCCAACATTCACAACACTGTGAACATGGTCCCTGTGGACCATGTGTCCCGTATTGTCATTGCCTGCGCCTTCCACCCGCCCCCCGCTGGTGTTGCCCACGTCACTGGACACCCCCGTCTCCGCTTCAACGAGTTCCTCGGAGCATTGGAGCTGTACGGCTACGACGTTCCCCAGGTTGACTACATTCCCTGGTCCAAGGCCCTCGAGCAATATGTCAACGGCGGTGAGCATGATGACAAGAAGTCTCAGCACGCTCTGTAAGTCGGACCCAGGTTTTCTCATCCTTCTACAATTACTAATCTTGACTCCTTCTAGCTTGCCCCTGTATCACTTCGTCACTGCCGACCTTCCCTCCAACACCAAGGCTCCCGAGTTGGACGATGTCAATGCTGCGGCTGCTCTGCGTGCCGATGCCGCCTGGTCCGGAATCGACGCCTCGGCCGGTGCTGGTGTCACGGAGGAATTGGTTGGTCTCTATGCTTCTTACCTGGTGCAGACTGGCTTCCTGCCGTCGCCCACAATCGCGGGAGCCCGTCCCTTGCCCGCGGTTGAGATCAGCGAGGAGCAGAAGAAGACCCTTCTGAACGTTGGTGGCCGTGGTGGAACGGCATGAGTTTAGTGGACATAAAATCAAAAAGTGTAGATATTTTCGGGCTCCGATACGGAGTTTACACAGCAATTCAATGAAGTTCCAATGTTTCCTGACAATTAAGATTACGGCCAGAAGTATAGCGGAGCGCCGGTTGACCCTTTCCGTTCCCCTCGGCCTCAACACTTTATTTTCTCTCCACCTCTTCTCCTTTCTGATATTTCGGAATTTTTAATCTCTATCTTTTCTTGTGCATCTGAATTCGATATGTCCGCTGAAGGTACGTTAGTGCGTTGCTTTGGTTGTTCCTTGGCAATGTTCCCCATCATTTTTTTTCCCGCTTCATCTCTCCGGTCCAGGAACATTTTCAGGAACAAAGGTCCTATTAGCATCGCGCAAGTGACAACTGGTTGAGAGAAATTGTTTCCTTGCCCAAAACACATATTCTTTGCGATTTGACTCTTGCTGGTGTCAATTCATTGCACCTCTGGATTTACTCCACCTTTTTTCTTCGCATTCTCCGTCCTTTTCTTCTTCGTATTCCCCCTCTATCCCCCTCCATGGCTGTCGCAAGACTCACTGCGCGATCCGGCCTCCTCGCGCGAGCAGTGCGGGCAACCTGTGACTCACCGAGCCACCCAATGGCCCAGTCTTTCATTTCCCGCCCGACTCGCGCGACCGGATCCTCACCTACCGTCCCCTTCTCAACCACCGCCTCCTTTTCATGCGCCAAAACCCAGACCCCAACCCCGGACGCCAAGTCCGAGACCCCAACTCAGACTGACAATGAATCCGATCCAACAGACCGGTACGCAGCAGGCCTCCGCCTGAACAAGGAATGGGCAGCCCAAACAGCCCGCGACCACCCCGAACTGTTTCCCACCCTCGCAAATGGACAAAAGCCCCAAATCCTATGGATCGGATGCTCTGACTCCCGTTGTCCCGAAACCACCTTCCTAGGCCTGCACCCCGGGGATGTCTTCGTGCACCGCAACATCGCAAACGTCATGCACCCCGGTGATCTCAGCTCCTCTGCCGTCATCGAATACGCCGTGCAATATCTCCGCGTCAGCCACGTCGTGGTCTGCGGCCACACAGCCTGCGGTGGTGTTGCTGCCGCCATGGGGAACAAGAACCTAGGCATTTTGGATCCCTGGCTGCTGCCATTGCGTCAGCTGCGTGAACGCAATTTGGAACTCCTCTCTAACATGACTCCTGATAAGGCGGCGATGAAATTGGCGGAGTTGAATGTTCGTGAGGGACTGAATGTCGTTAAGCAGAAGGGTGTTGTTCTCAATGCGATTCAGGAGCGGGGTCTTCAGCTCCACGGCCTCATTTATGATGTTGGTTCTGGTGTGCTTAGTGAGTTGGATACTCAGGATTCGGAGGAGGTCATTCGGGCTCGTTTGACGGCGTTCCAGACGGAATAGGTTAGCATGCAAAAAGCGTTTTGAAATTTTTGGCACTCCACGGAGACAGAATAAAATTCTGAGAGGAAATTGGCCATCTCTGATCAACTTGAAAAGAAAAGATGAAAGGAAAGAAGGAAAATCGTAGCTCATACTTAGGGGCCGTGTCTTTCGGCCGGAAGGTACTAATGCCGAGTTATTCCCCTCTCAGACGTGGAGACTTGCCGTTAGGGAAAAATTCGGGGTTAATCCGAAACACTCTTCAACATATTCTCTGCATAATTGCCAGGTGTCGGGAATATAATAAGACAGAATATTCTACAATTCCATACTTGCGAGGTCTCTCTGTCTCTATGTCCATACAAACAGGGTAACTTCCGAACACAACTTGAATGTACATTTCCATACAGTTTCATGGAAATTAATTTCAATAGAATAATAAAGAAATAGAAACATGTCAAGTGGGTATAAAGCAAAGGTAGTCAAAAGTGACCTTGATTTTGTGAACGAGTAATTATCCCATGTTCAAGTAGTAAATTTGGATATGATAATCTCACACGAGTAAATCAATCGCACAAAATAAAGAACGCAGTGTTGGCAATACCCCTCTTGCTACGTGGATCCAATGAGAGCTGCCACAGTTGACTCATGAGGCTCTGCTCCGAGGCTCTACGCAAATACTCGTTTGGTAGCCCGATCCTGTTGTCTACAGCGTACCAGTAGGCAACAGAGCATGAGGCTGACATGCATGTCTGCCTGTGCTTGTTCCAATCCTCAGCTGTGGTATAAAGCTGAGCTCTGGGGATCTTCTTTTCACTCTCTTCTCTTCAATACTTAAGTATTTACTAATTACTTCTTTTCTGGTCCCTTCCCTCTCCTATTTATATTGAAGACTACGAATATGGCGATTGTGATCAACGAATCAGGTGGGTTCATGAAATCCCCATGTGCGTCAAAATCTAATACCCAAGCAGCCAAACCGGCTGAGCAAAATGGCAAAGAGGAAGCCAAAGAGGAAGTCAAGTTCGAACCCGTCGGTACCGTCTGCGACTTCCGCAACCTATACCAGACCAAGCCCGATGAAGATGGAAATCGATCATGGACCAGAGATCTCCCATCAGACCTCCCCGAACCTGCTGAAGATGCCGACTCTGCCCAATATGCCCTTCTAGTCAGAAAAGAAAAATGTTACGATGGACGAAAGAGTCTGTCTGTTCACTCCATCGTCGTCCAAAGTGAACACCTCAAAACCTTCCTAGGCAAAGTACTAGACAACTACCCAGGCGTGACCACCACACTCGATCGTCTGGAGTTCACAGCGCCCTTCAAGCCATTCGTGCACAGATGGGAAGATATAATCAGACTCCGCGATGAGGAAACAGACCCCACCACCAAAACCCATGTGGATCTATTCTATAGAATCATGGACGAAGAGCTACGAGATGTGATCGATTGCAAAAAGGACCTCGTCGCCAACGGCGTCATCACATTCCCACTAGCCTGGACAATCATGGAACCCCACGACGTGGTCGTTTCCTCAGTCGGTGGTCTCCTCCGCGGCCACCAGTTCGACAGTATGGTTCTGACCAAGTGTGGTTGGCGCCTGTATGCCGACCATGTTGACTTCGACGGCAGTCGATTCGGATACACTTCTGAGAATTTCGCTATTCCCACATTCACAGGAACAGTACCTATTACCTCTCTGCCTATATTCCCATTGAAATACCACCCTGAAAAAGAATCCATTCGGGAAATCCTGGCTGCGCGTGGAAAGCGCTGGGAAGAACATAAAGGGTATCACTTCAAGGCTTACGATGGCCCCGCCATCAGCAGAGATTATCACGAAGATGATCCCAATGCACGGGATACCAAGTACCACGTGAAGGGACGAATTATCATCGACGCAGACGCATACAACATCTTCCATCCCAACGGGACAATCAGCGTGGACAGCAATATCGAGGAAGATGAACTGACTGATACTCAGCTCCTGCTTGCCTCTCCTATGATTTACGGGTATTCCCTCAAAGACAAAGAATGGCTGATCTTCTACCTCGAAAGCTCACACGAGATCACCTGGGACGAGCGCGCTTTCGAGTCCCTGGTCCTGCCGAAAGAGCAACAGGGACTCAAAGAGGTCATTCTGGGTGTCGCGAAGGCCCAGTCTAAACGATTGGATTCCTTTGATGATGTCGTCCAGGGTAAGGGTCGTGGTATTATTATGCAGCTTGCTGGTCCGCCTGGTGTTGGTAAGACGCTTACGGCAGAGAGTGTTGCCGAGGTCATGAAGGTGCCTCTTTATGTAATGAGTGCCGGTGACCTGGGGATGGAGGCTAGCAGTGTGGAAAGGAGTCTGAAGCAGATCCTCAAGGCTGTTCCACGGTGGGGAGCTGTTCTGTTGCTGGATGAGGCGGATGTCTTTATGGAAGCTCGTGATGCCAGAGACCTTGCTCGTAATGAGCTGGTATCTATTTTCCTGCGAATGCTGGAATATTACGAGGTATGTTGAGTTTGAGTCTTCGTGAGCATGAACCATGAGATTGGTGACTGATATCTTGTCTAGGGAATCCTCTTCTTGACTACCAACCGGGCACAGAATATCGATCCGGCCTTTGAGTCGCGAATCCACATTTCTCTCAACTACCAGGAACTGGATATCGCTTCCCGGCGTCATATCTGGTCACAGTTCCTTACCCGCTCTAGTGAGGTCTTTACGGATGAGCAACTTGATCAGATGGCAGAGGTGCCGTTGAATGGTCGGCAGATCAAAAATGTCATTAAGACTGCTGGTCTGCTGGCCTGGTCGAAGGAGGTTGAGCTTGGGTACGAACATCTGAAGACCGTGCTGGCTTTGCGGGATCTGTAGGGGGATCTGAAGGATGCTTTATATTATAATAGTATTCACACAATTTTTCGGGTTCAGGCTGTTGCTCCTTGGATATACGAGTAAGTAGTGAGGTGTACGTGTACTCGTAGTGCATAGTACTCAAGTATGAAGAGTATGAATTATGGGGTTCTCCGTGTTTTATGTAAAACTTGAGGTAGCGACACGGGAACTCCCCACTCCCGACTTGCGACGTGTTATGTATGCGATGAACTCCACCTGGGCATACTATACGATGGATACGATGTATACGCTGTTTACGGCTGTCCGAGTACGAGGCAACAGCGTAAACCTGCCAAGAGTCCACCGTGCACAACTTCGTACTTCCGTACACAGGGCTGCAGGGCCCCCTGTTCGGACTGAGGCTCAGGCCCACCGACCCACTACTTGAAACTTGTTGAGACGCTGTTACACTTCGGAATGGACTACGGAGTCCTCTGTACGGATTATCATAAGGCTGTGTCGATCTTCGCTGATCACTTCAAATCGCAATGACACCCCAAAGGCCAGGGAGTGTGAGACTACGAATACCCTCACCCCTTTCCGTTGGGCGCCACTGTCTTGGCTGCTAGCGCACCCGCACGATCCGACAGACAATTGGCAATTATAATCCGCCCTACAGATTTGTGGCGCTGCACAACTCCGAAATGCTGTGGAGCACACGAGCAGTCGATTTCCGCCCTTTCGATTTTCCCCTTTCTCTCCCTCCTTGCTCCTACTTCGCACTCAGATAGAGCGCGTCGAACTGCGTTAGAGTCCCTGATGGTTGCGGCTTGGTGCATCGGACTATCATGATTGTCCCTCGTTTTCATCAGCCACAGCGATTGATTTTGTCGGTCTTGGTGCTCTCGGGTGTCTGTTCCAAGTTACTGCACATATATCAACATCGCTCGCTGCCACTGTCGCTGTTGGCCCTATATTTCCCGACATTCTTCATTCAAGAGATCCTTCTCTTCGTCACAGTATGGATTCTATTACATACAACGTCCGGCCGGTGGTCGGTGGCCGCCGTAATTGGATCGGCATTTATCGCGTGGGTTCATCCTTTGTTTTGATTTATCCTAAAACATACTGACTCTTTCCCCCCAACAGATGCACTGATCTGTTAGCAACCTCGTCGCAGGTCAGTTTTTACTCTCAAACCGGAAGCGAGATTCGATGGGATGCTGCCCGGTCTGTGGGGGCCAGCCGCCAAGGGATGAACTTGATTCTGAGCGGGCTGGCCCCCATGGTGGCTACCGCCACAGTCCTTTCCGTGGCTTCTTGGCTAGCGGCTCAAGGGATCTGGAATCTCATGAGCCGCTGGCTAACCTCTCTCGCCCATCTGGGGGATGCAAAGATATACCACCAACTTCCCGGACCTTCGGACTTGAGAAGTCTGGTGTCTAACAAGTCGAGACTTTGGACGCTCATCGCGAGTGGTGTGACTATCATTCTTTGGTTGATTCGCCCGGCAGTGCCCTACAATCATATGACCGGGGCTCTCCCGTTCACGATGCTTGGGGAACACTCCCGGGCCCGTCGGATTGCAGTGGAAACTTTCCCGCTGCCTGAACTGATGGCCGAGGAGTTCCGGGAACCCGCCAGTGGTCACTATAAGGGCTGGGCACCAACGTTGGATGACCATGGTAACACCGGATATGGCAACCAGAAGCCATTCTGGGCACAGGGTCCTCTACCTGCAGCTTTTGAAAGATGGATGGTGAGTCCCGAAGCAGAATTAGGGAACGAACTTGCAACAAACGAAAGTGTACCCGCGACAAACATCAAACATAATCCCGAAAGCCAGAACAAAACGGCTGAGCCACGACACTATTTCTATAACCCCTCTCAGGATCCTATGAGAATATCGAATTTGGACTTGGAACCGTTAGCCCCTCTGCAGGAAGCTCTGAAGGATCATGCTATTCCAATCAACCATATCGTCTTCGTCTTTTTGGAAAGCGGAAGGAAAGATCTCTTCCCTCTTAAGAACACATCTCGGCTGTACAGTCAAATTCGCGATACTTATGAGATCTACGGAGAAGAAGACGAGGCAGATCTGCACGACAAGCTATCCCAGATAACGCCCATAGCAGAAATGCTAACAGGCGAAGAATCCGGCTTTGGCATGTCTGCCGATTCTACAAACCCAGGACTGGGTGGTCTTAGCTTTGATGGGATTTTGTCAGGGAGCAGTCTCTCTGCTAAATCCCGTCTTGTCAACTACTGCGGCCTTGGTCCATTGCCAGTGGATTTCATGCATGAGAATGATATTATTCCGTATCAACCGTGTTTGATGCACATTTTGGATCTATTTAACAAGCGCAAGGGTCTTGCGCCGTCGGAAAATTCAACCAGTGACCCTCTTGAGCGGGAGTGGGAGGCCATTTATGCCCAGTCGGTCACTGGAGAGTTCCAGGAACAGACTCGACTGATTGATTTACTTGGTTTCAATCAGTCCTTGTATTCCGAGGATATTGACATGGAAAATTCGACATACTTCCACGAGGGAATGGAGAAGATCAATTACTTTGGGTATGTGAAACGTACACTGGCGTGTCTGGAAATTGATGCTAACTTGACCGATGCAGTTATGCTGAGACAGAAGCTCGTCCCTATATCAAGGACATGATCGATGAAACACTTCGGCAAAACAAACGACTCTTCCTTTCCCACTTTACTAGCACCACCCACCACCCTTGGGGTACACCCGAAGGGTTCACTCGCGAAGAATACTTTGGGGAAAATCACAAATCCCAACATGAGCATATGGACGGTTTCCTGAACGCGAATCGCTTTGTCGACACCTGGCTAGGCGATCTGATGAAATTGCTCAAAGACGCCGGCATCGCCGACGAGACCTTGACAGTTTTCGTCGGAGACCAGTAAGTATCCTCGAATCCCACTCACCCAACGACATCTAACCCAAGCAGCGGCCAAGCCTTCAGCGAAGACTGTCCCACAACAGGAACCTACCACAACCCACACATCAGCAACTTCCGAGTCCCATTACTCTTCCACCACCCCCTCCTCCCCCGCATGCATCTCAATGTCAACGGAAGCGCCATCTCCATCCTCCCCACCATCCTCGACCTTCTCATCAACACCAACTCCCTAAACCAAGATGACACCGAAATCGCCCTCGATCTCATAAACGAATACGAAGGCCAATCTCTCATCCGCCCCTACCGCACTTCCCACAACGGCCGCGAAGCATGGAACATGGGCGTCATTAATGCAGGCGGCTCAATGCTGAGCGTTGGCTCTGCTGCCGTGCCCTGGCGTCTGAGCCTCCCTCTCAACAATGACTTCGAGTACCGTTTTACGCACCTAGATAAAGATCCGTATGAGCTTGACCCTATCACGGGCTGGACTATGAGTGCGCTTGCTGCGGAGGTGCATTCGAGACATGGACCTGAGGCATTTGAGTGGGCTCAGAAGGCGGAGAAGGTTGGCCTTTGGTGGGTTATGGAGAGGAAGAAACTTTGGAATTATCGTGATCCTGCATGATGGTTTTTCTTCGGTTTCCTGTTGGGGTTTTGCATTGCATTCCGGGTGTTTTATATCTTTTTTTCCTGGGCTTCCGTTGTATATTTGGTTATTGTTCTATGACTTGTACATATCACTCTTATGTCCTGTTAATGTTTGAGAGTACTTAAGTATACAAGGTGAATCGGCCGCATTTGCGGTCTCTGGTAGTACGTAGTCAATTTAATAGGTAAGAGAAGGTATAATTACGAATTGTCGACTTTTTAGTTCTCTTCATTAGTTTCGAATAAAATGGTTTATTGTTAACATTAGATTCAGAGTTAGAATTAGAAGCTTCGGAAGACTCCGAAATAAGTTCTACTTAAGTAGTTCTCAGCGGATCCGGGAGCTTGAGCTCTTATTACCGCGGGGGCCTCGGAGTGCAGTCAAGCTGATGAGGTCACCGCGGGGTATTTCCTATGTGTGCGGGAGACCAGGCTGCTCATGCAGTTTGACGGAGAGGCGATTTCCGCTCTCGCGTATATATAGAGAATGCTTTGGCAGGGGATCTAGTTGTCAGGGTGCGGAGCGGGATCAGGTTCTCATATGGCTAGGAGCTAATATAGACAGACAGATGGGCAGATGGGCAGGGTTCAGGAGGTTGACAAGATGTAGCTCGAAGAGCTACATCCTGTCTCCTTTCTGTACTCATCCCGTGGCTGCTGAGGCGCGGTCGAAGAATAGTCGGACCAAGGGTGGCTCGAGATCTTACTATGCGTGAGGTCATGACAGGGGTGAAGGTCCTAGCGGAGGAACATCTGAAAGCTGAGTAGGCCAATTCAATCATGAGCCTTACCAGTATTATTTATTCGAATATGGGGAGTCACACATTAGTTGTGGCATACTTGTAACTACTACTGTTTAGGAGGGGTGCTTGCTCCATTCATGTCGTATTCAACATTGAAGGCTATAAATTGCAGCGGTCTCCGTCATATGTATCTAATTACACTTGAATATCTACTGCGATTTCGACTGCATGAACTGCTCAAGTGAGATCTATAGATCTTGTCCGGCGTAATATCTACAATTGAGATAATCCCCGTATGTACTAGCAGTGGTGTGTTGGATTATATTCACGAATGCGTATTCAGGTCGATGAGAAGCAGAGGATAGGAAAATAATTCGAAGTACCGTAAATCTAGAATACATAACCCTAGCCTATCTCAGCTATTGCTGTTCATCTTTCCCCTCGGCTGGCTTCTCAAACTTCAACCACTTCTCCGGCACCTCAATCTGTTCTGCTCCCTGAACTCCCCAGAGCCACTGCGTAAATTCTCGATACTCCCCCTTTGTCGCGCCAGATTCGGGGCCTAAGTCAAAAACTTTCCCAGACGTGGTTCCGAATATGGATGGCATGTGATCGCCAGTAAGCTTGTCATCCAGAATCCGAACACCGCGACGAATCATTTCCTTCATAGTATCGGCGTAGCGCTTCGTATATTCGTCGACAGAGTCGTTTTCTCTTCGAGGGACATAATTGTGTATTTCGCTTTGTAGGATAATTGAGTCAGGATCAGCACCCTCTGCAAGGAGGCTGTCACGCTCCCGACGTGCCATAGTGGCGTAGTCTCTTGGAATCCTGTAAACCATGGGCTCCTCGTCTGACTTATGACGAGCTCCATCGTCACTATAGGTTTGAGTGGATTCGGAGTATATCGCTTTGGAGTGTTGGGCCGGGACTTCTTGTTGCGACATGATAAATGTTCTAACTTTGAGTCCTAAGTCGTACTGATTGTAATAGTCTTGGTGGAAGCTCTGAGATGCTAGGAAACCAAGAAAACAACTTGAAGATGATAGCGATAAAGCAACAGCGCCAAAGGGGATCAGAATTAAACAAAGAGGCACAGAAATGATATGAGGTGGGAATAGTGGATAATTTGTATGAGCGAGTAGGGTTCGAATATGAGTAGGCAGTACCCTGTTTCACCTGTGTGTAAATGAGGGGACCTCTGATGGACGATAGTAATTATGTAGACCTCTAGAGCTGTGGCATGTGTGAAGCGGCGCAGAAAAGTGGTCCATTTAAATAAGAGAACTAAGCTAGGGAGAAGAAGAAGAAGAAGAAGAGAGCAAAAGGTCTGGGAGAATTTAGGAGGGTTGGGTGTTCAGGTGTGGATGCCTCATTCCTCAGGCACCGATCCGATTCTCACATGTGCTCAGTGAGCAAATTATAGCACTTAGACCTGGCAATTCGACGAGTATGCCCTTTCGGTGACCTACGGCAGGTTATAGATACCACTAAATATATGATTTACACTGATCTATACAACTTAAGTTATATTTGATCTTTGGCGATGATGTCATATTGCGACCGTACTATACCAATTTCATCCTATTTTCTTTGATTCATAGTTTGATGATTGTTGAGGTAAGTAGTTTCCCCTAAAATTCAAGACATATGAGCATGGTTATATATGTGCAGAGTACAGAGTTCTCGTATAGATGGATTAAGCTGACGAGGCACGGGACTATCTTCGACTTGACGGGACGCAGCACCACTTTTTCCTCCGTTTCAACCCCCTTCCCCTGCCAGAGGGTCCAATGATATCAGACTTCACCCTTCAGTCCCTGCCATTGGCCCCACGGGGCTTATTCGATCCGCGGGCATCTTTGCCTGTCTAGGCCCTTCATGGCACTCATTCTCCCTCCTTCAACTCCCACACACTCCTTTGAGAATAATGCTGTTCCCCAGCATCGCGCTGTTATGGCTGTGCCAGACAGTGCTGGCACAGTATTCCAGCGATGATCTCATGTCATTCGTTACAGTCGGTTCATCCATTCAACTCCCCAAGTCCGCACTGACACCGTGTTTCCCAGCTTCCTGACGTGAGGGCCGTCAAATTCAACGTCCACCACCATAATCGCGATCGCATCAGTCCAGGCTACTGGTTCGTCACTCCGTATTTGCACATTGAGCCCGATGCGCCCTCCAGTCTCTACGAGCAATACCAGATTGGCCCCCATATTTACGATGGCGAAGGAGTATGTTTCCTTCCCCCGCCACACATCCCATTCAGCTGACCGTAACCTCTCAGCACCTGATTTGGTCTGGCGCTCAGCAGTTCGATAACCGGAATGCCTTTGATTTCAGGGTCGTCAATGGCCTATCTGCCGATCCACAACTCTCGTTTATCTTGAATCACGCGTGGGACGGAGCCGAAGACACCGGATATGGCATGATCCTGACCAACGATTACAAGGTGGAACGCAAGCTTCCTCTACGACGCGATCTGGGTATTTTCGACATTCACGAGTTCAAAGTTCGTGAGGATGGTAAGACTGCGCTGGTCACGGTCTACCTATCCCACGAAATTGGCTTAGACGAGTATGGCCGACCTGGGGAAAAGACATGGTTGGAAAGTGGTGGCTTTGCGGAACTCGACATCAACACAGCAGAGGTGATCCAGTGGTGGGACTCCTACAACCGCATTCCTCTCCCCGAGACCGTTCATTATTCCCCAAGCTCGCCGGTGGAGGGACACCCTGGCTGGGATTATGTGCATATCAACTCAATCGACAAGAACGAAATTGGGGACTACTTGATCTCTGCGCGATTCACGAACACAATCTACCTGATCTCTTGCATGGATGGAAACATCATGTGGCGGCTAGGTGGAAAGTATAGTGATTTCGAGCAAGATTTCACATTCTCGAAGCAGCACGATGCGAAATTCATTGAGTCCAATGGCACGCACCACCTGATTTCCTTTTTGAACAACGCTTCGGACGAGGAGTTCAACGAGGAGAACCAATCCTCGTCAATGTTCGTCCAGTTGGACACCAGCGTGAAACCCTGGACTGCCCGCGTTGTCAAACGGTACATTCGACCCGACTACCAACTATCCAGGCTCCGTGGTAACACCCAACTCCTCCCGAATGACCATGTTTTCACTTGCTGGAGTAAAGGAGGTTATATCTCCGAACATACTGCGGAGGGAGAGGCTGTCTTGGAAGCCAACTTCACCTCCCCACGCTACTCTTCCTACCGAGCATATAAATTCGAATTCACCGGACGCCCCGACACACCACCCGACTTGGTAGCCTCTGTCTATGGCACTGATGAAACTAACATAGTGACAACAGTCTGGGTCAGCTGGAACGGCGCCACCGACGTGGCCGAGTGGCATTTCTATGCCCAGGCCTCCGACTTCCATGACCCAGTGTTCGTCGGCAAGGCTCCCCGCGTAGACTTCGAAACTATGTTCATCGGCGCCGGATATCTGGACTGGGTCACCGCCAAGGCTGTAGATGTCAACGGCACCGTGCTCGGCACATCCGAAGTCCACCGAAGCAATCACCCCGATTGGAAGTCCACTGGATATAGGGGCAAGTCGAGTCCCAGACCACTGAACCCGTCCACCCTTTTTGAAAGCGGCGATGCCGAAGGCGACTACCTGGCCGATTCAGGTCGCAAGTCCTCCGATGCCATCGATACCGAAACCCAAAAGACCATCTCAGTCTTGAACCTCACTTACGAAAACATTCGCAGCATTGGCGCTGCATTCTCTTTCATCCTTCTTATTTGTCTGTTTTGCGGGATCGTCGCTAGCTATATGGTTATTCGTGGCTGGCGCGTCAGACTCTACCAGCGTCTTGGTAGAGAAAGCGCATTCGCGGATGAGAGAGTCCGTCTCCAATCTCCGCATGAGGATTGAGAGTCCCGATTTAGTTCGAAGGCTTTCATGCATATATCATTGTATCATTTGATGGAGTTGTGGATACATTATTGTCTGGTTTGTGGTTCCCACTGTGTACATATTACTGGTTTCATCGATTCCCCAACCATTCCAACATCCATGGATGTGTCCAGGTGGTTATTTATATACCCTTTTGTGTCCGTATACTCCACTAGTAATTCCCAGGACTATTGTGCATGCCGGGAATCTAATGCGCGGAGCCCTGGAGGTGTAGCTATATACATATATCTATGTGCCAAGGTTGCCTCAGATGAGAAGGATTTCGGCTTCTTCCGCGCTTCAACCCGGGGAAGATTTCACCTATTTATATAACAGCTTTGAGTTGCAGACTCAAATTACACTTCTCATTCCTACTTATACACTCGAAGACCCTGCGACGACATCAGCAATGGCTAACTGAAAACCCGACGCCAGACGCTAAAGGACGGGATCGGCGACCTCCGAATATCACTGTGGTCTGATTCGTCCAGCTGTGCACATTCAGTTCTGGAAGTACACTAACATCGACTTCACCTCTTCTTCTCCCAGTGGACTTCTAAAGTTCCAGACTCTTTCTCGTCTCCTGAAGTCGTCGAATACTAGGAATCCAATCTGAAAACAACACCGCCACCCCAGACAGAACTTTGAAGATCGGCTTGAATGTGGCCGATCATGACGAGTGGATGTACCTGGCACATGTGTTCTATGGGCTCAAGCGCTTTTCGACGAATTACTATCTGGACCAGGGCAGTGCCCAGTCACCTCCACGATGGCAATTATCAATGATCAAACACCGGACATCGGGTTTCCACCTGGGCAAGGCTACGTGAGCCCCGCGCACTGCAGAGATTGGACAGATACGCACATACGGGGATCCGGTTATGGCCAGAACACCACAGGTGTCGAAGCTTTATCGACCCGCCCGATATGAACGCGGCTGGACGCGGCAGGTTTTTCGCATCTAATTTTGCCCCCGCACGGTAGCTCTCCAGCTTACCAAGGAAGATTATGACACAACGCAAGACCTGCCCAGGTGTCATCCATTGATGATTGATGCTGAATCTCACCGTCTCGGATTGACCGGGGTTGAGATCAGTATGAGTTCATTGCACAACAGAAGCATCAACTATTAACCAAAGCAAAAATCCAATCAGAAACATACCCCTCATGTCCCCTCACGATTCGACCCACAAATGGAGGTGAACCGGGTTCGAGACGCTGCTAAAGGGGCGCAAGGGATTCCTTGACACATCTCGGGAATAATCACCATTTATTCCCGAGAAAATTATTCCCGAAGATTCTTTTCCATTTTATAATTAGACCGGTGACTCAGGCCTTTTCTTTCTTTCTGACAGTTTGTAATCGATCTAGATATACAGAGTGCAAATCACACAATGCCTGCAACCAGTCTATGCCAAGATGAGGCGTGTATTCCGTACAGCCTCATGGACGATTATAGCGAAGGAGCCCACCCCCAAATCCTCGAGGCTCTTTTGCGAACCAATTCCACTCAACAAGTCACCTACGGAAATGACGAGTTCAGCAATGCTGCCCGTCAATTGATCCGGAATAAAATCGGCTGTACTGAAGACGAGGCTGATATCTTCTTCGTGCCAAGCGGAACCTCCGCAAACCTTATCTCAATCGCCAGTTGCCTGCGGCCTTACGAGGCTGTCATCACCCTTGACTCGGGCCACATCGCCTGCAAAGAGGCCGGTGCTATCGAAGCAACAGGCCACAAGCTGATCCTGGTGCCCGCCGTCGATGGCAAAATGACACCCACCAATCTCCAGAAGGCAATTCAACAAAATCAATTCTTCCCTCATATGGCCAAGCCTCGCCTCCTCTATATTTCTAATGCCTCGGAAACTGGAACCGTCTACACGAAACGAGAATTGACCACCCTCTCGGCAATTTGCAAACAATCAAACCTCTTGCTTCTCATGGATGGAGCTCGAATCGGCACAGCACTCGCCTCCCCGAAGAACGACCTCACACTACAAGATATCTTCGAAATGACCGATATCTTCTGGATCGGCGGCACCAAAGCCGGTGCCCTGATGGGCGAGGCCATCATCGTCAAAAAGGCACTGGCCGACGGCTTCGTCTTCCACCTTAAGCAACACGGCGCTTTGCTGGCCAAAGGTCGAATCCTCGGTGTTCAATTCATGGAACTGTTCCGTGCCGACCTATTCTTTAAATTGGCTTCCCATGCCAACAACATGGCCCAGAGCATCTCGGCCAATTTCGAAGAATTGGGCTATAGACTGGCTGCTGAGACAGAAACAAACCAGGTGTTTGTTGTCCTTCCCCAGCCATTGGTGCGGAACCTGCTGGACAGATTCCGATTCTATGTCTGGGAGCAACTTGATGATGGAAACTCCGTGGTCCGGCTAGTCACTTCTTGGGCTACGGATGAGCTGGAAGTCAACAAGTTTAACGCCTGGGTGCGGCAGTGGACCATGGCGAACAATTAATTTGTCTGGCTGTGTCTGCGCAATTACAGATAGAAATATAATATAATAATATCGAGTTCAAATATTTGGTTCATTCTTCATTGTATGTGTAGGGCCGGTCACATGATCGGTCTGGTTATCTTCCATTTCGAAGTTTGTATGTCCAACTCCCCATGCTCCATACACTAAGCCACCATTCAATTCCAGTTGCGAGACAAACGACACTAATGGCGTAGCTGCGCTTCTACTTTGATCCGGGAAGCCCGTTTCGATATGCTCCGCACTTTCTGGCCGCTTCTCACTAGCCGAGTTCTTCCCATTCCGGGGTATAGTGCGCTCGATGAGGCTGTCAATATCGTGTGATGCTTGTCGGTAAGCTTTGATCAGTCATTGAAAGTGGATTGACCTTTTATTAATTGCATACAGACAAGCAAAGGTCAAGTGTGTCCACGAAGGGCAACCGCCTTGCCAGCGGTGCTCAAAGAATAAAACCAAGGATTGCAATTTGACAGATCCCCGTGCCTCGAAATCCAAAGCACGAAAGAGCTCAAGCACAAGTCGGACTCCCAAGAAGCGAAAAACGTCATCCGATGTATCGCCGGGACCGGAAAATGTGCGACGCATCCCTGAGATTCCCGACCAGTACTCTGAGGATCCCATCACGGCCTTATCTCCGGCAATTGTGGTGAATGCTGTCGAAACATACAGGAAGAAGTTTCCTATCACTAACTTCCTTCATTATCCCACGTTGATCTCTGACATATCGTCTGATGTGCATTCCGTGGATTCGGTTTTTGTCGCTTCGCTTCTATCTCTTTGCGTGCGGTTCATGACCAGCGAGGAACTTGAGGCAGAGGATCTATATGCCGACTATGCACGGAAGCATCTCGCTCATCGTGTACTTGAGGCGCCATCGCTTTATCTCGCCCAGTCACTTGTGATGATCTCATTTTATGAATGGGGGACCGGGCGGCCCTATCAGGCATGGATGTATAGCGGTCAGCAACCAGTCTTTCTATAAATTTACGGGCTCATACTAACAATCGGCAGGAATGGCAACTTACATGATACAGTCTCTGTTAAAGATGTCAGATGACAGCATGGAACACAATCCTCAAGATTTCCATGCCTCACAAACGCAATATGAGCAGTTGGTTCGGACTTATTGGTGTTGCTTTGCACAAGACTGTGAGCTAAGCTCTGGGGCTCGTCAGCATTTCGCGCTTTCATTTTCTCAGATCTCGGTTCCTCTCCCGATCAGCGATCGAGATTTTACTTTCAACCATACACCAACTCACAGGTTGATGCCTGCTGATATGAATAAGAGCTGTCTACTCGCAAAGGATCTCACCATCGAGCATGGCCTGACGATCGTCACCCGTGGGTTCGACATATTCATTCGTATTCTACGATTTGCAAATGAACATCGAAGATCGTTGGCTTCTTTGTCGTCGAATGGCTCTGTGACACCGCCACTTTTACTGACCTGGCAAAAGCTCAAAGAAGAACTAGACGAGTGGAGATCGCTTCAAGATATCACTGTTCATTACCCGGCGACCAGTGTTCAAACTCACGTTGCTCTGGGGTATGGGGAACTGTTCGCATACATCAATCTGGTCTATTGCATGAGGTATTTCACCACACAGCACAGCCATGTCTCTACTAACAAATTCAAAGCATTCTCTTCCTACACCGCGACCGCTTCTTATCCAACCTCAAGCCTCACTCAGACGTCTTCCACGACATGAACGACACCCAAAGCGAACCACACACAATCGAACAACTATTCAAAGCAGCCCAACAAATAGGAAGCATCCTAGCCGCCCTAGACGCCTCAGGCGCCCCAGTCATATCACCCTACTCAGGCTTCAGCGTCTTCGTCGCAGCACACATCAACATGTACGGAACAATCGCACCACACCGATACCCCGGCGGCCTCGAGCGAGCCGAAGAAGAAAAACTCCGAAACCTCGCCTATCTAGAACGACTAAGCAAACTATGGCCCGTCGGTCGCAGCTGGGTAGGTTAACTATCTCAATCCCCTGATTCCCAAACTAACAATTATCCAGTGGCGAACAGTCCAAGACGCAAACCGATTCTACGAAACGGTCAAAAGCACACAGACCACAGCAGAGATACATAGCCCGCAGGGCTTTGCATTGGCCGGAACCCTGGATGAATACGGCGATATCCGTTCTCGGCCCAGTGCGCATGCGAGAGCTGCAACTGCCGAGTCGCGGGATACGGCAAACTCCCGATCTGGGAGTCCCCCTGGGCTAGAGGGGAATTTTGTACCTAGGGATGGTGGGGGTCATGAGGTTGAGACTGATATGTTTCAGTGGCCGTTCATTGATGGGTCGTGGTCTCTTGGGTTTGATTCGGGGTTGGATGGGTTGTGGTCGAATTCGGGGTTGTTTGATCCTAATCCGGCTCTTAGGTGAACTTGCAGGATCTTATGTTTTGTCTTTCTAAAGTTGGAATGGGTGTGCCCAGGTGACATCTAACATCAGGTCATACTTAAGTATGATGAAGGCAGTTCCAATAGCTGATGATCTATCTGTCTTCAGATTATGTTCAGTTTCCAATACCTGTAGACTTGAGTAGAATAAGAGCATCGGAATGTTCGATCTTCTAAAGTTGTCTGGAAAGCACATGTATACTTGAAGACTTAAATAGCAGTGTGCTACTAGTCAGTCACTCTCGCGCTGTTTCCAGTGTTGCTCATCTATAGGTGGATCTTCTAAAGTTCTAAAGTTGGAACCTTAAACCCTGGAACTCAGAACATAATCGTAGATGCATCAGCAGCGAATTCTTACCAAAATTTAGAAGCTGCTGAGTCAATTCCAAGGTTCCAATGTTCGTTTCGAGGCAATGATCTCGGCGGGAAGCCGATCGGGAAGATCGCGATTAAATGGAATCGGATATATATTGCATCCCAGACGAGATACCCGCCGACACAGCAGATTGAAGATCTGATACTCCTGAAGTTGTATGCGAGTGTGTACGAGGATTCTAGACCAATTGACTCGATATTCAGGAGGCTGACCGCATGACCCCACGACTCTTACGCAGACGTCATCTAGACAGGGATCAGCGATCAGCAAATCCTTCAGGATCGGAAAGCTTTCCCAGAAATCTGGGAACCTGCAGGAATCTGCGAACTGCTCGGTGGAGTTCCGAGCTCAGGAGTTCTAAAGTTGTGAAGATTGTGCTTATTCTTGTCATCTATAGATGTTACCGTCTATCAGTATAAAAATTTGGTATCAATTGATGTTTGAGGATTAGAATTAGTGTGGGAATATGGATTTTTTATTGTGGCTAAATTAGTTGCAGGCTATTGTAACAATATTCTCATCAACATTCCATCAACCAGCCAAGTGGCCGAGCAGTAACTCAGCCATCTCATCTTCCTTGGTCTAGTGGTGATGATTTCCGCTTGTCATTGACACTGATAAGCGCGGGAGACCGGGGTTCGATTCCCCGAGGGAGAGATTTCTTTTTTGTCTTTTTTTTTTTTTTTTAATCAACTGAGTTGCCCCTTTTCTTTGACTTTCGAGCTGTCGTGGGTGGACTTTGTTTCCTGATTGGCCCAGCTACAAGGGAAACGTTAGCCGCAATGGATCTACTCCTAAAGCCGATTGGCCATTTCACAATCCTTACGAGATCTAGTGTTGGCCCCCAACTGTAATACGTATGCAAAAGTAATAAAGACTGAATTTTGAGTGCTCCAGGGCTGATCAGCTCGCGTGCCCTGCAGTTCCACGTTCTAATATAGTCTAAAGTCTACTTTGTACTTTTGACATTTCCCATTTTAAGTCCTGGTGGACCCTTCGCTATCTCCGTAGTACCCGATCTGCACTACTCTATGATTCATTGAGACAAAGGTTAGTTTCCAGCACACCAGCCATATCTCGAAGGTCCTTGATGAGGTTAGTGGGGAGCTGCTTGCGTGGGTGCTTCCGCAGTGCAAATCCAATCTGGTCGACTGTGCGTTGCATGCTGTAGAGAACACCCTGGAATCCAGAATGGGGTGTGTGAGACTGCTTCAGCCAAAAGGGGAGATTGCGGGAGATGACTGTGCAGTTGGGCTCGTTGGCGATCATGTCGAAACCTAGCTTGACGGTGTTGTCAACGTGGTGGGAGATTCGGTTCATCTCATGGGCGATGTCGCGTACCTGGTCGGTTCCTAGATTCTGGGGGCTGGACTTGAGGATGTCGGCTTGGACTTCCAGGTCTGCTTTCAAGTGGCGGCATTCGCGGATGAAGGCATCCTGTCGGGGGAATTGGGTCTGAGACATGGTTGTAAGTGTTTGTGGTTTCTGTAAGTGGTAGTGGTAGTGGTTTGTAAAGTTGTGAGTTAGATTGTGATGTTGGAGCTATTTGTATCGTGAAGTGATGGTTATCTTGAATGATGGATGATAGATTCGAGGGGGGGAGAGGCTTTTTATACATCCAGGTTCGAGGTCACCGTGCCGTGTTGAAGATTGATTCCTTGATCGCGAGACAAAAACCATAGACGACCAAAGCCATTGTTGGGTTATTTCTGGATGAAAGAAGTCCACATTGCATCTTTATCTATGGATAAACAATGAGTAGACAAAGAGGTCTACACCTCGATGGATAATGGTGATTGTAACCCCTGGAGATCTCGAGCAGAAGAGCAGGGGTATGGAATTAGCAACAGACAATGAACCAGCTTTGTGTGAATGAAAGATAACAGAAGGAAAAATTCATTAATTTATGATAGTGGGTATACAAAGACAATTCGGGGAAACGAGCCTCCTCTGGGGCTATGATGAGGACTCAACAGTCTGCGACACGGCGACTGTCTTCCTGATGCCATCCTGATTGTAGATAGAATCAGCACTCTCTGCCTCTGGGGCACCAGCAAACGAGATCAAATGGCTTTGGTCGCCAAAGCTCGTGGCCTTGTCCCACTCCGAAGCAGCCTTCGATGTGGCACCTGTCTTTCTCTCGCTGAGTGGGACGTTTGATCCGTTCTGGTAGTACTTCTGCGTGGAGTACTCCTTCTTGTAGTAGGCGAGCAAGACGTTGAGGACAGGCAGACACGCACAGATCAATCCCATGCCACCCTCGGCGTTTCTAAACAACGTTAGTTCTGAGAAGGCCAAGAGATTTCCAAGCAGTTGAAATAGAAAAGACAATGAGAAGTAGAGAAGTAATCACATACCCGGATAGAATAACGCAGATGAACACGATGCTCTGATCAGGCGAGTTGCCCTTGCTCAGCACGAGCACCAGACGGTACAGACTGAACCCAGTAGCCAGTCCACCGGCACCCAACAGACCCATGACCCGCAACTTGCGGTTGCGTGACATTTGCAGAGACCAAGTCAATGGCAGAGGAAGCACAAGAATGATGATGTCACTGACGACACTAATCACGGAATCGGCGATGAGGGCCGCGGTCTGGTCGAGGCATGTTCCGCCGGGCACATTGCCGAGCCAGTACATGGGGATAGGGTCGCACATGCGGATCTTGACGATGAGAGCGACGGTGTAGTAACAGCAGAGACAGGCGAGGAAGATATAGATGAACCAGACTTTACCGCGGTAAGGAGCGAAGATGCGGGTGAGAATGGAGAGGAGGGCGATTTTGACGAAAAGTGCCATGGGACAGTAAAGAATGGTGGCGATGTAGCAGAACTTTTTGAATTGGATTTTTGTCGCTGGGTCGAGTTGGTCGAAGTGATATCCTCCACCATGATTGCCCACTGTGTATCGGGTGAGTATGTGGTATAGAGTGGGAGGTGGAAGCACCTACCGACGATACTGATTCCACAGTATCCCATGAACAGGAGCTGCAATTGTGGGTTAGTATAAGTAGGGTGCAATTAAATTTCGAACATACCCAGGCGATCAGACAGCCATCTAGAGACTCATTAGCATTTACTCCGTATTGTGTCCTCACTGGTACTCACAATCTTCCACCCCCAGGGACTGCTTAAAACGAATCCGGGTATAAAAACGCAAACAAACGAAGAGAGTAACGATTGGAATACACAGACATTGTGTGACGAGATTGACTGTGTTCAAGACATCTACCGGGTGTTCAGTGGACATGGTGGGCTCTGCATGTCCGGAAGGTCAGGATGTCAGGAAAGTGAGTAGATAAAGAACACTCGGACGGGTTCGTCCAGGCGAACCCCATATGATTTGTGAAAATGATGATTGACACAGAGGAAGATCTTCGGTGGAGCGTGTTGACGCAAAGAAAAAAAAACTGTACAAGAAAAGCTATCGAACCGCTACATAGGGTGGCGCACCCAATGAGGGGGGTAATTGATCGGGGAACGGACGTCAAGATCCACCGGAAATTGGTTCGACGGCTGTCGGGAAAGGAAATGGGTAGAGATGAGTGGAGTTTCGTTTCCTACGCTGTGCTTGCGAATATTCCGTGCTCCACTTGCTGCTCCGTCCGCCACCCCGAGGCCGTGGTAACCAGATGCAGTGTCTGCACTGGGCCTCGGACGCCTCGTATGGGCCCGTTCGACCCAATATTTTGTGTTTGCCTGTCGCGCCGTCGTTTTATCGGCCACGGCTGGATCTTTAGTCGAACCCTATATGGTTATAGCCGAGTTGACACCTTGACAGATTTGACATGCCCTCTTTTTGGCGTAAATTGATCGGCCTTGGTCACACAAGGGGGGGATGTTTGCCCCAAATCCTCCCCTCCATTCTTGTGCTATACAAATAGTTAAGAAAAAAAGAAAATACATCAAACAAAGAACAGAACCAAGTTACCGGAAATACGACTCCATGACTATCCACTACTTGGACGAACAGTCCGGGTTGTTCCAGCCCCTGACCATTTCTAATGGCCACCTTACCCTCGAGCATCGTGTTGTTCATGCACCATTGACCCGCAACCGTGGAGAGCCTCTACATCCTTGCACCCCGGATCATCCCAATCGTATTTGGGTCCCTGGAGACGTGGTAGTGGAGTATTATTCGCAACGTGCGACCAAGGGGGGTCTGATTATCTCAGAGGGAATTCCCCCATCACTCGAGGTATCTATATTTCTATCCTGTCAAACTCATGGAACCAAACGTCTATCTCGCCTAATCCGTGAACTTTAAACCCAAAACATTCCAGAAAACCCACTAATTAATTCTTTTTATTACTTGGTTTCAGAGCAATGGCATGCCCGGAGTTCCCGGCCTCTTTATCCCCGAACAAGCCCAGGGCTGGAAACGCGTGGTGGACGCCGTGCACGCCAAAGGGGGTATCATATTCTGTCAGCTCTGGCACGCTGGTCGAGCCACAATCCCACAGATGACCGGGTCACCCGCTGTCTGTCCGTCCGCCAGTGTGTGGGATTCGCCCGGGGAATGTTACTCTCATCCACCCGCGGGCTCCACTAAGCCCGTTCCCTACGCCAATCATCCGCCTATCGAAATGACAGTGGAGCACATTCAACAGACTATCGGTGATTATTGCAGTGCCGCCAAACTGGCCATGGAAATTGGCTTCGATGGCGTTGAGATCCATGCCGGTAATGGATATTTACCAGAGCAGTTTCTGAGCTCCAATATCAATAAGCGCCACGATGTCTACGGTGGATCCCCAGAGAAGCGCTGTAAGTTTGTCTTTGAGCTGATGGCTGAGGTCGCCAAGGCCATTGGGGAGCATAACCTGTCGATCCGACTGTCGCCATTCGGACTATTCAATCAGGCGCGCGGCGAGCAGCGCCTCGAAACCTGGTCGCACCTCTGCGAGGGTCTCAAGAGGGATCTCCCCTCGCTGTCGTATGTCAGCTTCATAGAGCCGGTAAGTATTTCGTACTTCGTCCTCCGTATCCCCCGTCCGTGTATATGTTTGGCTCGCGCTAACTCCATGCCAGCGTTACGAGCAGATCTTCGGCTATGAAGAAAAGGACAAGTTCCTAGAGAGCTGGGGTCTACTGGATGTGACCCTGGACCGCTTCCGCAAGATCTTTGGCTCAACCCCGTTCTTCTCCGCGGGCGGATGGGACGACCAGAATTCTTGGGGTGTCGTCGAATCCGGGAAATACGATGCCCTGCTCTATGGTCGTTACTTCACTAGTAACCCGGATCTGGTGCGTCGACTGAAGGATAAGCTTCCCTTGGCTGCGTATGACCGGACCCGATTCTATGGACCATTCGAGGATAAGGCTTTCCACTACACGGACTATCCGACTGTTGACGGGCAGTAGACACGAACTTACGGAGTACGGAGTACCCCGTACTCGTGCATGTGAGGCATACACCGCCAGGTACCGAGTAGATAGATCCAAATCGAATCAAGCCACGTAAATCAAGGTTCTTCCCTATCATTCCAGGGATGTCATGCATATAGAATAGATCTTGCTCATATGTAAGTAAACCATGCATGTTATATACCATGTAGAATGAGATCACAGTTGCGAACTGAGAACTTACATATGTACGACTGAAAATTGTGTTCAACTCCTTGCAGATGACGCACAAGGCTCACCCACTTATGGAGCATTCTAAATCAAAACTGAAAAAAAGCATTACTTATCAGATCGCAGCCCCTTTCTCACAGCCTCGGTATGAGGCGATTACCTTGTGACCGGCCAAGTCCGAAATCCACTTGGTCTCCGCCCCGAGACAAGTCCGGGCGATTCTATGACAAATTCTCGGACATGAAAAAGAACTCCATACAACTTTAGAAATTGTAGAGTACGGAGTACAGAGCGTGAATATGAAAGTCGAAAAATAAGACCAGGATACGACTTCTAGAAGACTTCGAGAACCCTAATTCAACTGCTCGGATGGAGATGACCCGAACCCCCTCAGTCCTCATACCCGACGCAGTACAATATGTAGAGGGCATCGAGCAGAACACCAGGTGCAACTTGGAAAAATGGCAGAGACAAAGGTAAATTCTCTCCAAACATGAATACAATGTATCTAACCGCGCATAGGCCAACCTCCAAGCCAACTGGATCTGGGTCCCCAAGTGGATTGATTCCGCCGACAACACAGCGGGGAAGATCGTCCACTTCACCCGCACCGTTGATCTTGCATCGCAACCAACGCGATCACTTCTACATTTTTCCGCGGACACGCGATACAAATTATACGTCAATGGACGACAGGTCGCAGTCGGACCCAGCAGAAGTAGTCCCTTGATTTGGTACTACGATACCCTGGACATCGCGCCTTTTCTACAAGAAGGCGACAATGAGATCCGATTCGTGGTTGTGCGGTACTTTGCCGCCTCGCGCAGTGCAATGCCCTTTGAGAGAACTGCGTTGCCAGGATTGACGGTTGTAGGTGAAATCGAGGCCGGTGCCGAGACTGTCGATATCAGTACACTGGATGGATGGGCTGCATGCGTTGATGAGAGTATTCGGTTTCCGATGGGTTTGGCGGATGATGTATTTCTCCATGTGAGTTGTTCTGTGGATCAGGGTGCTGGCTGCGTGCTTACGGCTTCTAGATCAGCGAGCGCATTGTCCCGACAAATCCTGGTCCTCGTTTGAAACCCGTTGCGTACAAGATGAAGACTCTCAACGGGGACATTCCACCGTGGCATTTGCAGCCACGGGTCATTCCAATGCCTGAGTCGACCCCGGTTGCTGTGAACACCATCCGAGCCTGCGATGGTAGTGCTGATGCAAGCGACTGGGTTGCGTTCTTAAGTGGAAAGGGGTCTTTGACACTTCCTGCAAATTCAGTACACAAGGTCGACATTCAGGCCGATGTTCACTCGACTGCCTTTCTCCGATGGGCTTTCAAGACAGTCCGGGGTGCTTCTCAGATCAAATTCAAGGTGACGTACTCGGAGGGCTATGAGCTTGAGCCTCGCTCGTACCCGTTCTTCCGATCCAAGGCCGACCGACTTGACGCAAGTGTTGGCCATATCATAGGTCCGTATGACGAAGTGACACTGGAAGTCTCAGATCTCGAGGCCGTGGTCTATGAGCCATTCTGGTTTCGAACGTTCCGTCTCTTGCGCGTGGAAATTGAGATCGGACCTCAGCCGATTGAACTACTCTCCTTCACTGCCACTCAAGTCAACTATCCCATGGCTATAAAAGCCCGCTGGATCCAACCTGGAGACGCATATAGCGGTCAGATGTGGGATGTTTCAATTCGGACTATGCGAAATTGCATGTTTGACGGATATTCTGACTGTCCTTTCTACGAGCAACTCCAGTGAGTACCATCACTCACCCCCAAAAGCTTCATCTAACAATCACCTAATAGGTACTCTGGAGATAGTCGGTCTGTCGGGCTATTCCACTACCTCCTCTCTGGCGACGATCGCCTGATGCGACAGGCCATAACAAACTTTGCCGCCTCAGTTACACCTCTAGGACTCACGCAATCTCGCTTCCCATCGCACGTCCCTCAAGTCATCGCTGGGTTCTCCCTCTACTGGATTTTGCAGGTCTGCGACCACCACCTGTACTTCAACGATACACGGTACGCACGGGGATTTATCCCTCGCATCGACGGCGTCCTCGACTTCTTCGATTCTCACATCGACGAGCTAGGTCTCGTCAGCGGATTGCCAGAGGTGGTATGGCAATACGTCGACTGGGTCACGACCTGGGGAGCAACAGACGACCACCCTGACAAGGGCGTACCAACATCCGGTCGCAAATCCAACAGACACACATACTTCAGTCTGCTGTATGGGTACGTCCTACAAAAAGCAGCTAGTCTAGTGCGGGACCTAGGTCGACCAGGCCACGCATCCGAGTACGAAGAGCGAGCCGCCTCGGTCCTGCGAGCTGTTCGGACCCATTGCTGGGATGGGCAATTTTTCACAGACTCCACTGCCGACATTGCCGATGATCAGGCCTACTCTCAGCACTGTCAGGTATTTGGTGTCCTGGCTGGAATGTTGGACTCCCCGGAAGGTCAACGCGTGTTGACTACTTCGCTTACGGACCCCCGGTTCTCAAAATGCTCGTATATGATGCGCTTCTATGCCTTCAGAGCACTTTCGTCTGTTGGGAATGGGGTCTATGAGTCATTTTGGGAAAGCATGTGGGCGCCCTGGCGTGGGATGCTGGCGAATAATCTGTCCACCTGGGAGGAAGATGATGTGAGACAGCGCTCGGATTGCCATGCTTGGGGGAGTGTGCCGGTTTATGAGTACTGCGTCGAAGTCGCTGGTCTTCAACCCTTGGTACCGGGATGGACTAAAGTGTTGTTCAAGCCACGTCTGAGTCTGGCTGAGAGGTTAGAGGTGAGTGTGGCTTTGGGTAGTGATAATGTTGCCACAGTATCGTGGAGTCCTGGCGAGGCGAATCAGAAATTCGTCAAGGTGCAATTCGAGAGGCCTGTTGAGGTACTTGTCGAGTGTCCAATTGGTGAGGATGTGAGAAATTATGGCATTGTGGACTGTGTTGAATTTTCAGCTTAGAAATAGTTACGAGTCGATATACTCTGTACTTGGGCATACAAAGGCATATAAATTCCACCCAAAGTCTGATCTATGGATAGAAATAGTTGAGAATATGCTGCATTCAACATTGCTATGTACGCATGGCCACTGTTTACTTACGCAAACTACCAAGTACCCCCTGCCATGGGGATCTACTATGCCTTACACTGCCCTAGGGCCTGTGTTTTCTAAGTTCTCACTACGCTAGGCAATTGAAACCCGCAGACCAATAAATTGAAGAAAAACAAAATAAATGTTCAAGATAGGACAGAAAAAAAATGTTGCTCACACCCGGGATTGAACCGGGGATCTCATCATTTCACCAATAGATTTACGAGCTGAAATTTGGTTAGTAAATTGTCAACTGATTTGACGGTACAGAAAAGCTTACTGATGCGCTTTACCACTAAGCCATGCGAGCTGCGTGAAAGGAAGTAGGGCCTACATTGTTTTAGAATCGGATTGGAACCTCACCATCTACAGATGGCATGTGACACAGGTCAATCAACATAGGCCTCAAGTATGATGATATTGAGTACAGAGAGAGAACTTTTTTTTTTAAAAAAATAAGATGTGCTATTCAACACAAATACTGCCCTAATCAATCTTGATCTCAACACTTGTATGGATGATCACCATAGCCACTTTGTGTCACCGGCAAGGCTAAACTTTAGAATGATGCAGTTCTATAATCAACCTAGAGATTGCAGTTTATTTGGATATATCTTTGATGTTGTACTTAAGTATGTCTCTGAGCTGGGAAAAACCTCACATCCTGAAGTTTGATCTGTCCTTCTATGGGCAAACACCTCTCTATTTTGGCTCTTTTTCTATCTTATTCAAAAGACGCTATCCGTAACCCTCAGAGTGTATATTCGGATTCTAATGATCGATTCCATTCCAAGTCGTCCCCATCTCGAACTTTAGAAGCAATCACATCCATTAAGAACATAATAACATGCTAGCGTTAACATATCCAAATCCTAACGCATTTCATGCTCATCATACTGTTCATTTGAACGCATCTGCACCTCAGTGACATAGCCCTTAAACTTGCGAAGACCAACTTTCTTCTCAAACCTAAGAACGGGGGTTAGTATAAAAAAGTGTAAGCTCGGTCTGCCATAGCAACTCACATCTCATCAATTTCAGCAGGGGTGCGGCGTGCGACCTCAGGAAGGATGAGCCAAGCGACAAACACAGCAACCGTACCAGTTCCGGCAAAGCTATGGAAGGCAGACTCTGGTTAGAATTTGGCGATACTTGAATCAGCTGTACTTACAAGAAACCCGTTTTGACGCCCCAAGCTGACACGGGCTCGTTGTTGATCATTAAAGGTGTGCAGAAACTGAACATGATTGCGATCGCATTTGATAATGCCAGCGCCCAGCCAGCTGTTTTTGCGCGCAGACGCTGCTGGGGAATTTCTGCCGCGTAGGCGTATCCGATAGCCGATGCACCGGTTGTTGAGAGGGTGGCCAGACAAGCGAAGAATATCTAAGAGCCATCAGTTGCACGCTCAATTTTCACCCGATATCATAACATACAAGAAGGGAGCTAGTTGCTGGTCTCGTATAATCGAAGCAGCCGATAATGCCAAGACACAGAACAGAGACCGATGTCACTGCGTAGGGGTAAATTGTCAGTGGGCGGCGACCGAGCTTGTCAGTTGTCGTAGCAGTCAAGATCATAGACAGAAGTTGAACACATGAAAGGATGACAGTGACCATGAATGGGTCTTTGCTGCCCGCATATTGAACTGAGATACATGTTAGTCGCATTAAGAAACCCAAATGATACACTGCATGCCTACAGAAATAAGTGGCATAGGTGTTGAAAACAGCCAAGCCAACTAGCTGCTGGGCGATCTTAGGCCAAGCTGCAATGAGGAATCGAATTCGATTGTTTCCTTGGAACACAGCCCATGTACCTTCTTCGGCGTTGCGCTCGGCGACAATGCGTTCTTCGGTGATCGTTGCGGTCATGATTTCCTGGACAATATCAGTGATTGGTCTTTCCATAGACGTTGAATGTCGAGAAGGTGTCTCACAATTTGTTCATCCACACTATATCCATCAACTTTACCGTTAAACCAATTCAGAACCTTGGCCGCCTTGTCGATCTTGCCCTGACTGGCAAGCCACCACGGCGATTCGGGGATAACGAGGAAAATGGCAGCAATCAATCCGACCATAGCCCACTGAAGATTATGGTTAGCAAGATGTGACCCGGAAGATAGATGGATTAGAAGAGATTTGACACACCTGTGTATAGATAGGAACCCGGAAGTCGTAAGGGTCATTTTTGCTAAGCGTTTGAAGAGCCACTGAAGCAAAGATCTGCCCCAACACAAACCAGCTAGAAATCGTGAGTCTCAAGAAAAGCGCCCAGATGAGAATTTGCAGACTCACAAACTGTATGCGTTGATGAAGAAACCTCGCAGCTGTGTGGGTGCGATCTCGGATAGGTATAAAGGCATCGTTGATTGAAGCATACCGACACCCATGCCGGAGAAGAGTTTGGCAACGAGCCAGTGTTCCCATTTTGTCGCGAAAGTCTCAATGAAGACACTGATGACGATATCGACCCAGATGATGTAGAAGGCGACTTTGCGACCGAACCTTTCTGTTGCGTATTGGAGAAACTAATTTGACAGTGAGAAATGGGATGTAGGGTGTTCGATAGAGTGATTGCATACAATCTGACCAACTGTTTGACCTGCTGATTGGATACCTCCCCATGCAGAGATGTATTTTCCTTCGATGATGCTGGTGCCAGGAGCTGCCATTTGCCGAATGAAGCCCTTGTTGGAAACGATGCCGCCATTGAGATTGATTTCTTGAGTGCCCGATTAGTACTGTAATATCCAGCTGTCAAGTCAGGGTATTTCTTACGATAACCATCAAGTGATGCACTGAACGCCGCAAGCATGGCGACCCACGACACGGTTTTGAATCGCCTGATACATTGGAACATACCAAGGTCATCTTCATGAGACCGCATAATGGGACCCATGCTCTTGATTGGGGCATCCTCCCTTTCGTCGCGGGTCACATTCTCGATAGCCTCGGTGTTCGTGTTTTTCTCCATCGTGAAAGCACTATCGCGAGAAAACAGTGGGTTCAAACCTATCTGGACATGAACAAAAGAGATCGCCTTTATATGCTGCGTTTATCCCAAAGAAAAACAAGCAAAAATGTAAACTCTAATGCCCAGGTGGAGGTGGGCCAAAAAGGACAAGGAAACAAAATGCGGGGATCCGGGGCCCCGTAATTTAGCTGCGATATGCGAGCAGACACCGCCGTCATTTTAGAGAAACCAGGCCAATCCATGCTTGTGGTTCATTTGCCGAGTTGAAGATTTTCTCAGCTGATATTGGTGTGATTCAAAGTGAGTGGCTGTCTTGGCTTGTGAGGACGTTTCTGAGTGGTTGCTCAGAAAGTACGGCAATTGCTTCGCTTGAAGCTTACCCGAAGGTCCGATTAGACTGGGGGCGATACTTTGGCTGGCTTTTTGAAATTGTGATGGCACTGAAAGTTGGTGCATGACTTGGTGCAAATCTCCAGGGCTCAACGCTCCGAAAAATCAGGAGATTTCTTCTTTATAGCCATATTGAAAGGGATTTTGTGCTAGTTTCACAAATAAAACAAAAGGATTCTGCAGACAGTTGATCGAAGAGTATAGTATGAATTCATTGAGGTGGCATTTAGTGACGGACCCCCGCATGCCCTAAACACCGCCACTAAGCCCCAACGAGATAATCCCCGGTGGCGCTTGCGGGCTTCCCCGCCGATCCTTGGTGCTCAAAATTCCACTTTAATCGCGGGCCTTGATTCTCCACCAAGAAGGATGATCTACAAGAACACCAGGAGAGCCTCTGAAGCCCCTACAGTGAATGTGGCCTTTCCAGCAGAAACAGTTGCCGTTTCCACAACCTCAGTGCCTTGTATCGCGCAGGTGCCATTAGCAAAAGTACGGCCTGCAACAGTGGGAACTTGGCCTTGATCAACTCGGGATGTGGCGTTCGGGGCAGTAAGACGCTTAGCGGTGACAGTGGAGCCAGTGAGGCCAGAAAGCGAGTATGTCTGTGACGAGCGCGTGCCAGTTGTATAGTAGTCGGAGTTGTAAAGGAGAACCTTCACGGGGGCACCAGATTTGTAGATCGCATAAGCAGCATAGGAAGAATCTTGGCCATCCAAAGGTGCGACCTGGTCAGCATTTGCTAGTGCCATGGTGGCGAAATAGGCCCCGTAGTATGGCGATCCCATGTTGTATCGACCCCACCAACAGTATTGACCTGGATTATTAGTACATTTCGTTGGAGAGTGGAAGGTATCCATACAGTTTCCAATAGTGCCCTGGTGGAAGTAAAGGGCATTCGTGCCCATAGTAACAGTCTGCAGCACATAATCCAAAATCCAGAGGGCAGCGCCAAAGGTTGGGCTGATACCACCTCCACCTTGTGTTGCTGCGGTGGATGTCAGCACTGAACCGGGAGCTTAGCAAAATGTAGTATACCTGAGTTGGTCTCCCCAAAGACGTGTGGCTTCCCTTTCGCAGATGCGGCGGAAATCTCGGCAGCATATGGCTTAACTTGAGTTGCAATGTCTTTGTGATTCATAAGCGCAGTCAGGTTGTAGCTACCAGAGGATTGTGGATAGTTGTGAGAGCAATAATCTTTGACATAGGCGTTGGAGTCACCCTCTTTCGCGGTGAGCCCGACAAGGCTCATTGGAGAGGTGCCAAAGTAGACACCTGCCGAGATGATGTCGGAGGCAGAGAGGTTTCCGCATACCGCATCTTGCCACTCGATTTGAGAGGCTTCATCGGCCGCAGCAGTCCAGGATGCACCTCGGGCGATGGGGTCGCTGTCAACAAAGACTGAACTCGTGTTAGTACGTGCAATATGTTAGCCGCGGCTGTTATGACTGACAATTGGGTTCATTGCCAAGCTCAATGGCATATAGGTTGTCCATATCTTTCTGCGCCACCAGTGCTGCGGCGATAGTATTCGAAATGTTGTCCAATCGACGGTTGAGTCCAATAATCACTTTTCCGGCATATTCGGAAGCCAAAGACATAAACGAAGGACCGTAAGTTAACGATGCAGGAGCATCCTTAGTGCTAGCCACAGTATATGTGACGGCCTCACTTGACGATGGATCGTACGTTGCACGGTCCCTTGCTGGGTCAGTACTGAAAATGAGTGGAGGTTGGTAATAAATACTGTGTTGTCCCTCCGATCCTCACGGGGGGCCATGTGCCCGTCAAGTCTTTCAGGTTTTGCAGACATGTGGTGGTCGAAGGGAGATCTTGAATGTACTCTGGGAAAGTGAAGAACTCCAGACTGCATGATGAGTGAGCCAGGGGTAGCCGAATCAGAGCGATCAACTTACGAGACTCCAACCGGAGCTGCAGATATCTGACCACTGGAGTTGGAGGGTGGGGATGCAGGCACATTGAAGTTCAAACCCGATGCTGACGCAGAAAGACACAACAGGGAGGAAATAGAGCGAAATGCCATGACTGTGGGATCTCTATCAAAAGTCTTTGGGTGGACACAAACAAGGGGAAAAATGTGAATAACCCTATGCGGCCTTCCTTCTTAAGTCTCAACTGCCCCCCAGGGTCGACCCAAATATTAGTCCGGGGACCCCGCGTCTCATCTCGCATTTCGCGATGTCTCATTCTACTTCGGTATGTCACGTCCTTGCTCCTCAACCATGCAATAGCATGGACGATCTCTGACTTTAACCCGCCAATGAACAAGCACCGGCTACTGTCGGGGTGCTTTCACCCGAGCCCTGCAATTTTGGGGGCTGCTTCTGATCTCCCCACTAACACCGTTCTCGGGCACTGGAACTTGCAATGTCGGATTTAATTACAATCGCGTTGACCAATTTGATCTTGCATTATGATGCTTTCTTCTCATTCAGCAAGAGAATTCCCAGTGAACTTGAAAATCGGATGCTTATAAATTGCTTTCGTGTTGAGGAAATCTGTTAATTCTTGAGAGTGTGTCAGGACGATAACTTCCATCTTAGCTATTGATTGATTACTTCAGTTAGGTACATGGGCAACGACCTCAATTTCCACCCGCATATCATCCTCCCCTAGGCGAGGAACACCAACACAAGTCCAAATAGGCTCATGCCCGGGCATGTATTTGTGGAAGTTGCGCACCATAGCTGCCAATGCCTCGTCGTTGATAGGCACATGGTATGAGTTGACGCGGAAAACCTGGCTCCAACCTTCGCCTCCGGCGTCCTTCAAGTTATGCTCGACATTTGCAAACGCTTGGTCGATTTGTTCATTGATTTCGCGATGGATCACGCCAGTCTCGCGGTTCCAACCACCTGTAACAATGGAGTCAGAAAACGAGGAGGAAAACAAACAAAAAGAAGTAACCACTAATTGCTCACCTTGGCCGGCACACTCGATGCGATCTCCGATTCTGACAGCTTGGCTGTACTTGAACTTCTGGCGGTTGGTCTCCCCAACGCCCTTGTAGGAAAAATATTGGAGGTGGGACATTTTGAAAACTTGAAATACCTGTAAGACGACATTTAAATAATTTGAGAGGTATTTAGTGGACTGTGGCGGAATGTATATTCCGCAAGCGGCGTCATTGTGAGAGTGGGGCGCAAAATGGGATAACAAAAACCATGGATTCTTCAGATCTAAGAAAAACAGCCATGACTTCACATCCTCGCCAGGTAATTGTTTTGAAGACTTGAACTCAATTTCATGGCGCATACGTGAGCAAGAGGGCTTCTTACCATCGCACCATAAAAAATCAATCCACGGACTTGGCAGATTCCTGGGGGAGATGATCACTCACTTTTGCTCTTCGTCGTCGACATTCCTGGCAGGCCTCGTTGGTATACGGCGGTCGGGCAGCCTTTGGGGTCTTACGACGCGCAGTGCCATTGCGAACGGACTTTACTTCAGGTTCCATCAGTGCCGTGTGTGTCTTTTGTATTTCTTCATGCAAATTTGCAGAATGGGGGAGCGTTGACCCCAGAAGATAAGGTCCGTATGTGTCTTAACTATAGGTAAAGATTTCTAATTTACAAAAACAAAGGAGCGTTGACAAAGGCAGTAAATTTGATACTCAGGGACTTGCTGGAATCTCTCCGAGAGTGTAGAAAGTGAACCACTTTAGAACTCCCCAGAGCTGCTCCATGACTTAGATAACTGATCTGCTGCAGTAGATAGGGTAATTTCATTTCATGTCTGTCGCAAGTTCGGCAAGGTTGGCCGTCATAACAATATTGTAAAGTGTCATTACCTGGGCCGCAGGGAGTTCATCGCCTGTTTTGCGCGCTGTAATGGCACGACTGACAATTTCCGGACAGCCCTGCTGTTGCATGGCCCATTTGGCCCCGTCCAATTTCGAAGAAAATTCGCATGTAACAATAAATCGCCAGCCCCGGCAAGCGTTGAGAACGCTGTTGGCCGAGGTAAGTTCGTTTTCTTGGTGCCAACTGAGCGAATTCGCGATTGCTTCCAAAATCCAGCGTCGAGGGATAGCGCCGAAAGCCTCGGTCGCATTAGGGCCGTACAGGTTACGGCCAAGTTCGCGCCCCAT
Organism: Penicillium salamii; assembly: GCA_911197225.1. Lineage (NCBI taxonomy): Eukaryota > Fungi > Ascomycota > Eurotiomycetes > Eurotiales > Aspergillaceae > Penicillium > Penicillium salamii. The sequence continues at coordinate 1,249,545 of CAJVOY010000087.1, read as the reverse complement.
AGCAATATCGAGCAAAAACCAGTGGCTTGACTCGTTAGCGGGATCAAGGCTAATATGATCACGTTGATCAGGTCCGGTGTTCAAATTAAGTTCGAAACGAGGGTGACGGCTGGCCGGATACACAGCACTTTGAGCATAGACCACAAACTCGAGTTTGGTAGCCGGGCAAGGCAAGGCACCCTGGGTCAAACGGGATATGACTGCCTGCTTATCAACGGTGTCAAGTGGATCCTTCACTATAGCCTGCACGTCAAGGTCGCTGAGGCCAGGCTCATAGGCGTCATAACTCGCGGAGCCGAATAGATACACACCGACAAGCCGGTCTTTCAGGTAATCGGTAAGACTCTGGACTATTGCCTCGAGGTAAGCTTGCACCTCTTCTGGTAAGTTATTGCCCATTATTGTCTGGCAAGATAAAGAAGAGTAGCCCTGGAGTGGGTAATATGACTTGGTTGGCGGGTGTGAAATTGTTGAAACCTGTAGACCTCGTACGAAACTTGAAATCAAGATACATATGCGGGGTAGCAGGTGTATTGAAGTTGCAAGCGAATACCTGATCGTAATTATTCGTAATCTATGCTTGAATCAATACACGGTTAGTCAATTGATAGGGGCACTCTGGAGGGTATTTCATTTTCAAGTTGATGGGTGTTGTACTTATTCAACCTAGAGCTCAACTTGATCATTGAAGATCATGTCTGATATGAACACTCTAATCAGTGTTGCCTGTGTAAAATGGACCGTCAGTGATTTGAAACTCAAAGCGACATTGACAGCCATCCTGATTACCATTGATGAACACTTACAATTGATGCATCAAAGCCCTCCGTTAGTCGAATATCCAACACACGCCTGGGCGATACGTTGTGATAGGGGCCTGAAACAACTTCGCCCGCAGATCAATTGATCTCTGTATTCTCTTGAATATGTGCAACCGTTTGGTCGCTAGCCATCACTCCAAACGTGAACAAAGCCGTTGTTCGAACAGTCGTTATTGTCACTCTGTCATCCATGGCAGCTTGGCTCTATGAGACCTTAAGGTCGATCTTTCTCGAAGCACCCTGCATAGACATAGACGCAAGGTCTTTGTTATTGTTGCCAGGTAATCGGACTTTCCAAGGATTAATCGGGAGGGTAGGGTAGGTCGACGTAACTCGAACAACGGTAGGCCTGTTGAGTCACGGAATCAGCGGCCAGTGTTTTATCTACAATTTTTACCTGTCACTGAGAACAATGTTGAAGCCGTGGCAATATTCTTGATGATGTACTCGGCTGCTGACGCTCTGTTAGCCTTTGGGTATGGACGAAGACCTGTCTCCTCCAAGGCAACATGTTCCGGCCGGATACCAACAGGGCGAGAGAGCGGTATAAGTGGCTGCTTGCGACTGCGTGAGGTAGAAGCTATTGAGGTCATTCCCTTTTTGGGGATATAGCATAGAGCCGCAGCAGAACCTCGTCACAGTGATGTTTCTCCTTGGAGAATAATAAACAGACCATCCCCTGTCTGGGTTTTCTGAATTCTACTGACCATCCTCGCGCCCATTTCGCGAATCAGCTCACCACCGGCTCGTCTATTTCAAAGTTGTTTGGATGATTGACAAACCACTTGGCGGATCGATTCAGAGTGTAAGAATTCGCGAGAAAGAGCTCGCACTCATGTGTGAGATACTGTATGAGCATTCAACACAGCGCATCAGTGTTGGGGGCCCGGGCTTCGCCGAGGGCATGAGCTCGTCGCAGCTCAAGTCAGCTACCTCGGGCCACTTCACGATGGTTCGTCATTGTCCGGATCCCACTGACCCTCCGATTTCGTCGGCTCAAATTCAAGCCAGGGGCCTCAAGCGGGTCTGGCCAGAGTACAGGCAATTGATTTATTGACAAACCCATGCCCAGCTGAAGTTGAACCTCCGACTATCATTATCTCAGCCATACCCCAATTCACCAAGGATGGCCCTGTCCTGCCTGATTGCACACTGCACCACATCTGGACCTCGAGTTCTACCGGTGGCGTAGCTGTGGATGTATGGAAACACCCCTCTTTTATCACTTGCCTCCACTTTGTTCGTACTGACGGCTTCCCCTAGCTCGCATACATCCTGGCGGACACGCCCATTCTTTGACAAATCAGCTCGCCCAATAAAGAGACATGGGTTGCAGTAAGAGGGCTGCAGGTGCTCCCGGAGCAATGATTAGCCCACCTTGAGCTTTTTACCGGAAGGCCCCTCAGCACTTAATGCGCTCGAAGCTTGCATATTTTTTGAGAGACCATTCTTGATTTTTTGGGTCAAATGGCAAGACATGAGGGCTTGCTTTCGAAGACGATAGTGATGAGCATATGAAAAATCTCAATCATGGACCACGTTGCGGGTGCTCCTCGTGCTGTCCCTGACGTGGACGACGAAACTTCCCGGCGAATCGATCCCCAGGGTACAGAGTACAAAATGCAACGACACATTATTATTCTTTCCTGCATTGAAAAGAACCCACAACACTGATCACGATTTTTAATTGGTACATTGTTTGATCGATTTATGCACAGGTGGTCACCCATCCAACGAATAACTCACCGGCATGCCCGCGGGTGGCTTGCGCAGTCAATAAATAGTTCGGTGTTTGTCGCACAGCTGAGATATGGGTGAGCGCCTCTTTAGGGTCGCGCGACCGGGGATGACAGGGGTAATGTGTTATAGACAGGGTGAGGATCAGGGTGAGTGCGAACTATTCAAGTTACGCGGGCATTGCATTGACCCTTCCGGCTGAGCCATGAAAGAGCACAATTCGATCGATCATATTGATTTTCCTGAAACACACGGCATCTTGGCATCTGCATGTACCTCCAATTGAAGCCATTGCACACCCAAGCAGTAAGCAAGCTGACCGTGCAAATCCAATTGGTTGAGCCGTTTTCAGGGACTTTTGAAGATCGATCGGGGTACAGGGGTATTAGGAAATGCATGGACCTCGAGAGCTGCAAATTATGCGGAGAAGGGTTTTTTCAGAAGCCAATCATTTATTGTTGCAACATAAAAGAATCTCATTTTAACCAGGCCTGTTCAATTGCACTTTCCCGTTGACCATTAAATCAATTGTCTTATACCGAGCTTTGTCTTATATGAATCCTTATATTACTTAGGACACTCTTTGCCCAAGAGGGAACCAGAATGACTTCATGTTAAGTAAAACACTGTCCCCAACCTCGTCCCGCTGTTATGCGCTGTGTAACAACAGCTGCAGGTGGCGATGACGTGGATTATTGCAGACACTACATTGTACAGCTCTTGAATATCTGTTCACTGGTAATGACTCAATTCTACCCAAAGCCGGCAAGCCCAAGTGGCGATAACGAGTTGCAGCCTGCAGCTGAAGTGTGACAAACTGTGCGCTGGGGCACAATGTAGGTATGAGAAACTCGAGGACCTTTTGGTTTGTCATTTACTGGGATTGAAGAAAGAAGATATAAATTCGGCTTCAGTCCCCCGCACAATACTTCAGAAACCAGAATCATTCAGCAAAACCTACTGAGACAATAAAACCACCGAAAATCACACATCATCCAACATGACTAAGTCCTCGCCCGCATTTATCAAGGATCGCATCGAGAACCATGAGGACAAGGTTTTGCTAGCTCGCATTGACGAGTACTTCTCAGCTTTCGCCGATGGCGATGCTGAGAAAATGGACAGCATGGTGACTGATGATTATCGCATGTCCGACATTCGTAAGAGCTAACCTCCCTTCTCCATCCCCATTTACCATTCTAACATTTATTTCTCATATAGCCCTTAACATTGTTCGGTTCCCCAAGCAGGCTTGGTTCGCAGCGAACAAAGGATTCAGTGGTCTGATGACAGATGTCTCAGTTGAGGCCATTTCGCTCCACGGCAGTTCCGAGCCCGGCTCGTTTGCGGTATTGGAAAACGTGGTACGGTTCACATTGAAGATTGATCCTCCCGAGGAGGCCAAGCCCAACCTTCCTCCTGGAATCGGGAAGGGCGATTCCTCGGGTATGATTATGCTATCCACGATCTGGTGGAACAGTGAGGGGAAAATTACCCGCGAACTGGAGTATGGAAAGCTGCTATGGCCCGGATTTGATATCAATGCCTTCAACGAGTGGTGAGAGGAACAATCATACAAGCCAGTTCTTTTGCATACAGATGGGCTATTGGGGGGATATGGTAGCATGGACGCTGGCCCAATCAGTCATTACATTAGTCGCAGAACCGTGGGCTGGACGGCCTCAACAATTACCATGTTTGGCCGGATCAGGTCTTTTTTCGGTTGAATGTTTCCACACTCGTAATGAATCAAAGCTAGTGTCAATAATCATCGAATATGTAATTAATGAAGAAGTTAGGAAAGAAGTGTGGCTTTAGGCTGCGCAGAAGTAGTGATTGAAAGAGGAAGCTCGGGCGGGTGCTCGCCCATCGTGCGGCCATCGGCTTCAAGACCATAGATGCAACCAATTCTTTCCACATACGACCATAGATTCAGATGAACGGGACGTTCCGTACGTTGTGCCATACATAACCTTGAGATCGTTGGAATCATATTTGGGTGAGTGACCACTAGTAAATGTCCACTCCTGCATGTCTTTGCTCTTCCCAGACTTGAGCATATTTCTTTTCACCAAGTCTCGTGGATTCATCGAGCATGATTAGGAAGAAACTCAAAGGGAAGGGAAAAGAGAGCTCTGGAAGCAAGTGGGCTTGGGGCATAAAAGGTCAATCACAGCACAATCCTGACTGGCTCGGACCGATCCGCTTCCAAACTGCCTCTTTACATCCGCATCTTAGGGCAACACAGGTGAACGTGTGCACTGATGAGATATTGATTTGAAGCGCAGAAGAATACAGGCCTCTTACAATGAATGTTCATTCAGCCCCGTGCGCGAGTGGGAAAGACTTTCTCTCAATTGAGTCAATTCTTAGTAGAAGTGGAATCGGATGAATGCAGAGCGAAGATCCGTATTATGGAAACGATAAATGCCTTTTCAATGAACGCGCGATTTACAAACATGGAGGTTTGAATAAAGGACCAATGGGAATAAGGTCTCTTCCTATACAACCGGAGTGACTTACACCTCCTTATCCTGGAAGTTTAAACATTTGAGTTCTTACTTCTTTTCCCTACTCAGTAAATCCTAAGCCTATCTCTTTAAAGCCCGAGGGGTAAAGGGGAATACATAGTCGAATCAGGATTATCGCTGATTCCGCGAGACTACAGGTGGGTCGCTCGGGTAAGCGGGAGCGGGCCGAGCGCCTAGTAAAATTGAGAACTCAAAAGTTCTAAAACATGAATAATTTCCAATTTGCGGTATCGTTCAGATATTGCCATGCAAAGAGATGATGCGACCAAGAACGATGAGAGTGAATGCGCTATAGAAAAGGCGAGATCCAGATTGACGGTCACCCAAGTCGCACAATTTGCGCGACCATCGCACTCTTCAATCCAAGAACGTTTCATGATTGGCCCGTCACATCATGCATTTGATGCCAGTCGATATTCTGGTATCTGCATGTCCTCAGAACTCCACAGACATCTTTTTGATTTTCTTTCTTTGCACGCTGTCCGGAGTACGCAGTAAATCAACAAATGTCTTCGATCACTACGGAATATAGGGAATCTGAAATCTCAGTTCGTATTGCAATCGAATGATAGATAGATAATCTCGGTTTCAATACTAATGGCTAACACTTTTGTTAATTTCAACCAATCCTAACATGTGGATTAGGCGAGTCTACATAATACATGTACAACACACGGAGTAGACCGCCTGTATTCAGTCCATCGGACTATTCATAATCCACAATATTGAGCCGGTCTTGAATTTTAGAATGACGTTGGTTTCACAACGTCACCCACCAAAGAGTTCTAGGTACCGGACGAATCCCATAAATGCCCACATGCCTCTAGTTCGAATCAAATTTTGGCCCCAACGTAGGCTTAGTCCTTACATCATGTCGCCATGAAGATAGGGAGTCTACGAAGTGGCCAGCTTCTTGCCAACAATACTTAGGTATATCCATGTCGGCCAAGTTGAGAGATGTCAGGAGGAGGGAGGGAGTCTTTCGATGGAAAATCTTCAACGGCTACTTTGATAACACAACAAATTATTTGGAGATATTGTAAGAACTGTAGAATATTCGCTATAAACCTCGTGTCCCATTAATAACCACCCTACTAGGAGAGATCTCTGGGCGACGTCGGGTCGGGTTCCGCTGTGCCTACGAGTGCTAAGGCCCACTTACCACCGGGCTTATTTTCCGGCCTTCATACCTGGGGACACGTTTGCCCGAACAAATAACAAACCACCTATCACAAACCATGCCTCCCCGCAACATCCCCCCAGCCAACGATCCCAATCTCAACCTCTTGGGTACCCGGGAGCCCCACATTTACGGCTCAACCACCCTTTATCAACTGGAATCAGCCATAAGCGCACGTGCATCGCAGCACAACCTATCCGTGACTTGCTTCCAGTCCAATTCGGAAGGTGATCCTGTGAACCGAATCCACCAGGCCCAGAAAGACGGCGTCTTCGGTATCATTATCAATCCGGCCGCATACACACATACATCGGTCGCGATTCGCGATGCCCTTCCTGGGGCGGGGATTCCGTTTGTTGATATCCACTATCGAACCCGCATACGCGAGAGAAATTCCGGGATCACACCTACCTCAGCGACAAGGCTGTCCTGGATATGGACTCCTAATGTGAGAGGCACAAGCGTCTTTTTACCTTCCTCGTTCAGTGCTCGTTGGACCTTCTCCATGTTTTGTCGAAGGAGACCGTGACAAGTGAGAGGTTTCCAATTCTGAACGAGCCCCATCTCAAGGACGACCTGAGAACGGGGGTTTTGAGTCACTAGAGGCGATGGCAGCAGAGGCTCCCTATCGCGTCCTAGCAAAACTAGACCTCTCTCTCGCGCTGAGGCCATACTCACTGCTCCAGCATCGGCTGTAGAGTATCAACTTTGTGCTTTACGCGAGGGTCCTCAATATTTCCCTCGTGTGATCCTCGAGGCTAAAGATCATTGACCAGAATTCCTGGAGGACTTTTGAGCCTGCAAGACAAAGGAAGGCGGACGGAACGAATCGAGTTTTTTTCCGGAGAGAGAGAGAAGAAGAAGAAGAAGAAGGAGAAGAAAAAGGGAGACAGCGAGAGAGGGAGCTATCTACACAACAAATGGGGGGGTTGGGGCGAGCCACACCCCACCCGCGACGCTGTACTAGGCTTTGCCTAGACTGCATAAAGCAAATTCTTGCCAAACCACCACTTGAACGGCCCAACAATGATACCACGTTCGATTGGTCCAAAGATCACTGGTTGCGTATTAAAGGGCGCCTGTGGTAGGGTGAATGTACATCAAAAGGAGGCGGCCAATTGAAAATTGGGCGTCCACGCCGCGAAGAGACATTGGCTGGAACGAGGCTCACGAGCATTTGGTGGTATCTGGTATCAAGCAAGCCACTGTTTCGCGTCCCCTACTTCCAACCATTTGTCTACACAGCTTGAGCCCAGAGGGTCCGCGGGATCCTGGTCGATAAAACCCCCATCTGGAGTTGGTACTCTCTCCCGAAAATTGTTTGGGTGCAAGCCAGTGGAAAACATCCGCCACTTACTCCATAGAAGAACGCCACATCGTCGATAGCGCAGAATATCATCCATTCCGCGCCTATTGGGTCCTCTTCGCGAAACCCGGAAGCGAAGTGATCGAAACAGGTTTGTCTGTGGCGAAGGATCTTTGCAATGTTTTGGACGTAACCGCCAATGACTTGCCATTACGCTTGCAGTGGGTATTGGTGGTGGACTCCAGGTTGAATATTGAGTTTCAACACTTCTTGGAAGTTCGAACGAACGGAAAAATGGGACATCAGTGTCCATATCCCACGAGAGGGTGTTTCTATGCTCCGGTTTGAGCACTCCTCCAGAAGATCTTGTCATTGGGCAAGTTTGAAGATCCTCGAGTGCAACAGCAGCCGTCCAAATGATCTCTTTTAAGAAGACATGGACACCATGTGAAGTGGGATCTATGTCGACATCCTGAATTAATTTAGGCGGAGGGTCTCCACCGCCGTACAAGGATGAGCGATGTTTTTCAACATATTTGGTATAATCCGAAAAAGATCGAAGATGCCACAGTGCCCAATACATGCGATATTCTTCGATCCACGAAAAGGGCTCGTTTGCTCGTTGCGCATGAAGAGGCTCAAGTCCCACGGCAGATGCGAATTCTCGTCGGAGCTTTGAAAGGCAGGCGCAGGCTAGCCGCTGAATTTGGGCAGCAATATGAAGGACGCGAGAACCGATCTGTTGCCAATTAAATCGTTGTGAAGCTTCATCTTCCTCGGTCACAGCAGGGGTATGGAGGATAACGATGTTATGCACCAACCTTTTCACATCGGGTTGCATAGCTATAGGATTGGATGTGGCGATAGCATCAACTATTGCATAAGAGTCCATATAGAACGCTGCCCTGGCTGGTCTGGACACCGATATCAAGCTTTCCACGCCCACATAGTCGTCCGTATTCTCAAGGATCTGAAACATGAGCTCGACCGGAAGTCGCCGGAAGAGATCCATAACGAAGATGGAATTCCTCGGCAATATATTGAATACGGGGAATGGAAGAGACACGAACGATACACGAAGGGAGTTCTCAACTGAAATTCAAAGAGGCGGGAAATCTCTTCCCCGCTGTGGGTCACATCCCCAGCCCCCGTCCACGGGTGTCTATACTAAATGTCTGGGGTCCTGAAAACCTATCTGTTATTGCTGGATATCATTCTAAGTTTTAAACCCTAAGGAAGCTGCACGAAGCCATAAATACCAGGTATCAATAAGTATAAATTGGTTCAAGAGGAAGTTTGCCAGATAATCGACAACCCGGCATCCTGCGGATCATGCGCAAACAACATAAACAACATCCTAATATGCACCCAACATGTCTATGCCGCATTCGCGGCAAACTTCGCTGCGTCTTCGACATTCAAAGCGTAAGTCAGATGGGCAGGGCCGATCAAAATTCCATTTTTGCAGATATCATCACCGGTGTTACACGCTGTGTACACCTTGGATGCAGGAACATTTGGAAGCGCTTGTTTGTTCTCTGTTTCTCGTCAGTAGGAGCCCAAGGTTAACCCCAGAGATTGAAGGGTTTCTTACTAGGGTCTCCAAAGAGCAATGCACTGCTAATCCAGCTTGCAGTTGTATCTTGGAGCTCCGAAATAGCATTGTGCACAATCTGACAGCCTTGAGAATATCCAGAGGCGATCAGTTTTGTGTTGGGGCATTGAGATTTCACCGACTCGATTTGTTTTGCCCTGCGAAGAGATGTAAGTAAGTGAATTTCTTGAAGGAGACATGTTTAGCTTGACCGACATTTCAGTGCTTCCAGTTGCATCGCCGCCAGCCAGGTATCCTTGAACCGATGCTGCGTAATTGTTGACACCTTGGATTGTTACTGCGGATTCCCCAAACTGATCAAGAAGAGCATCGAATAGGGGTGGTCCGACGAGCACTCCAACCTATACGAGAGAAAAGAAGGAATCAGCGGGTGCTATGTCAATTACCAGTCTTTCAAAAAACGAACATTTCCCGGCTCGGATGTACCACGAGCGAAAACAACGGTCCATTCTTTGCACGCGCCTCCAGCTTCATTATAGGTATCTTGGGCACCAGTCAAAGTAGCGAGCAGTTTGCTCAGATTGGTGATAATATTTGTACCCTGATTGATAGATTCGCTGACCGCAGGTAAGTTGTCGAGAAGAACATTCAGGAACTCATTCAACTTGGCTCCCCTCTTGGAAATTTGTGCATCGTCCCGTTCTGATAAGGGAGCAGCATGTATACCAAGTCCGAGAAGACCCAAGAACACCAATTGAAACTTGAAAAGCATTTTTGAACCCTGAATGCGGTGGATTCTTTCCTACTGGTGTTTCAGTTGGCCCCAAGACGCAAGTGATGCTTTTGAGAGTTGGAGGATATTTATCGGAGGTTTCTAGGGCATCCACTGTCGCTCAATTTATAGTATGGTATCTTCAAACGCGTGGAACCCTTCACATGGCATTCTGACATATTTTGACTGGAACACCGAGGTAAAGGATTAGAAACACCTTGGAAATGGAAGCATAGAAAGAACGAAAAGCGCTCAAGTGGGAACCAGAGTCCAGAAGATACAAGGAATGTATGAGGATTTCCCATGTCCTGCATGTCAAATGCTACGGCCCCCGCTCCACTAGCAAACCTAACAATCTATTTACCCCGAGATTGACCAATGGGGGAAGTAAGCTTATACTTGTTGTGGATGATGTCTTTCATCCTTCACACTCAGTTATGTGCCAAGTGGTATTTTCCTCCAACTGCACTTCTGCCGCAACATTCTCGGCATTATTACTCGGCCATCAGCGAATTTATTTCTCCCGCAGGAGGATATTAAAATATCCATAGATCTCCCCGGATAAATCTAAAATGACAAGTATTCTAAATCATGTGAACATCTCTGAAGGTAGGAAGGGTGATACTATTCAGAAGTTGTCCACTAATTCGAGTAAGGCAAAGTTCCTGCGTTGCATATTCCCATGTGAGGATGCAGTGTGGGGAAGTACTTGGCTCACCTTCAGACGATATATTAGACTTTGGTTTGTCCTAGTGAGGCAATTTGCCCGCCGCTAAGGATCGTACGTTGCCCTATGTTGCATACAGTGCAGTTTCGAACTCTTTCCTCGGAAGTTGGATCATTGCACCTCACTGTTTTGACGAATGCTGCCTATACGTTTTGGGAGGTCGCGCTCCTTAGGGGCTAGCCCCCGCACACTTCCCCTCTCCTTCTTCCCCTTTGACCGAGTTCTGCCTTGCACAGTCCATTATTTCCTTCAATTCCGAGTTTGATTATCGATATTTTTCGAACCGTGGATAATCAAAAACAACAATTGCGTTTCCAACGGGAGGAATTCACGTTGGTCGATGATCCACAGGCGCCTTTGATTGACTTCGGCTGATCAGCCAACCCCCGACCCGGCCCCAGCCCCGCGGGGGAGCAGCGCTAGTTCCCGCCCGTGGAGCCGACCTCGGGAATTTTGTCTCCGGTAGCTGTCCGACCATTCACACTGTGATATAGCAAAAACAGATGTTCGGATAATTGTAAAAAGCTTCCCTAGACGTCTGGCCCAAAGGCGAAAATTAATGCAAGTAGGAAAGAACCCCGAGGGCCTCGCGAATTGTGCTCAAGTGCACATACACTGTATCGATACGCTGCTTCTTCAAGAATAATGGCTTTGATTTTGATTCGGTAACAGTATCGAAGGGACATAAGCAAAGCAAAAAAAAGAAGCAAGGAGACAAACGCGACAGAAGAATCACCTGTGAGAGCGGCAGGCTTCAGAAGAAGGTCCTATTCGACGAAGAGAACTAAGATGAAGAAGAAGACTATGGAGATCGCTGGAGAGCTGCTCTTATAGTACAGAGACAGTATGCAAAGCATGCAAATGCGCAAACACATGGAAAGCAAACATGCTGATGGTAGCAAACTATCATACTACCTAGGTACCCTCCGCACCACGTAAGCATCAGCCCCTTGATGTTAATATTTATTTGTGGATAAATGAATCAAGCGAATCATTGTTATCCTTATAGTCATCCTTATCGTCATTTGAATCGCCCTCCTCTAATTCAACCATATTCGCATACCAGTCTGTAACTGTATTTATTGTAACCGCTCCTGCAGATCTATCTATTGCATCGCCACCACCGGAACTTTAGAATAGCCAGTCTTATTAATAGAAGGTTTGCTATTACCATTACTACTGGTTGTATAGATAGTAAGCTGTTAAACCACTTTAGCAAAATTAGGATAGCTTTAAGAGAAATTCAGTTGCTGAGAAAGACAGCTACATATTGACGGAATCAGATCCTCGTGTAGTACACCGATTTTTGTAGTATCAATCCAGACTTCGTTTTTCTGAAATTTGATTTGTACAGTATACGTTTAAAGCAAGAAAAATATATAATTACAGAATTGAAGGAGTCTTAGCGAATTAACAGTAAACGCTCTTCGGTCTTTTTCACCTTATTAAAATTATCGTATACATAAATTGATTGAGAAGTATTTTAAAATTGTATTTATCGGATGCTTATACAGTAACTAAATAAAAGAATATTATCGTTTAGATTTAACATGAAAGATTTATGTAGACGTAGTAGAATTATACTACTTAAGTATAGAGTCTTCAATTGCTGCTCTGTTGATAGCAAACTTTATTCGGATTACTGTATTCCACATATCAAACTTATATATTGTTTTAGTAAATGTTGAGATGGGTGTTCGTCCCAACCCTCGTTTGATGTAGATAAACCCTCCTTCCATAGGCTTTCTCTCTTCTTCCTTTTTCTCTCCCTAGGGAATGAATTCTCGGTTCAGTCTTTCTTCCTCTCTCAACAGTAAATTTCTTGGATTCCGAAAGTAAGGGTTTTCTAGCGTTTGGCGGTGGACGACTTTGGACAGTTTTGTTTCGCTTCGACCTATATTTGAAAATTCTGAATCTGGGCAGTGAGGTCTTGAATCGTTTGAGAGAACTACGCATTTAACTCAACGTGCAACTGATCGAAAAGATCTATTTTGTCGGGGGATCTAGGGAAAGCGAGGAAAGTTGGAGTATTGAAGAATTCTGAAAAAAAAAAGCTGCTAAATGGTCTTGGGAATCCACGGTTCCACCACGTAAAGCAAAGCAGCAAAATCTCGGAGATCCACAGTCTCAATTTCACCACCCCACGTCTGCCTTACTAGAAAACAGGAACAAGATTCCACCTCCATACTGCTTGCGCGCAATGTAATAAATTCCCGTGGCGAGGGCAAAGACGATGTTCAGAATGCCGGTTGCCCGAATAAAGGTTTTGGTGAAGTATCTGGCGCCCATGAAGTATAGCCAGGGTAGAACGAGAGCGACGACGAGCATGAACCAACGTCTTCCTTACTGGTCTTCATCCATCGCATCGTCCGAGTCGACATCACGCTCAGGGTTGTGGTCGAAGATCAGATCGGACTCACCGGACTCTCTTGGGTACGGCGGGATGTGCGCTTCGATGTGGTGGGGGACATAGATGCGGCTTTTCTCATCAGGTGGATGATCGCGCCGAACACTTCCTCAAAGTTGTTGTCGACCACGGGAACGTGCTTCACTGACCACTAATAAATATTAGAATGGCGGTCACTTACACGATGTAGATAAACTTACCCGAGCCTCATTATCCAACTTCAAGAGGTGGAATGTCTGGATGTCGGTAGCAATGCCGTACACAGTTGTATCAGCCTTGCCGAGATCCTTTCGCTGACGATGGACACAGGCTTTTACAAAGTTAGTCTTGGATCGGCGACGACGAGGTTAAGAAACACTCACCCATATATGCCAAGGCCTGCGGGATTCCCAGAGAACTGCTCGATGGTCTATTGGCCTCAATAATCACCAAGTTGAGATCAGTGTCCTCTTCCTCTCCATACCAGATGGCGTAATCTGGCCGCCCCAAGATGGCATGGGTCTTGCCTTTCCATTGGACAGGGCGGTATGCCCACGTTTTCTCCATCTGAATATTGATGGGCCGTGGTGATTTCGGAAGGGACGAGGTCACCAGTTGGTGTGCACGAACAAGGAGGAGGTTTAATTTGAGGCGGACACTCGCTTCGTTGCCTGAGCTTTCCCCATGTGCCTCGTCAGTCCATTGCAGATACAGCTCTAGCTATGGTTAGCTGGTTTCTTCACACGATAGATCGGGGTAATATACTGAGATCATGCGGAAGTTGAACAGGTTCAACTGTATCAAACTCGACATCAAGGATTTGTCTCAGACTGAACATTTTTTGAACGTCTTTCAAGCTCAGCCCGGTAACAGGGAGGGAGGTAGTGGCTGAGTTGTCAACGATTTTTGCCAGATCCTCAATATTGATCTTGCGATCCAGGAATCTGCGGATTATACGCCGGAGCCCGCGAGCAGTCGACATATTGACCTTTAAAGCAGAACCGAAAACGCTGTTGGTTGATGAGGAGAAGGGAAGAGGGGTTTCAGTGACTTTGAAAGCAGGAGAGAAATCTTGCTGGTTGATGGAGAGAAGAGAAGAGAAGAGAAGAAGAGAAGAAGAGAAGAAGAGAAGAAGAGAAGAGAAGAGAAGAGGGGTTTCAGCAGTTCAAAAGCAAATAGAGAGGCGGACTTTAGAACCCGGGAAGCCAGGAATACGGGAACCCGAGAACACGGGAACATGGGAACAATGCAGTGTTTCCAGTGGTGGTAGACCGCCAACAGAACTGGATTTTATTCTACTTTGGACTCAAGTGGTGAACCATGGACCATGATCTTGGCCGTTATAGGACCCCTTCCATTGTGTAACTAAAAATAAGGCGATTTTGAAAAGAAATAATACTACATCAACCACTGTCGTTGGTATTCCGAATTTCCTATTCATCCTTTGAAGAGATAAATAATTCGACATGTGGTAAAAAGGTAAAAGATAATTTCATGTAACAGAAGAAAGGAAAAACTGCCTGCATTCCAATTGACTTAACGGGAGAAGCGACGCAGGAGAGTGGAAATGACCGGAGGGCTCGAGGGGCACGACGAGCCTTACAGCGAGTCACCGTCGGAAGCCGATCTTGCACAAGCCTTAGAAACATCAAGAGACCGTGAGAATGAACAAGAACCAAAGGAGTTGTGCATCAGATACCGAATAGCTTTCCTCGCAGACCCAAAACAAAGACGAAGGAATTCCCAACGGTCCTTATTTTGGGGGATGAATTATGGTTCTCACAGCTGTTGCCCTGCATTCTGCAGTTCTGCAAACGCTTCCTCAAGTCGCGCAAAGGCTGTTGCCATGTCTCTCCGACGGTAGTGTCCATTTTCAAAGAGCTGGTGCATGGCCGCAATCGCCTCTGCGGTGGGTTGCAGGAGACGACCAAACACTCGGCGACTCGCAGGAGTCAAGCCTTCCGGGTCGCGGTTTGGTGGCTCATTGGTTTGATAGGCATTGGCTGGTAAACGGAATGAACAATTCTCTCCGCCTCTCCACCAACAGTTGGCACAGTCCGCTCTGGCCCCTCGACTTCGGTTTACAACACACAAAGGAAAAGGTCCTCTGTTGTCGCGGCACCCCATGCACTTTGCATTTACAACGTCGCCAGTCATAGATAGCCATAACGCCTCCACGTGGGATCGCGAGACCCCGATTGCCATGAAGAGGTCTAGGCTGTTTGTATCCCACGACTGCCTGATCGTTGGCTCTCGAAGGATTTCCTGGCGACCAATCAAATCCATCAGCGGCGAGAGATAGATGTCATTGCGCCATGCAACTGTCCACGGCTGTGTGCACGCCAGGCGGGCCCATGGTCCTGGGGCGATTTCTTGTGGTCCGCGTTGAACTTCAGCGAGTAATTGTTGTGTGGGAAGTTCGTCCCCACCCTCGTTTGCCGTTTGTGTAGATAGACCCTCGTTCCCGAGTCCCTCTCTCCTTCTTCCTCTCTCTCTCTCCCGCAGTCAATCAATCGGTTCCAGTCAGATTCTTCTTCTGCCCTGTAGGCCAAACAGTAATTGGAAGGTTCGGCTGAAATATGTCAGTGTGGCGTCTTTGGTGTGAGCTGCAGTAGTTACTTACCGCTGATCCATTTCTATCGATAAATACGACGACCAGGTGATTGAAAGAGTGGATTTCGTTGAGTAGATGTTGAGGAAAGTGATTGTTTTACTTGAGAAGGAAGGGTAAGTGGAGTGGCTTGAGAGGGAAGGAACTAAGGAAGCGGTTGTTGTTTCGGAGTACAGGCTCTCGAATAGCCTGCATCCGGGTCAGGTGATAGATGAGAGTGCCAGAAGTTTGTGCTGGACTGCGTGCCCGGGCCCAGAGGCATTCCGTTGCTTTCTGGGCCCAGTGACTGAGGGCCGGTGCCTCTTCGCCGAGTTTCTCGTTGATCAGTTTCATTCGGCTCGCAAACCGCACTTATTACCTAGCTTTGATCCTAAAGAGAAAGGTTGGCCCGATTGCGAACAACAGAGTTCAAAAGTCGCATTGTGGTTGAAATTGAAGAGAATGTATCTCAACTTTTCGTGTGAATGTCTGTGCAATAGGGACATAAATAATGTAAGAGAGAATAATAGTGGTGATTACAACAGCATTAGTAATAGCATCAGCAACCCGTGGACAGCAATAGTAATAGTAATAGCAACAGGAACATGAATAGGAATAGTAACAGGAATAGTAACAGGAATAGCAACAGGAATAGCAACAGGAATAGTAACAGGAATAGTAACAGGAATAGTAACAGGAATAGTAACAGGAATAGTAACAGGAATAGTAACAG
>CAJVOY010000087.1:316297-492911 GCA_911197225.1 Penicillium salamii | reverse complement strand
TGGGCGAGGCGGGGGGGAGGGGGGGAGATGAAAAGTATGAGGAATTGTATGGCTGGGTTTGGGTGTGGGGGTGGGGGTGCGGCACTGTTTTTTTTTTTTTTTTTTTTTTTGGCCTTTCATAACCAAGCTTCTAGACACTTTAGACTTTGATTGCCCATTACAATCAACATGATGCATCATCATGGCGTCCGTGGTCTCTTCAGGTAGAGCTGCCCCGCTGGGCAGCGTGTTTATCACTGAATGGAGCCTCTTCTTGAGGTATGTTGCAGGAGCACATTGAGATATATGCCAAAGATGCTTTCCCAAATTGGTTTCTTTTCAAAGACCTTGCAAGTACTCAAGAAGTAGTCAAATTTGGAAATACACGATACTCAAAGATCCATGGATGGCAGCTACCTCATCTAACACACCTACCACAGCTTGCTTCATCTTCCTCTCCTCTCCCGGGCTTAATACTTAAGTATCAGTCGCAAAAATCAAGGTGGACAGAAAAGACTCTCGGCGGCACTGTGGCCCGTAACAACGCAAGCCCAAGTATAGTCACTGCTATCAGTAATGACACCAGCACCAACATTGTACTGAGCACAGTCTGCCGGGCCATGGAATTGACTCAGCCACTCAACAATATCACGGCCCATGTTAATGTCCACACCCGAGTTTGGCGAAACACGACAATTCATAGCCGCAGTCGGCTTGTGCAAAGCCCCAAGAGGGACTGGCTTTGATGTTCTGTACTGATTCCGATCCAGCTGGTTCAGAATATCAGTTAGACCAGTTTTTGTGCTATCACACAAATGGATATGGATCTGCTCCTCAGACCGAGTAGAGACACTGTTCATGGCAAGGGCCAGTGAGTCTCTAGCCTGTTGACTGTTGATTGTATCCTGACCCAAACGGAAGCCACCATCGATATCATTTGCGGTTTGCAATTGCAAGATACCCGGTATCAATTGCGTGGTGGTAATCAGATTACCGGAGCCAAGGACTACCCAAGACGGAGACTGTTGAGGTAACGGGGGACCTTGGCCGATGACCGGGCTGGCGATGCAATCCGTATGTGATCCGGCTTGGAAGGCTTGGATACAGCGGCAGAGACTGGAAAACCAGATATAGCAGCCGTTGCACCTGGAGTTTGGGCTTATGCAGCCAGAATAACATTGTGATAGTTGTGCGCGAGGGATAATTGGCGACGGTGGTGACGAACTGCAGGTGATGGGACAATCGATGGAGTTTCCATTGCAGATCAGAGCGGATGCTGGAGATGGGAAATCAGAAGGACATGTGCAGCTGCTCACGTCCATCTTGGCTATGTCGTCCGAGGTGCATAGATTCTGCGCCCAAACTGGGGCTATGAGAAGGGAGAGTACAACTGAGTAGTACTTCATGTTGCTTGAGTGGAATAGTCCAAAGCAAATGATAGATGATGAGCCATTGCTATGAAGGAAGGAATCACCTCTAATATTCGTGGTGAACATGAATCATGATGTAAACATACCGTATATCTGGAGCCTCAGCCCTATCAAAGGCCTCACCAGCAGAATCGGCTTTGGTTTCCGCAGTGCTTTCATCAACGGTTCATGGTGGAACGTGTGGTCATTCTCGCAATTCAAGCCCGTGCAAGAATTAAGGTGGTTCCCGTATGTGACTAAACTCAAAAATAGTTAGGGTTAATCATTCAGTCTATGCTAAAGAAGTGAAGGTCAACTATGAATCACAAGTCAATTGAGGTTTTGGTCTCCAGATACAAGGCATGATCAATTTTTCACTCTAAAGAAATGAAACGAGGCGGCGAACTACATCATATTTCTACACATTCAAACAGTGAGATACGAAAATCCGTGATTTCATTTCAATGTCGTCATGAGATATAAAGACCATAAAAGCTTTTTTTGAAGATCACGACATTTAGTTGCCGAGCTTCTGGCGGGCGAAGTTAGGCAGGACAAAGCTGGCGCGATGAATGTCCTGGTTGTAGTAACGGCAGAGCTTCTGCTCCTCCTCGGCGGACCAGGTGCGGAGGGGCTCACGCACGTTGGCGGAAGCGTCCTTGGAGCAGACCATGAAGCCGATCTGGCCGGAGGGGTAGGTAGGGATGGTGGTGTAGGCGTACTCGGCGACGGGGAAGACCTCTTTGCAGGACTTCTTGAGGTCGGCGATGAGGTCAAGGTGGAGCCATTGGTTCTCAGCTACAATGTCAAAAGCACAGCTTCGCAAAACCGAGCCCGCAAAACGGGTTGGTTGCGAGGTGGTGCAACGGAATTAGCCTATGTTCTTCACGTGGGAGTGAAACTCGGTGTAACATGAGGAGGGTGGATTGGGGGGAGGGGTATGGCAAAAGGACTTGGGCAAAACATAGGAAAGTGACGAACAACCTTGGGTAGTGATAACACCGCCCTCACGGAGAGCAGACTTGAGAAGCTCGAAGTAGGGCTTCTGGAAGAGGCTCTCGGCGGGACCCTCGGGGTCAGAGCTGTCGGTGATGATAACGTCGAACTCGTTCTGGCGGTTCTTGAGGAACTCGAAGCCGTCACCAACGTGGGTGTGGGCGTTGGGGTGCTGGAAGCCAATGGCCATGCCGGGGAGGTACTTCTTGGAGACACGGATGACGGCCTCGTCGATGTCGCACAAGGTGGCCTCCTTGACGGAAGCGTGCTTGACGACCTCACGGAGAACACCACCGTCACCACCACCGATGACGAGGACCTTCTCAGGGTTGGGGTGAGAGTTCATGGCGAGGTGAGTGATCATCTCCTGGTAGGAGAACTCGTCGCGCTCGGTGCACTGGATGACATTGTCCAAAACGAGGACCATGCCGTGGTCGCTGCTCTCGAAGACGAGGACATCCTGGTACTTGGACTTCTCGTGGTGGATGATCTGGTTGACCTTGAGGCTCATGGCCTGTCCAGGCCACATGCCGGACTTCTCAGAGAACCAGCCATCTATCCATGCCTGTCAGCTCTTATACTTCCATGCGATTGTAATGTTTTGACGCGAATGGCGGGGTAATGGAGGGGGTAAACATGCCGACAATGGTAGGGTGGGTAAGCTCGGACATTATGAAGGATTTGGAGGAGAAACGACGAGAAAAAGATGTTCGTGAATAGAGAGAGAAAGAGAAGCGGGAAAGACGCAGCATTCGAAGAAAAAGGGTACGGCGGAAGATTGGCTGCTTTGGGCGAATTTTTCTGCCCGGCTCAAGTGGGGTTACTCTACGGAGTACTCACTGCTGGGCTGCCAACCCCAAATCGCCCGCAACATGACATCGGGGGTATTCTCGTAGGTAATAACTTGCTTGTGAACCTTAGTGGCGTCAATCTGTTTGCCAATTCGACTGTGATGCATCCCCCGTGTCCACTTTTGGGCATTGTCGTCTCATGGGCCAATGACAGCTCCCTAAAAGACGCTTACTCAGGGTTGACCTTGAAGATTCGACAAAAAGTATAGAAAATGGTTGCAAATGGTTGGCGGACAAGGGAAAAATCAAATGGTCGATTGCTTTCTAGTTACTGTACAAGCATACAGCTCCCCACGTCAGAGCCTTGGGTGTATCATGCTCTGTTATACCAATCAAACCTCACTCCGAGAAACAATTGGAATTATAATTTACTCCTCATCACCACCCTCGAGAAGGCGGCCAGGCTTGGAGTTCAGGTACTCGTTGCTATGTCGAATCAGTAAACCGATCAATTCCACTCCGAGGAGGATCCTTACCGCTCAATGGCCCAGTTCATGGCACCGTATGCGATAACGAAGGGAGGAACAACGTAGAGAACCTGGTGGCGGAAACGGCGGAAGACGTTGAAGATGGCAGCGTGGCCGGCACCGGCGAAGGGACGCTGACGGTTAGGGGACAGCGAGTAGGTAGCGATGCGCTGGGGGGTCGGGCAACCTGGAAGGGCAACATTAGCAACATGCCCGATGGAAGCCTCTCAACCGAGTCTCATTTCCCGGGTTTCCAGCGGTTGTCGCGATTCTCTCAATGGTGTTGAGAGACTCCTGCGCCTGTATCCGGGTCCGTTCGAAAGATTCAAGGGTTGTGGTCAACGTACCGAACTCTCCCCAGGTGCCGATGAAGCTGTGGAAAAAGCGGAGTCAGTAATCTTGAAGCCAAGCAGTGATTGTCTGAAGACCCATAGAGTCATCCCAATTGACATCTTTTGAAGGGTTGTTTTTCGAGGCTGGATCGTGTCTCCGGGCGGGTAACGCATCCGGGCGCTCGGCGACAGGAAAGGCGAAGAGACTTACTGTCCGTTCTTGGGGTCAACTGAGCCACCCATTTTGAATGTATTTGGGTAAAATGAGAGGAGTGGGTGGGAATGGTATATAAGGAAGCGAAACGACAAGGGAAAAGACGAAGTGTCGGGCGAAGTTGGAGGTTCGGATCATGGACGCTAAGCCCGATTTGGAATACTCAGAGGGAGCAACGGGAAAAGCAGACATCATCTCCATCATCTACCCTCATCACATCCCCCTCCAACTCCACACCATGGCCAAAGTGCTCCAAAATGTATACCGCATGGCCTTCCCCCTTGCCCTGGGGGGTATGGTAGTCCAAAATTCCCTCTACGACGTCCGCGGTGGCACACGAGCCGTCATCTTCGATCGAGTGTCTGGTGTGCAAGAGAAGGTTGTCAACGAAGGAACACATTTCCTGATTCCTTGGCTGCAACGCGCAATTGTCTACGATGTGCGAACAAAGCCTCGTAACATCTCAACTACGACCGGAAGTAAGGATTTGCAGATGGTCAGCTTGACGCTGCGTGTGCTGCACCGCCCGGAGGTGCCGAAGCTGCCTCAGATCTACCAGGTTTGTTTCCTCAATTGATTCTCAGCCTCGACAGACCACGGTATACTAATTCCGACTTTTATAGTCCTACGGTACCGATTACGATGAACGTGTTCTTCCCTCTATCGGAAACGAAGTCCTCAAGGCCATCGTGGCCCAATTCGACGCCGCCGAGCTGATCACACAACGTGAGGCCGTCTCCAACCGCATCCGTACCGACTTGATGAAGCGTGCCGGACAGTTCAACATCGCCCTCGAGGACGTCTCCATCACTCACATGACTTTCGGAAAGGAGTTTACTCGAGCCGTCGAGCAGAAGCAGATTGCCCAACAGGATGCTGAGCGGGCCCGCTTCATCGTTGAGCGTGCCGAGCAGGAGCGCCAGGCCAATGTTATCCGCGCTGAGGGTGAAGCCGAGAGTGCCGATATTATCAGCAAGGCCGTGGCCAAGGCTGGCAGCGGTCTCATTGAGATCCGTCGCATTGATGCCAGCAAAGATATCGCTCAGACCCTGGCTCAAAACCCCAACGTTACCTACCTGCCCGGCGGAGAAGGAAAAGACGGTGGCAAGGGTACCAGCCTCTTGCTCGGTCTGCGGAGTTAAAGGGATAATTAAGACGTTGCGGGACTCACGAGCCCCATTTTCTCAATTCATTGAATGTACCAATTAATCGCAATCTTTGCCACGGCTCGAGGTGAGCTTGACTTCGAGTTGTGAACTGAAGTGGTCGGAACTAGGCCATCTTCTGATCTGTAGCAATACCATACCTCACTCCACATTTCTTTTTTTTTGGAATATTCACTCATATTTGAATCGTTATAGGATAGTCTTATATCACAGTATAACATTGAACAGGTCTACAACCGCCGATAGACATGCATTTGGAACCGCATATCCTCCAGGCCTGCACCCTCGCCAACTTCATACCTCAGGCGCACCGCGTCTCGTCTCCACCACCGTGACTCCTCAGTATACACCCGCTCCCACTTGCCCTTCGCCACTGAAAGCAAAGTGTGGTCAAGCAAGAACTTCATGGGATAATTCCTCTCTTGAGGCTCCCCATCCGGTCCCTTTCCTAGTTTTAATGTTGAATAGCTTCCTGGGCTATCAACAACGAGGAGGACCGCACCAACCGGCAGGATCTCTGTCATGCGAAGCATAAATGCGGTAGTCTTGGGCATGGATGTCGAAAAAAGTTCATTCAGCGTGAACATGATCGGGACCAGAACGGAAGTGAAAGGAGAAGAGGACGAACTGCCAATTAGGAGTTCTTTCAGCTCTTCCTCTGGAATATTCAAGATATCCGCACGACGGAAGTTAACCGCGAATGATTCACTTGCCTCCTGTGAGAGCAAGGGTGGGCGGTGTTTCGAAGTTAATGTGAACGGCACATTGGCGGAAAAGATGGTTCGTGAAAGCCTGTCAACAACACTGGTCCAGTTTCCGATGTCGACAGCCATGACGGACAGTCCGCGTGCACTAGCAGTCTCTTCTTCGGGCTTGTTTTCTTCCTTTTCGTCCAGCGACACTTCGGCAATACGCTGCTCCAATGACTGAGCTTCGGTGTCTAGATCTCTTTGCACAGCTGCGAGAGCGACGATCTCTGCGCCTGCACCTCCACCGATGGAAACAACACGGGTTGAAGGGTTGTTTGATCTCGTGCGACCTCGAGTGTTTTCTTCTTCTTCCTCTTTCATCCAGGATAATACACCCTTCAGGATGCCGGCATATCCCAATGATCGCGAGGAACTCCAGCGCAAGGCATACGCGCGCAACAGATCTTCATTCGCTTCAGTGAAAGCAGAGTCAAAATCGCGCTGGTAAAGCAATCCCTTGATTGTTTGAATCAGAGACTTGATATCGAGCGGTTCTTCCTTATCCTTCGTTTCGGCTGGCTGTGATTCATCGTCTGGGTTTGCGGCCTCCGGCTCTGTGGCCGGCTCTCCAAGCAAAGCAGTCTTGAACACATCCAGTATCAATTGCTGAAGCGATCGGGGGATTGTGCTAACAAGTTTGGGGCCAGAGGTCTCTTCTTCAACTGGTTCGGGTTCGGGTTTTTGAACTTCGACCTTGCGATTGGCGTGCTGTTTGTTCGCGGGCGGCGCCTGTTTTGGTTTCGCAGCCTTGACTGCCGGTCCTGGTGACCTTCTCCTGTTTCCCTGGCGGGGACCTTTTCCTTTTGCTGGCATTTTGTATGAATTCTTAGGGATGAATTGTTTGTAGCGCGGGGTTGAAGTTTTGGAACTTTTTTTTCCTTATCGTTATCTCGTATCCGATATCCCCGGGGCCATACTGCCGAGACTGTCAAGACTTGATATAGGGCCATCAGTCTGGGGAACCCTGAAAAGCAGATGTGTTGACTCAAAAGTCCCCATATATTTGGGGGAATTAGAAGCCTACCATGATCAAATTCTTATATTAATGGCATTTCAACCTTGAAATATTGCACAATGGGAATTCCTTGATCGCCAAGGCGTTAGACCGTCTGGACTTATGCTTAGGTGCTTGACACCTGGGTAGTTCTCTATCTCAGAAATTGTCAAACGTGGGAATCGCAAACTTGCATGCTTGGATACTTTATCACATTTGAAGATCATCTATACTATGTAGGCCGATGTACATAGGTGCCCACTTGAGCAGGTCGGGCGGATATATATACAAGCCCTGGAGTACACTTCTAAAGTTGACATCTATAATGACCCACACTTGAACAGTGCCCTACCTCTAGAGCTTAAAGATTTCACCTGGGCATCTATATATCTCGCGGGGAATGCCCAGGCTTGAGACATGCTGCCAACAACCCCCGGGGCTCCCAGGGCCCCCAGGTTGGAACTTTAGAAGTACAACTTTAGAAGCTGCAACCCACGGGTCTACACTTGAGCAGGTACTTAAGTACTTAGTATCCCGAGATATAGATCTACGAAAGTAAGTAGTTCCAACCTTCTAAACTTAGAAGTTCTTCGCTGCTTCTCAAATACTGCAACTTTAGAACTAGTTTCAAGGTTCTCCTGAAGTCCTGAAGTCTTTCTCCAATTTTAAAATTGTACTTCAGTATACTTTCTAAGTTAATGCATCTATACTCAAGGAGATTCCCTCAATGTTTACTTGAGTACGTAAGTATGCTGTATCATGGACCTAGGTATTGGAGGCATCCATTGAGGAACCTGGGAGCCATGGAAAAAGTGCAGCTTTGAAGATTGATTCCATTATCCGCTAATGTTAAGCCGGACAAGACAAATTATTGACGAGATCCACACCACCTCAGTAGTGAAGACACAGAAGCCACACAGATAGATACACAGGCGTGTCACAGATATGAAAGAAGAGGGACCCGTGGGCTAACCAGTGGGGACGAAAGAAAATTCAAGACCAAAAGCCTCAACAGGGAGACAAGAACAAAGAAAGAGGTCGCAGGAGACCCGCAATCGTAGAGAATGTCAATTAATCCGTGCCATTCACACCGATACATAAGCGATTGACAAGAAAACTGACAGATCATACTCAAGGCAAGGCCGTGAGAAGTAAAGAAATTCGTAACGAGCGCCTGGGACGCGGGAATGGCACCGCCGATGGAGAAAATAAACAAGCCGAAGAGAGCAAATATGTACACGGGGAAAGGTCCACGCTATGAGAAGCGGAAGGAAGCAGTAGATGAAGATGCCGCGGGGAAAAAAAATGTGCCGAAATGTCGCTATGCCGAGGTTGCGCCGTAAACTAAAATGAAAATGCATCGAGACCAACTCCAAGACAGGGACGATTACGACTGTGGTCGGTCGTCCGCTTGATCGGATGGCTTCTCTTTGTCTCTGACCTTCCAGAAATGCATCAAGCGACTGATGCGGCGGCCCTTTTTCTTTGTCTTCTCGGAGGCGTCTCCAGGGGGTTTCTCCTCCTGGCTGAGTTTGCTCCGCTCGGAATGGGGACCACCGACCAGCTTAGAGAGACTGGCGAGACTCGAACGCTTGGAAGTGTTGGCCTGACTTGTGCGTCGGGTTCCAGCAGCTGAGAATGATGCCGCGCGGTCGGTGGAAAGACGTCCGCGGGGAAAGAAGGAGGCCGCAGAGAAGCGATTGAGAGTATTGGTCATGGTTGATGCACTGCTTGTCAAAGATGGGACATCTTCGATCGATGCATAGGGGTTTTCAGCCGATGGAAGGTGATGGTACGAGTGACTTGAGAAGTTGCGATCATTCATTGAGGACGCAGCAATTGATCGTGGAGCATCAGGCGAGGGGAAAGACGAATCGGAAGGTGAAACTCCGGGGTGAAGCGCAAATGGTGGAATGCTAGGAAGGAGTTCAACAGGCGACGTGGATGGGCGTTTGTCGATAGCGAGGAACCGAGGAGAGACATCAGGGCTTGGGGGGCCCATCGATTTATGACTGGGATCCTCCGCCCTTAGGATCTCCACGGGGCTCCGAGGCTTGCTCATAAAAGGGTTACTGGCCGTCTGAACTTGCTCGGCTGCCGGCTTTTCCTCTGACTGTTCCATTGAGGCAGGTCTGTCGCCTTGTTGGATGCCTAGACCTGCATTCTGGGAGGAGACGCTTTTAGATGGAGCTCGGGTGGTATTGCCTGTGTCCGCAGTGTCGTTGCTCTGGACGGACTTTCGGTCTTCTTCTGAGGATGAAAATGCTGCACTGTCAATCGAGGGGAAATCGAAACGAGGACGTTCAATCCTGGGCGACTGAGACCGTGGTGACTGGCTTGCAGCCAAGAAAGCATCTTCTTCCTCCTCGTCAAACACATCGGGGGTTTCGACCGCAGATGTTGGGCCCAGACGATAAGGGGCGAGAGCAGCGCGGTCAAAAGGTTGCATGACAGGGGCGCTTTCGGTTCGCCGGTGGTATCGCATCTCAGGGCCAACAAATTCACCCCGTCTTCCACCGCTGTACATCCGTTGGGTGGCAACTGAGAAGTTGTTATTGGGCGCGCCTTGTGCCACTGGTCGCATGTCCGGGGTATTAAACGGACCGAGTGCAGCATCGAGATCAATGATAGGGCTGCTCAGCATGTTATCAGGAGGTCCTACATCCTGCTCATAGAAGCTCCTTGGTTTCCACGAGGTTTCCAGAGTGGGCGCAGGCAGAGACTGATCGTTCGGGCAACTGTTTGTGACGGGCTCCAAGGCGGACGGCGGCATGGTTGGATTAGTGGGAGTGCGAATGACGACAACATCGTCGTTGTCGAAATCGACATCTAAAGCTGATCCGGCTTCTGAGTTGGTCCGAGTCAAAGCAGGAGGACGAGGCGCAGCGGGACGAGGTTTGGTAACCTGTTCCTCTGATTCGGGTTTGGCATGGCGCTTGCTCTTGCCCTTGCTCTTAGTTCGCGTTAGAATGTGGCCAGCCCAGGAGCGCACACGCTTCTGCTTCTTCTTTTTCGACTTGGTTTCAGACTTTTTCGAAGGTGAGTCCTCGATTGTTTCATCCCCAGACGACTCAGAGCCATCATCCGAAAAGGAAGGACGGGAGTGGTCTGTTGAATTGCTATCATCGGGGGAGAGGGTCGAGTCGAGGTGGGGTGTTGATTTGCTCTTTCGGGCACGCGAATGGCCCGCGGCGGAATGCGAACGCTTAATAGAGGAAGCGCCGGACTCCTGCATTTCCATGAAATTCATAACCAAAGATGCATCGGCAGTTTTCGGCCGCGGCTTAGGCTTGTGATCGGACCTCGGGGTAACTTGGTCTGGGATTGGCAGCGCCTCTGGGAGGGGAGCCTTAATCGTAGTCGCACTGTCTGTTGTTCCATGTGAGAATGTGGAGACCGGCCTTGTAGCCTGTGGGTGCTGGTTATGCGAATCGATTTCGGCTTGGATAGCGGCCGGAATGGGAGGAACGGGCGGGACGGGTGGAAATTGAGGAGACGCAGGAGGGGTTGGTCGACCGAGACTAATTCCAGACTGAGAGACCGGTCGCGCAGGAAGATCCGAGGTAGACTTGTGGTTAGGGTCGGCAGGTGTACACGGCGCACTTCCAGCCCCGGAGTTTGGGCCCAGGGCTTTGGTGATTGCGTTCAAATCGACTCCGGATATGGCAGCCGAGCGGCGATGGGCATGGCCTCGTCGTCCAGGAGGCCTACCCACACCCGGTCCTGGTGGTGGAAGTGATTGTGGTGTGATTGAAGAGTCCTCCCGCTTCTCACCTGACCCGGCTGATTCTGGCGTCACCAGCTGGTCGGTCCCGACAAATTCGCTTGTTCGTCGACGATGTCCACCGGCGCGATGGTTTGACAAGGACGGTGCCGATAGATGAGACGACTGGGGTTGTTCAGAGCCAGGATTGAACGAGAATGCGGGCAATGCGGCCCGCTCCCGATGCTCAGGGGTCTCCGATTTGGTATTGGGGGCCTCAGGATCACGGGCTGGAAAGACAAATGGAGGATTAGGCAATGGTGAATGCATGCTTTTGTGACGAGAATGGTTGCTGGATTGAGCGCTGAACTGCGGCGGGAATCCCGGCTGGGACGGAGGCAGCGAGATCGAGGCCATTTCGGCGAAGCAGAAGGGAAAAAAAGAAAGAAGAAAAAAAGAAGCACAGGCTAAAGAAATCTAGCAGTGTGAGCACGAAGCCCGGTCGGTGAGATCCAGATGGAACAGACCTCCAGACCGTCGACCTCCAACGGTTGGAAAGCCTAAAAATCTGGAGGTCAAGTTTAAACACCTTGGAAGGTCATTGAATCTTCCGCACCAGGCAGAGATGAACACAGTAAACCAAAGCGACCACCGTAATCCAGAAGTCTGAAAAGGAATGGACGGCCAGGACGAGGCCAAAGAGAAGAAAAAAAGGTTAAAGAGGATAAGAAAGAGAGAGGGAGAGAGAGAGAGAGAGTGAGAAGAGGAGAATCCCCTCTCGATTTGTTGTTCGAAGATTACCGTACGCGGGTAATACCCGCAGCCCAATCAGCCAAAGGGACAATTACCGTTTTTTGCCTGCATCTATATTCCCTCCAAGGGCAAATTGTGTACGAGTTATCACCTTCTATGAGACGATCTAGGGTGCTTTGTTCCTACAGGGAGTTTCCCTTTGTCTCCTCTGAAGAAGTTATTAATACCCGCCAGGAACATTCCAGCCTGTCAAACAATAAACCCTAAAATGGGTCTTTTGGGCCTTCGTTTCTAATTATCCCGAGGAATGCTACAAGTGCCGCTGACAGTAGCCTCAAGTCTACTCGTCTCCATCTACTCCGTCGACAGAGCAAAATTGCAGATATAGAACGTCATGACTTTGATTGCCACCTTACAGTACAAGGTTCATGGCCGCCTCCACTTAATCCTGGGGTCCTGAAGGCACCAATGAACAGGGCGGCCCATCCGGAGAAAAAAGCGGGCATCCCCTGTGCCAATCACCTGGTCCAAATGACCATCCAAATCTCGCTTGACCCGGTGGGTCGAGACGCCACGCTGGGGGCGCAAGTCAAGGGGATTGCTCTCCCGAGGCCTTTTGTACCGACCCCCCGGGTCCAGACCGCAAGGAACCAAATACCTGGCGAACTATATTGACCTGCCTATATACACCGGGATGGGTGTACAAGAAAGGGTATACGGTTGGTAGGGCTGCGCAGGCAACAATCTAAAGGGAAATTAATCAAAGACGTATCCGTACTTAGAGGCCCCCATTTTCCTTGGCCTGCGGAGTCAGATCGGATATAAATAGTGGCGACGTATCTTAGCGCCATTTGACAGGGGTTCAAAAGTCCCCTCGCAAAGACAAACCGGACCTCCTGGCGTATTCGGTGAGACATTCAACCCTCCCCTGGCGCCCGAGGAAAGGGCCACTTTTCTTTGTTTGATCCAGTCACAATGGCGGGTCGGACGGGGGTTAGAGGGACAATTTGATGTCGTGGGGCTGATCGCCTTGAAAGCAATTGGGGCGGCAACGGCAGATCCTGACATTGGATCTGGGAATGGCCTGCATATGCAGTTTAAAAGTCGACCTATCGCTTCGTTCTCGCCGGCCCCAAGCTTTTGAGTTCAACTTCGTGTCTGTACTCCGTACTGCGTACGGTACCCCGTACGGTGACAAATATGCACTGCACCTCTTTGCCTCAATTCTCCGTCAAAGCATGGAAATGATGTGCATCGCAAATTAATTTGCGCGGTGGATCTGATTCGTGGGCATCACGCATAATGCGATCGCCACCGTAGCTAAAGCAAGAGGTACAATACGAGTAATGTCCGTAGTACGTTATATACTCGTACCTACGCCTCTAGTCGCTTGCTCGGACCACTAGGCAAAAACTCATGCAGTTCGTACGGAGATATTACCGCAAATGCTAAGACTTTCCCCCAGAACTCAAGACGCCACACGGCTTCGTGTAGGCGTACAAAGTGGAACCCTGAATCGATTTATTTCTTCACTGGAAACCTGATCGGAGAACAATGTCCAAAATACGAGTACGAGTATCCCAAACAAAATCCAAGCGGACATATCCGCAACCAAAAATCAGCTTCAAATGGCACAACCCAAGTGAATTGGTTTTTTTTTTTAAAAAAAAATTGAATTTCCCCCAATGAGGAAGTTGCGATAGTAAACCTTGTCGCGAACCACGAACCGCGATCCGGGGCAGCACGAACCGACCCATCCGAACTCTAACCGTTACTCATGTATAAACAGAGAGAACTTGGCATATTCCTTGACTCGTGAGTTGCGCTCTATAATTTATGTGTAGCACAAGTACTTAAGTATTATACCGTCAAGCGCAATAGGGAATGCAAATCCCGTTCTTAATTGTTTAAGTGGGGGCGGAGGAGGCTGCCTAGTCTAGGGGTGAGAAGAGAGAAGAACCATGCAGACTTGGCAGTTGAGATGGAAGAGTGAAGTGGTGAGAACCTTGGAAAATGAACTGGCTGTACAAGAAATCAAACAGGACATGACAATATGGAAACGCTCGAACGAAACTCAAATGCTGTAAATGGGCTATCAATGTGAGCCCCAGAAACGCCATCTATAGGTCGCTGTCAGACTCGACCTCATCGTTCTCGAGGTTCTTCTTTCGCTCCTCATTTAGCTCCCTGTAGGTGCTAAAGCTCAGCATGAAAAATGCCACCATGATCAAGATGCCTCCGATGATAGATGCCATAGAGAGCGGCTCGCCGGTGCGGAACCAGTCCACGAGAGCGACGAGGAAAATGGTGAGGAGGGCGGCTACAGATGAAAGGACGGGTGATGTAAGGGAAATAAGGACGAGGAAGGAGCCGGAAAATGCTGCCACGATGTTAGCTTGTAGTCGGTATAGGGTGATTTTCGATACTTACTAGCATTGGATGCAACGGATATGATCAGCATCCATCCCGCCTCGCCCGTCGGCCATTCGAAAGTCTCCCATCCCAACCAATGCAATACTGGGATTGGAATCCACAACACCAACAAGGTGAAACATCCGATCAGGCTGCCGAAAGTGTTGGCGAATATCGTGCCACGACCAGGACTGGTGCCTTCTGGAGGACATGCAAAGCGTTTATAGAGCACTTCGTACAGTCCATAGAGGATGCTCCCAATGCCAATAACGATGTTTCCTAGCAGTCTATTCTGCGCACTGTTATCCGACGTGCTTTCCCCATCTGATGCTTTCTTCTGCGGTCGATCTCCATAGGCAACCACCATCACACCAATCGTAGCCACAGCTACAGAGAACACCTTATCGAAACGGAGCTTCTCATTCAGCAGTGGAATAGAAAATGCATACGCGAAAAAGGCAGAGCAATTGTAGATCGCCGTGAGGTCACTGGCCGTAGTCATGTTAACAGCTACGTACCATGATCCTCCCGCAATGGTGAGAGCCGTGGTCACGAAAGCTGTTGTTTTGATCATGTAGCGGACAGGCGAACGATTCGACGAGCGGGTACTCAGGTGCACTTCTTGAGATGCCACCATTTGCGCAGTGGTCCGAACAAGCGAGACATGACGACGCCAAAAAGCATCCCACGAAATCCCGCGCTTCTGTATCCGGAGGATCCCCAGTTGAACCACCCAAAGAAGGGACCATGAGCCGTGTGTCATGTAACTGCGTGGGCAAATACTGGTAAGCGCTTACATCCTGGCTAGCATTTTGTTTCGCGTGGGGCTTGTTGCGAGGGCTCATGTTTTGCGTCCGAACTTACAGCATGCAATACGGTTTCTTCCACCCCAAGTCATTTTGGATATACGATGCCGTCTCCGTTTGTACCACGAAGCTGACCAGGCTTAGAAGGAGAAATCCCGATGCAACCATGTACTTTTTCTTGGTTGCCTGGGCGGCATCAAGCTCCGGGCTTTTACTCCGAAAGGTCGGCCGCCTTGTATGATGTAGCATAGGGCGAGCTTCTGTGTCGGCATGGCCAAAGCTGGATCGGGACCGTCGATGGTGGTCATCTTTGAGGAGGGGTTGTTGCGAACGGCCATCCGTTGGGCGGTGCAGTGGGGGGCGACTGACAGCCATGTCGTCTTCCGAGTCTGGGTATTCGTGGACCACGTCCGGGGTCGAATTCACCCGCGGCTCTGCAAGTTCAACGCTATCGGAAGCCACAACGTCGTTGGTGAGAGAGGGTGCTAATGGCCTTGACTACCTCGACATGAACTCTGTCAGGGGTGTTCGTGTCCGATCTACTGCCTTTGTGGGCTAGAGTGGTCAAGAAGGTGAAAGAGACACTGTTCCGGTGCCAGTCATCCAGCTGATATGGTAACAATTGAACCTTTTGAAAAGAGAACCATCAAGCCAGTTTCCACGTGTCCAATCTAGGTTGTGTCACACCGTTGATGTGATATGAAGTGCGATTCGGAAGTGGTTCCGGGGATGAAATCACGGAATTGATAGAGGGCGCAATATGACCTGGTGATTCCAGCCGAGCAGCAGAAGGGGTGGAAATATTCGGAAGGAATCAGGTAAAACACATTCGGAACTCTTCGCAAATGACCGTCTTCAGTTGGCGTCACAGGGGTCCCGCTTTTTGACAGCACGTGATATGGGGCAGACGCGATACTGAATTAGGGTTAGCGCGGCGCCCTATGTCATTGGGGAGGCGCTCAGACTGTAGGGCCCCCAACGATGACGAGGCAATAAACCACAGGGCCCTTGGCAATGCTCTTAATATAGATCATGAGACTGGGCATCGTGGTCTCAGGCCACGCCTGTCTACCTAGGCGATATGCCTATGCAGGGACATATAACCCCGAACACTGACTGCATCAGGCCTACGACTGAGCCCCACACTAGACGCTGAGAGAACACCCCCGGGTTGCGATGGATAGCTGCAAAGTACGACACATAATATGTCCAACTATTCCTACTTAATTCCTATCCGATAAGAATATGTCCAAGTCTCTACCACCAGCCAAACTTGCAGCCATATAAAGCGCGGGATTTACTCCTTTGGTCCAAATACAGCCTTCTGGGTGTCATAAGTATACTTCAGATCCAAGTGCCAATAGTTGGGAGAGTTAGACTTAGCAACCAGCCAAGCTTGATCAAGCGCCTTCACAACCTCCTCGGGGAGAGGTCCCTTTTGAAGATCAGCAAGGTTGGTCTCAAGCTGACCGAAGCTGCTAACTCCGACCAGTACTCCATCACGACCACCATTGTCCATTCGCAGGGCTGAATGGTGGTGGACCCAGCGCAAGGCTGTCTCCACTAGAGTCAGACCATGTTTCTGGGTGACTGGCTCGATGATGCTCAGAGCTTCGAAGGTTGCATCCCTGAAATAACGCTTCCGGTAGTTGGGACCGGTGGAGGCGGCGTCACTGTATCTGCCTTCTGTGGGAAGATCTTCCAGCTTATATTTGCCAGAGAAGAGACCACCAGCAAGGGGGTTGTAGATGACAATGTCAAGACCGTACCGTTGACAGGCGGGAATAAGTTCGGTCTCAATATTGCGTGCTAAATGTGGTAGACTGCGTCAGCTGATGGGCTACATTGTGTGACAAAGGTGGGAAACAAGGACAGCTGTATGACTTACTTATAGCGTTATACATAGCTTGGAAGATAGTGGGACGAACCCATCCTCTTTCAGCACAGAGAATACAAATCTCCGCTACCTCAAAGGAGGTAAAGTTGCTGAGACCAAGCTGTACAAATTTGCCTTCCTTGTGCAATTGGTTGACGGCTTCTAGGGTTTCAGCAAATGGGGTCGCCCGGTCTGCCGCATGAAGATAGAAGATATCGACCATGTCAGTTTGGAGTTCTTTCAGCGATTGCTCCAGATTCTTGCGAAGAACATCCGGTTTGTGGTCACCGGCTTGTTGAGGGTACCATTTTGTGGCAATCGTAAGGCCACGCGACTTCCAGTTTGCCTGTGCGGTGAATGCTTCCTGCTGTCCACCAACATAAATTCGGGCAGTGTCAAGCTCATTGAATCCCTGTTGTTGGAAGTAATCAAGGCATTTGTTGTATTCATCGAGTGAAGTGATCCGGGCACCTTTGGACTCATTGGGGCCAAAGGTCATCGCCCCAAGAATCACTCTCGGCTGTGGGTTCAGTGCGACAAGCGGCATGATGGAATAATTGGCTATGAATAATTTGGCTATGGATCGACGTACCAGGGGTGTTGCTGCAAGTGAGAGAGGTGCGCGGGGAGATGGCGGGGGCGGCGGAGGATCCCGATAACTGATAACGACCGAGGTCACTGACTTCCAGTGCACTTGCTCCTCTTTCCTAGTACAGAATATCTTGTCTAGGCAGATTTTCGCTTCGATTTCTTGACTCAAGATGAATCCCTCTCTCGAACATCGATACAATGAAGATCAGATCCTACAGCTTGATCCGAGGAAAGGCGAACGAGCATACAGCATCTTGATCATCAACCCCAATACCTCGACACATATGACCGACGCTCTCAAACCTATCCTGGCCAGCCTGAACTTCCAAGATGTTCATATAGAGTATTTCACTGCGCCAAATCAACCTGTGGAAGTTGATGGGGTCGAGGTCCAGCCAATTGACAGCATCAACAATGCTGCTGAATCCTGCAAGTCGGCATTAAACTGCTGGTCTATTCGAAGCCTGATTGGATACTACGATGCATTTTTAGTCGCATGTTACTCAGCCCATCCATTCGTGGGCAAGCTCAGGGAAGACATAAAGTTCTTCGAAGAGGAATCCCAACCACCACGAAACAAATATGTCACCGGAATCTTCGAAGCCTCCATCACCGCCGCACTATCCCTCGTCAGTGGATTCACACTAGAAAATCCAATCGAACCAGAAGGAAAGCTCCACAAGCACCAAGAGAAGGGCAGTTTCGGGATTGTGACCACGGGATCTGCGTGGAAGGAAGAGCTCACCAACGGAGTCCAAGGTGCACTGGGATACAATGATGAAGATGGAGAGTCTTCGCACTTTGCAGGCGTTGAGACCACCGGATTGACGGCAATCGAGCTTCACACGACTGAGCCAGAGGAGGTGCGACGGAGAATCATCGAAGCCACCTGCAGCTTGCTTCGCAACTCCAGGACTCGTGTTAGGGTGGTCTGCCTGGGTTGTGCAGGAATGGCAGGCATGGAAGAGGCGGTCCGCGAAGGCTGCGTTCAGGAGTATGGAGACCGCGAAGGGCGCCGTGTCCGAATTGTGGACGGAGTCGTTGCAGGTGCTGGAAACCTCATCACAGCTTTGAAGGCAGGATTTTGAATATAGATTACCAGGAGGAATGCATCGATAACATCGACCAGGCAAACTGTAAAGCAGATCAAATTTCAACTGTAGCTAGAAGAAAACCAAGACCCATTTGATTTGAGATTCAATCCAAGCTCAGTGCGAAGAAATTGGGTTGCTGATGTAGGGCCGCGGAGGACTGCCTAAGGCCGCAACGTCGGCCAAAAAGTTCCCCGCGTCCGCGCGATACGCGTTAACGGGCACCAACAACTCGACGGCTTCCACGAAAGAAAGATGCCCAGGTTCGTCAGCTCTCTACATGGATGCCCTCTAAAAGTCTCCATGATCTTCTTGAAAAGCGCCACTGATATTGACCTTACTTCAGAGAAATCATCACGATCCAAGCCGGCCAGTGCGGTAACAACGGTATGTGGTCCGCCTGCGCAAGCCTTCCCAGCAACCCCTTGACCCTACATCGTCGATCGAAGCTCGGAGAGCTGCTTTGAACAGCGCTAATACCCGCGATATTTAGTCGGCAGTCAGTTTTGGCAGCAACTGTGCCAGGAACATGGTATCAGCGCAGATGGAAACTTAGAGGAGCATGCGACTGAGGGCGCGGCCGGTGATCGCAAAGATGTTTTCTTCTATCAGGTTGGTTTATGCGAATATGGGAGACAAATACCAGTCGACCATTCAGCGAGGTCTGTGGCTAACGTCTTGTACAGAGTGACGACACCAGATATATCCCCCGAGCGATTCTACTTGACTTGGAGCCCAGAGTCGGTCTAGCCTAATTGATACGATCGATGCACCACGATGGCTAACGCAAGATCACCCAGGTTCTCAATGGAA
Source organism: Penicillium salamii (assembly GCA_911197225.1). Lineage (NCBI taxonomy): Eukaryota > Fungi > Ascomycota > Eurotiomycetes > Eurotiales > Aspergillaceae > Penicillium > Penicillium salamii. The sequence goes on along the minus strand of CAJVOY010000087.1, from coordinate 473,709 downwards.
TCCAAACCGGCCCATACAAAAACATTTACAACCCCGAGAACTTCTTCGTCGGACAGCAAGGTATTGGAGCTGGTAACAATTGGGGTACTGGATATGCCGCTGGAGAAGGCGTGCAAGAAGAGATATTCGATATGATCGACCGAGAAGCAGACGGAAGTGACTCACTAGAGGGATTTATGCTTCTACATTCAATCGCCGGTGGTACGGGTTCTGGACTGGGCAGTTTCATACTGGAGCGCATGAACGACCGGTTCCCGAAGAAGCTCATCCAAACATACTCCGTCTTCCCTGACACGCAATCCGATGTCGTCGTCAACCCCTATAACAGTTTACTCGCCATGCGAAGATTGACCCAGGATGCCGATTCTGTAGTGGTCCTGGACAATGGTGCTCTATCACGCATTGTCGCGGACCGGCTTCACGTCCAAGAACCATCATTCCACCAGACCAACCAACTCGTGTCAACGGTCATGTCTGCATCTACCACCACTTTACGATACCCCGGATACATGCACAACGACCTCGCTGGCATCATCGCCTCACTCATCCCCACCCCGCGCAGTCATTTCCTCCTCACCTCTTACACGCCATTCACAGGTGCCAATATCGAACAAGCCCGGACAGTGCGCAAGACCACCGTCCTGGATGTGATGCGTCGCCTGCTGCAACCCAAGAACCGCATGGTTTCTGTGAATCCCAGCAAATCCAGTTGCTACATCAGTATTCTCAACATTATCCAAGGCGAGGCTGACCCGACCGACGTGCATAAGTCCTTGCTGCGCATTCGGGAGCGCCGACTTGCATCTTTCATTCCCTGGGGCCCGGCCAGTATTCAAGTTGCGCTTACCAAAAAGTCCCCTTACATTGAAGAAACCGGCCACCGGGTCAGCGGTCTCATGTTGGCCAATCACACCTCGGTTGCGACGCTCTTCAAGCGCATTGTCCAGCACTATGACAAGCTCCGCAAGCGCAATGCGTTCTTGGAACAATACAAAAAGGAAGCACCCTTTGCCGATGGATTAGGTGAATTTGACGAAGCACGAGCAGTGGTGATGGATCTGATCGGCGAGTATGAGGCAGCTGAAAAGGAAAATTACCTAGACCCGGATGCAGGGAAGGCAAACGAGCTCGGAGTATGATTTCAGATGTAAGATTCCACATTGCAAAGTGGTTTCCTTTTTTTTTTTTTTTCCTTTTCTTTGCTCTTTTTTTTAACCTTTTTGCTTTTTCCTTTTGTGCGGGAAAGGGGGTTTCAGGCGCATCGGTCTGCGCCGGCGTTCTCATTTTCGGTTCTCCGCCTCCAAACCCTTAAACCAAAGAATATATGAAAATATGAAACCAATCCACCTTATTTAAAATCGATTGACCACGTAGCCCGTATGAAGGGGGTCAACGTGGACAATTGCAAGCTGTACCGGGCTAAGATCTAGTTCTCTGCAGCTGTTCGTAAGAGGGGATCCGAGCATGGAATTGGGTAGCAGGATCAACCCTTTAGCGTTGAGGCCTGAGTCTGGAGGAGTAGAGTATATGTACGGAGGACAAGGCAATGAGAACTGGTATGGCTGTATGGGGTGCTTTTACCGATGTAATAGCTCCACGCGGATCATCCGTCGTGCGCTAGATAGTCTTGGCAGGCGACTGGTCGTATCTTCGCAGAGCTTTGTTCTCTCCAACTGAGTGGCACAATTCAGAAATTTATCCGTAACTCTATGCCGATTCTGAGGAGTACCGCGGTGGACAAAGTCCGGATGAACCTGTTGCCACTCTTATAACCGCGATTACCGGTGGCAAAACGGGTGTTCCTAAGCCGTTGAAGGCAAACCTGGACTCTCACGTGGAACAGGGGGTTTGAAAATTCCAGAGACCGAGAGAGGGAGTCACTAGGTCGAAGTAGACGTGATCAGGGGGTCTATAGTATGATAATTGCAGAGAATAGCCCCATGGGACGAAACTGTAGGGAGTAAGCGGACACTAAATAGAGTGCACCAATGACTAAATGGCAAGTAAATCCACTAAATGACTGGAAAAGGCATGATACAATTGGAATTTCCACTTAAAATCCATTAATTCCATTAATTCCATTTAATCTCATGAATCTAACGAATAATCCCCCTTCAAACGTATCCAAGGGCTGTAAAGGAGACAAGAAGGGCTAGCCATCGAACCTTCTGGGACCTCCACTATTATCCACCTGGACACCTCTACTTCCGTCACTGTCGCCTCACCTGAGTCAGCCCGTTTTCCTGGTTCATTAGGAAGTTTCTCTTTCTTTGGCTTTCTCCCGCGTCTTCCGACTATATATAGGCTTCGACCCGGCTCTTCTCCCCTTTCTCACTACCCATACTTGCTCGACTTTGGACCTACACTTGGCGCTCCGTACTACATCACCTCATTCCCCAACGTTACCCCAATTCTGGTATCGGTTTCCGCCCATCTCCTCCCCAACCCCCCCCCCATCTCCGCACTTGGGCGCTTATCCTCCCGGAACCTTCTTCAACACAATGCCTCCCCGCAAGCCTCGATGCAACTTCAAGGAGTGCAAGGAAGCCGCTCAGCGCATCGTCGGTGATTGCAGCTTCTGTGCCGGCCACTTCTGTTCCAAGCACCGCATGCTGGAAGCCCACTCCTGCACCGGCCTGGAGGATTGCAAGAAGGAGTCACATGCTCGCAATGCCGATAAGCTGAACAGTGAGCGCACCGTCGTCGTCAAGGGCGTATAAGAACACATCGTTCCACAGTGACATCAGTCATCAATGTCGCTGCCTCACCCCATCCCCAATTCTTATGGGTGATAAGGGGGCGTGCTCGCCCCATTTCCGACCCTCGGCTCGCAGCCGCCCGTCCGGCTTTGATTTCTTGCGCATCATGGGTTTAGCGTGGTGTTTTCGTCTTTTTCCTTGTGGTTGAAGCTTGTCTTTTCCCCCTTTGATCTATATTCAGATCTATTCACGGCTACGGCCACTGTCCTGTTTCTCTCTGTTTTCTGGATTCATTTGCATGGCGTTGTGTCTGGTTCATTTTTCTCTCCTATCTTCTCTATCTTCGCATCTTTTGGATTCTCTTTTCGGGACTGTTAATAGAGCTCCTATCGTTCTAGCCGTGAATTATATTTGTCCGGGTTTCCGTGACTTCAACCCATCGCTTATATTTGTCCGGGTTTCCGTGACTTCAACCCATCGCAGATCTACAATTTACCTTATTTGTAGGTGGAACCGGTTAAAGTCGGTGGTAGAAGATAACGTCTCCACACTGGAATAAATAGGTTGGAATACAATTACAGAGTACATCACAGCTGTAGGGATATCACACTGGTGCCGCCCGACAAATATAGCGCGATCAACCGGGTCCGATCTTCGGCCTGCGAAACGATTAGCACATCGTTCCAAATTTAACAGTCGAAAAACATACATGTCGTGATGTTCACTCAATCGACTGAGATACTTGTTCAAATCCTCGACACGCTCCTTATGAGTCTTGACGCCATCTCGTTGAAGTCGTTCATGTAACTACGCCCAATCAGTCTCGGCCCAATGTGACATCGGAAAAGAAGGAAGAAAAAAAAAAAACCAATACATACCCGCTTGCGCCGAATCTCTTCATATTTCTTCTCCGTCTCCGTCTTCCCAGGGGCATCCTGCTCTCTGCCCTCCTCAGACCTCACGGTCTCATCTTTGTCGCTTTTCTCCAGCCCAGTCTCAGTATTTTTGGTGTTTCCCTCAGGACTTCCGGCCTTTTCTTCCTTCTTTTTTGAACTCTTCTTCTTCTTCTTCTCGATTCGTCCTCCACTAACTTTGCTCCCCTTCAGCTTGAGTTTACCGCCACCGATGGAATATTCGTCACCCGCCATGGTGGGCCTGGTAAGTGGTTAGGTGACGCAATGCGAAATCGTGATTTTTTTTTCCCGCTGGCGGTGTGGCGTGGCGCCCGTGAATGATGTGCGCGTGCGGAGTAAGAGGGGGAAGGCCGGTACGGTGTCCGAGTATTGCGTATGGAACGAAGTGGGCCTTGAGGATTTGCGTCTAAATAGCGCGGTAATTGTGGTAATGCCGTGCTTTGGATCAGCGTGTCTGTGTCCAGAGTGTTCCGTTCTTGAAAGAGTGTGAGTTGGAGGTGCAGATAGAGGTTGGGGGTTGGACCAATCAGAGGCGGTGGGCTGGATTATCTTGCAGATCTATATCGCGAATCTGGGACTATCTGGAAGTTACGGAGTTCACGGAGTACAAAAGATGGAATATTTTCTTTGATATTTTTACTGGGCTATCATTCAGGGTCATTAAATTCCGTGGACATGTCTCAAAATGTTGTCGTCGGCGGGTATTCCCTTAGTCAAAGGGGATTGGGCGTAAGTTCGATCCACCCATGCGCTTACGCATTTCCGCGCCCGCGGCCACGGTACTGGGTACCTTGATACCACAGCAATCGCCAAACCAATCCGCAGTGTCGTGAGGGTGGTCATGGCCAGCATGGTCATGTCCATCGTGCTCACCAACCTCGCCTTCTGATGGATCACTCATGCCCTCGGCAGCAGACAAGAGGCTTCCGAACAAGAAGTGCTGCATGATAGGAAGCTTACCCAGCACCTCCTTGACAAACATCTTCTTCATACCACTTTCAACCTTGGTCCAATTTTTGGAGCCAGAAATGTCATCCAACATGGGGCTGTGCCAGCGCAGACCCTTGACCGTCTTAACACTGTCCACCCAGCGGACCTGGTCTAGATAGAGATAATTATCTCCCTCCTCATCCAGAGTCGCCGTGTTGTGAATTCCCAGAGGTGTAATATAAGGGTGGGCCACGAGTTGACTAGCGCCAAACAAGAACGGTAGGAAATGGTAATCGTCCAGGCCCCAGACACCATGTGATCCAGCTGGCTCGAGGTAGTATGCCGACTGGATCTCACGCATCAGATGCATGTATTCGATGTAAACCTTGACCACCACTGCGGGGAAATCCGACTTCGGGAGGAAGCCAAGCTGATACAGACATAGCAGCCACATCATAAAGTTAAGCTCGTGTCCGGAGCCATAATCAATACGCTCTTGGGATCCTAGGCAGTTAATCAGATATGTTGAAACTTCCTCTGTTGCCGCGCCGTCTTTGAGCCCCAGGATATTGGTGTGCCATGATGCGCTCTGGCTTTTGACATCGTCGCAGAGCTGACGGAAGGCGGGATTGCCGAAACGTGAGCCACCTTGATCAATCGGAGGATTTTTAGACAAGAGTGCCCGGATCTGGTTCACGACCGAAAGGACCTTGGTGATGGACTCGGATTCGGACTGTTTCTGGAGATCGGTGACCGACTGGCCTCGCACGGAGTCAGATAGCCCAAAGACGAATGCGAGAACGAGCTTATAGCTCGGAGAAGAGAGAAAGAGTTCGTGGTCTTTATGTGACAGAATTCGGCGGGCTGGTTTTCGGTATGTGTGGGCCGAAAGATCTGGCGGCGAAGGTAGGGGGGGAGTGAGTGGTGTCGGGTCTCGGGAGTTGGTCTGAGGTCTGCGATTGTTTGATCGTAATTCGGACAGCTTTTTAGAAAGGTCGACCTTGCCGGCCGGTTGGGACGGTGTAGAGGTCTGTGACGCCATTTTTGGAGGTTAGGTGAGGGGGTTGAAAACCATCTGTCCGCGGACGATCATAACACTCCCGCACAGGCCTGACCGCCTGCCGTAAACAGACAAGAGCCAATATCTCCCAGGACACCTTGTTCGGAGGATAAAACAAAAGTCTGAGATTCTTGACATAAAATGTGCCAGACATAGATTGTAACACATCACTAGCCTTTTATTCTAGCCATCTTCCTCTGTATACAGTGGCTATGTTGTCGGACATCTCTATACATGCGGCTTGAACCCAAGTGGGTTAGAGTGGAGAGTGATCTTCCCCAGATCAGAGTCAGGTGACTCTGGATCGTCGCTTTATTCCACGCCTTTGCGCGAGGTCACATTGTGTACCACATGATGGGCAACACCCCGAGCTGAACCATATCAGATTATGCGAGAGGGACAGTCAACTACCAGACACACTTCTCACCTTTTCCTCCCCGCGAGCATTGTATATCCGACTGCTTTGGACTCTTGATCAAGAACCTCAGGGTGCTCCCTCCCTGCATAAACTCGGTGCCTTTTTTTGGGAGTTCGATTGGACGATAAGCTTCCGCAAGTGATCAGAGGACGAGCACGCCATAATGAACACATTCGACTCATCGGCGGCCCCTCCGACGGGCCCCAGCAGCTCTGCAGGAATGCAAAACACACGGTCACACACCTCGAGTGCAGAATCCTCCATGTCGTCGTCCCTCGGTAGCAGCCGCTCCCACGCGAGCTCATCCCCCCGACACCGTGCGTCAAACACAAACTCACTTCCAACCTCATCCCAAACCGAATCCACGCCGATCAACACACCCGACCCCACCAGGCGCAACTACCAAACAACAGAACCATCAGCGAGCTCCCAGCTGAAAACCTCGCCGCACAATGCACCGCCTATACCTGCAAACCAACCCAGTAATCCAGAATCACCCACCGAACCCCGACAGTCTTGGTATGGCCACCTCGCAGACCGATACGGCAGCCTCGAGCTAGAAAACAAAGGAAGTGTTGCACGCGACCATCTCGCACTAGGTATGGCACGCGCACGTGGCAGAACAGCACAACCTAATGCAGCGAATCTACAGAGCGAACCTTCCTAGCATGGATGCGAACCTCGTTGGCCTTCGCCTCCATCGGAATCGCAGTCACGCAACTCTTTCGTCTGAACAGTGCCTCCTCGGACACCCGGTCAAACAGCTTCGACCAATCCTATAGCCCACACCCGGGAATTCTCCCACCGGGTCTACATACAGGCTACGACTCAGCGGCATTTCATACATCCTCTGCGTCATCGCGTCTTCGTAGCGTGGGAAAACCTCTCGGTTCGACGTTTATTGGAGTCTCAATTCTCATTCTGATAGTTGGCTTCCATCGTTACTTTGAGAGCCAGTATTGGATCATTCGTGGCAAGTTCCCTGCTAGTCGTGGGAGTGTGGCGCTCACGGCATTTGTGGCTGCCGCTCTTATTATTGCTGCCCTCGCAGTTATTCTGGCGGTTTCACCGGGTGCTGTCGAGGGTTAGGTCTGCATTTGGCCTTTTGTTTTTTTGGTAATGCTAACATCCCATATCTGGGTCTCTGCGATTATATCAATTTGTTTCCTTGCGTGCGGCACTGGTATTTTCGGGGTTATTTGGCTTCTGCATATGATATGATACGTTCTTGGCGGTCTGTACATGTAGTTGTTCTTTTGGATGACAAGAGAAAGAGGACATATACTAGGTAGGCAACTACATAAGCATTCACATTGTAGGCATATTTATGAATCACTCCTGAGTTAGACAGTTGAGGAAAGCTGAGTAATTCCATGAGAATGATTCCTTCTTTTCTGTCATGAGAATCCCCTGCGCCAGACCAGTTTACGCGCAATTTAGGGACCATACAAGTGACCAGTGCATTTAGACAATGTTGAGATGGAAGAAAGAAGAGGGGTAAGATGGAAAAAGAGGAAGGCAAAGTGGCTTGCAAGCAATGCGAAGCAATGAATCAAAAGGAAGAATATCAGACCAAGAACCGCCTAGGTATAATCCGTTCACCGCGGGCCGAGCTTGTCCAGAGCACGCGCGCCCTGCTCTGCCCACTCCTGCTTGCTTACCCACATGTCGTCCTTGTCTGCGATCTGGAATTGAAGTCAGTACGTGTTGAACCAATGCTAGATATGGGAGACATACCAAGTTGGCGAGCACAGCACCGCCCAGGAACACCATGTGTCTCCGGCGTGGGGGATCTTCGATGCGGACCTTGAATTTCTATGAGTAGATTAGCGCTGCTCGAATATTTATGCAGGATTGCACGCACGTTCAGACGCTCCGGGTCTCCTCCGAGTACCCTGGTGAGCCAGAGTTGCTTCAATTCCTTCTCCAAACGCGAAGGCAAACCGGGGTACATGCTGCTACCACCGCTAAGAACGATGGCCTTGTATAGACTGGAGCGAACATCGACATCGGCGCCTTGGATACAGTTGAACAACATCTCGGCGATACCGGGTTGGTCGACATCAACCAAGTGCGGCTGGAAGAGACATTCGGGGGCCTCGAAACGCTCGCTGCCGACACGGATGACACGGCCATCGGGCAGGGTGTATGACTCGACTAAGACAGTGGTGTCCTCGGAAAGCTTCTTGTCCAACTCGAGGTCATAGGAGACGTAGGCGAGCTTTTCCTTGATCTGGCGCACGGTCTCGAAATCGGCAGTTCGGTTGAGCGCATAACCACGGCGCAGAAGGAGCGCAATCAGGTTGCGGGTGACGTCGCGACCCGCGACATCCAGTCGGCGAATGTGGTGGTTCAGTACGGTCGATTCGTACACGGGGATAATGTGTGTCACACCGTCACCGGAGTCAACAACCACACCGCTGGACAGACCTATGACACCATAAGCATTGATCCCAACTTCAGCTAGCGTCCCTTCAACATACCCTGGGCATACAGTGCCAGCACCGCCTGGATCGCTACATAAACACCACCAAATCCGTAACCCTCCAGCATCACCTCGGCCATCTGTTCGCGGTTCTTGAGAGGGTTCATCGGGGGCTCCGTGAGGAGGATCTTGCGATCCGTGGGATCAATCTTCATCTTATCGTAAAAGGTGTAGTTCCACAGGTGTTGCATGTCGTCCCACTTCTTAACAATTCCATTTTCCATCTAGAGTAGCACAGGTTAGGCATTGACACGACACGGCTGGTTTGCGGAGAGGGCGGGGTAGAAGGGGCTGAGGACAGAAGCCTCGACAAGACGTACAGGGTAGCTGATCTGAAGCATCGATCGTGCGGCGGCGGCTTCATCTCCACACATGATATCCTTGACCACCACATCACTGCCTTGTTCCTCCGTTCGCAAGATGGGCCGCCCCACTATCGAGGGGAACTGGTGCTCTGGGAAGTTCTAGAGGAAGCATAAGTCAGTGAGGAACATAGAATTGATCCGAGGGACGTACCTGGGCGGCATAGCCGACCTTGAGGAAACCGGTTCCTCCATCGAGGACTGCGGAGTTGTTAGCTTAGCTTGGAGCTGGGACACGGTAGCCTGGGGGAACGGTGTGTACCAATGGGCATTTCCGCCATGGTGGGCGAATTGGGGGTCTGACAGGTATTGCAGTACCGCCAGCGCCTGTGAATCTATTCGGATACTCCCACGACGATCAAAATTGAGCAAGTTCGAGGGAGGGCGGAGGTGTTGGGGATTGTTTGAGGTGGAAGCCAACGACGGACGGAGCATCATAACTTACGTGACCGTACCGTACCTGATCTCCCCCACAGCCACCGCCGTATGACGACTGCGAAGCTCAGCGATGCGCTGGAAATGTCATTGGGTGTATTCAGAGATCATGCAGAGTATCCAAGGGTCTCTTTTCCTGGCAGGACTTGTCTTGAGTATCTGGTTATGCTTGTTTCATGTTTTGCTGGGTAATTGTTTACCAGGCATGTTATTGGTCTTTGCTTCTCTCCTAAATGGACGTGATCATCTAAATCTGATGTAAAAGTACTCAGCAGAGAATAGCCATGCGTATGGGAGATGTAAGGAGTAAACCAGCGAGATACTAGAGTTCTCAGCCTGGGTCTAGGGCCATGCGCTTGTCACCCCGAAATACGGAATAGTACAGGTGGAATCCGACGCAGGGGGGGTTTGAGCCTCTAGAAAACCCGAAAGAATCTATCTGGAATCGGCCCGGTCCAGCTTGAAGAGACTGGGAGATCTGTCGACACTATCAATGGGCACAGGGCGACTTTTCGGCCGACTCCGGATTTATCCTCGGGAAACGTGTTGACTCCTCCCTATCGTCTCGTATCACTTCGCTACATTGTTCTGGGAGAAGGAAGTTGCTTCATTTGCATACATTTCGATAATTCCACAGGGGTTTGCCTTGACTTCTCGACGCGTACATTGATCGCCTTCGAATTACAGCGAGCAATCATGACACAGATCGGCTGGGTAAGTGGCTACATCCATTCCATTGACTCAACTAACAGATTTCACAGTTTGGCCTTGGCTCAATGGGCCAGGCGATGGCCTCTAACCTGCAGCGCCACCTAGCTACAAAGAAAGCTCTGAGCCTTATCTACTCTAACCGCACCATGGCGCGTGGAGCTCCCCTGCAAGCATTGGGAGGAGTTCCCGAGCCCAACTTCGAGAAGCTTGTCTCCAAGTGCGGAATCATTTTCACTATGGTAATCCATCGTGGCTCATGTTTTAAAATGATCGACTAACGCTGCCAGGTCTCAAATGACTCGGTCCTGCAAAGTCTATTGTCCAGCGCCATGAGCCAGTCTCTAAAGGACAAGATCTTCGTCGATTGCTCAACAGTGCACCCCGAAACAGTCAGCTCCGCAGTGGCCCAGCTGAAAAGCAAGAATGCGTCATACGTAGCAGCCCCGGTGTTCGGGGGCAACCCCATTGCCGTTGACGGCAAGCTTGTTTTTGCTATCGGCGGTCCTATGAGTGCGACTGAGGTCGTCAAGCCTCTCATTCAAGACGTCATGGGTCGTCGTGTGATTGAGTGCGGCGAGGACGCTACCAAGTCCTCGCTTCTCAAGATTGCGGGTAACATCGTTACGGTGAATATGATGGAGGCCGTTGGCGAGGCCCAAGTGTTTGCCGAAAAGACGGGGCTTGGAACTGGACCAATGGAAGAGCTTATTGGTGAGGCCTTCGGTCCTGTTGCCGGAGGATATTCCAAGAGGTATGATGCTTTTTTTTTTATTGACATAATTCTGGGATTTCTAATTGTTTGCTTATAGGCTGACTACTGGTGCTTATGCACCGCCTGTGGAATCTCGTCCTGGATTTGGAGTATCTCTTGCCATCAAAGATGCCAGACACGCCATGGCAATGGCTCAGGAACACGGCGTGCAGCTTCCTGGGCTTGAGTTAGCTCGTGCCAACATGGAATCGGCTAGAGAATTTGGCGGGGAGTGCTTGGATAGCAGTTCGATGTATGGTACTTTGCGCCAGAAGGCTGGGCTGGAGTTCTGGAATGAAAGAAGTCGGAAAGAGTAGATTGCGGTCTATAAGATATAGAGCATAATTATTGTGATATAAATTCGACAAATCCAGGTTTGCAACTTGTATATCTATTCAGATTGGCCTGTCAGAAATCCAGACCAAGAATTTACCAGGGCCAAATACGATCATCTTCATGACGTGTGCCCCAAGTTGATTCTGTACTCCACGATGATATATCGAGAGTGAGTAGATGGTCGAAAAACAAAAGATTGGCCCTAGGCAACAAAGAAAAAGTGTTGCATGTGAGAAGGCCGAGCAAAAGCCTACTTGGGCGAGGATAGTAACCAAGAGCCATCCAGGTCAGACATTAGGGATGTATAGATGTCTCAATGGGTTGTTTGCGAGCGGGTCGTCGAGCTTGAACCCTTCGGCTTGATCTCTGCAGTGTCTGCCAAGGAGGGAAAAGTCTCCGCAAAGCAAGTTCCCAGTGACCAGTTTGACAAATTCCTCATATGCCGCTCAAAGACAGGATTGATCACCAATTCTTCCGAGTCACCTGCCGATAGTAGGCAGTCGGTAGCCTCGTAAGGCCAATTGACACTGAGACCACTGGTGAATGGAATAAACCAGTGCTCAAATGGGTAGTTCTGATGGGATGTGATGATTCGATCCCGCATTGCTGGCCAGGGAACATAGTCCATCCAAGCTGGATGCGCCTGTAGTAGCTGAGTCGGACGGGGTGTGAACCATTCAGGAAGCCGCTCGTAGTTCTCTTGTGTTGGGTAAATCTGCCACCGCATGAGGAGAAACATGCAGTAAAGCACAGCGACCTGCTCTGGCAAGGATGAGATATCTGGGAATGTGCGCAAGATATCCGTGAATACTTTCGAGACGGGATGTGAGAACACACTCTTCTCTGGGTTCAATAATGAGGATACGCTCGGATACGGTGGACCGGCGAGTTTCTGTCTGGGGATTCCCTGTGCGGCTTCGCGTTGCCGGCTGTGGAGGAAGTCCAAAAGAATGGTATCCAGCGGACACGTCGCTGCCACATTCTGAATCGGAGTAGCGGATGCAAGCGATCCACGCTCTGCTGATTCGTTCAATGAGCTCGGGTATACTGGCGACTGAGGTTTATGGTGCAGAAAGCGGGAATTCTCTGAGTCGCTGCGGCTGAGGTCGATCTTGGGCACGCTATGAGAAGCATCTAGGAGGAAGTTGAAGCCTAGACGTTCCTCCGCGCCCAGATCTAACCCATGGGTAATATTATGACGTTGGGAATCCAATGCGAGGCGGAAGGAGATTGAAGGGGGACCTCCATTTGCACTGTTGCGGCGGCTCCTGGGTGTTGGTGCGGAGTGTGTGGGAGAGGGTGTGTCGAGGCTGGCCATGGATTCAGCATCTTGTTTCTCGACTGAGAGCTGTGCCGGGTGGGAGGTGAATTGATCTGAGTCGGGGAAGGGGGGAGTATGTGAAGGGAGCGGGGCGGGCGCCGGCATTCGTAGAGCAGGGATTGCATCTGCGCTCGTTAGCTTGTGGCCCCAAGTGTGGTGTGCGCGACTCACCCGGTAGCTCCGATTTTGCCAACAATGGTTGGATAATGTCCATGGCGGCGTGGAGGCCTTGACGAAGCGCTGCGTTCTCCGCGCGAATGGTCTCATTTTGGCGCAGAGCTGCTTGAAGATCGAGGAATGGTTTTTGAGATGAGAGATCTCGAACTTGTTGCTCTAGAGCATCGATGTGGCCTTTGGTCCGTTCGCGAATCGCCCGTTGCGCCTGACGATCATTCGCCCGTTTCTTCGCTAATTGATCGGGGGTGAGGTTGGCGACTCCCCGCGACGACATGCTGTTGAGCTTTCGCTTCCGCCCCGCTGTCGACGATCCATCCAAGAGTCCATCTGCGTCTATCGACGTCGCGCGCGAGGGGATAGGCGAGTCGAGTCGCTCGAGAGAAGGGGTTGGCTGCGATTGTGGTGGCGAGTAAGCCACATCCTTGGGAGTGTGGTTAGCCATGGCCTTGTAAACATGCAAGTGGCCATTCAATGGGACAAAGATGAGGACTGGGGTAGGCTGCGAGCATGGCGATCGGCAGGTGGGTCGAAGTTGAACGTTTAGACTTTCCTGCGTCTCGTATCATGACTACGAGAACTCCATCTTGGGGGTTTTGTCTTTTTGATTTGCTGAAGGTTTGAAATTTTACAACTAAAATTTTAAGTCCAGTCCGTACGGAGTAGTCGATTTGGAGACCATTTGATTCACGTGCCTGGAGCTGTCGCAACCAACATGGCCAGGTACTTCAAATGTTGCATGTTCTCCGTACTAGCTACTTGGCAATAGACTCATTATTGCGATAGTCTCAAACAGTCTAGCTCAGGGCAGGTGGGGGTTAAAAAAAAAAGAAAAGGCAAGGCAAAGTTGCCTACTGCGTGAATTAAATAAATTTGATCTGGTTCGTCTTTCGCATACAGAGATGGAATTTAATATGGAGCCAGATATTAATATCTGGAGATATTCTCCACAACGCGGGTCTATTGTGCACTAATGTTGTCCTGATATGAGGATGTATTAGATATTAATATATTCCAAATAAAATACGCTAAACTGACAAAAATGCACAAGTACATAGTATATACAGAGCTGCCCGGGTATCTTCCCTAGACCAGAGACAACCGACGCTTCGTATGCTCCACCGGGAAGGGTGCATGTCCTCCAATGCTGTGGAAATCATGAGAGTCTCGTAGTATCTCGTCCTTCCCAGTGATGATGGGCTTAAGCCCATGTCCAAAGTTCATGAAACAACGAATTGAACAGATAAGAGTTAGAACAAGAAGTACCAGAGCGGTGATTGCAAAGAACAGAATCATGTCTTTGCCAGCGGTTAGAGCTCGGAATCCATCTCCGTAGAGAATGATGATTCTACTGAGTAAATAGGCAACCATTGCAAGATAGCAAACCTATCCACGGGGGTTAGCAAGCCAGTCACGCACAAGGAAAGAGGTAAGAGGTCACCTACAATCACGAATCCCATCGGCCGTTTCCGCTCGAAGCGAACGACATAAACACCGAGAATCATGAGGAGGAGGGTGGCGGGCAGTAGCGCCATGGTCAGTCCAAACTCAGGCTCTTCGAAGTGAACGTCGACAAGCCCATACTGCAGGACAAAGCAAATAATGAAAAAGACTGCAACTTTGACCAAAACAAGATAGATCTGAGCTTCGTTAGCATAGCCCTTTATCAGAAGATATCGCACACGCACCTCGTAGTTCAGGTATCGAGATTTCGTTTCCGAATCACCTCGAACACTCCGATAGATAGCCCAGGCATACTGCTTCTGCAGCTGAAACGAGGAAGCCCAGGTAGCCAAAGTGCAGAGTCCAATCATGATTGGACATGCAAGCTGGAATCCTTGGATCAGAGTCCAGATATTTCTATCTTGGTCAACGAGAGGGTGGTTTAGGCCATCACGTTGGCTTGGCATTTCGTTCACTATTTCCTCCATGTTCCTGTAAAGCATGACTGAGAATACCAGGGCACATGCATTACTCACGCATATCGCGAGCAGCAGCACGTTATTTCTGTGGTGAACGGCATCGAGCGCCAGAAGGAAGACATAGATGCAAGCAAAGAACATGATTGCAGAGTCAACGGGGACGATGTACGATGGGGTGATTTGAATTATATTCGGATGAACCCATAATTGCCATTCAGCGAGGATAAATCTGATAAATCTGTTAGATGGGAATTCAGTTTGTGTATGGGGTTTACTTACGCCTCGATGGCTAGAATTATTAGCGCTTGTGCGCCCAAGATGCCACAGAATAACCATTCGTGCTTGCTCTTTGGCCTGTACATATTAGCGTTGCAGAAGCAGAAGATAGGGGAGGAGTTCAGTCCGCCATGTCTCACTTTTTTCCCACTTCGATGACCCACCCACGAACCCCCCGGTTTTTCAGTCCATTAAAGATTTTCGGTTTCTCCGAACACTCCCCGTTCAATTGACCATTCAGACTGGATTTGAAGTTCCAACGCACTCTGCTCATTTATAACGTATGTGGAAGCCTGCAGGAAGCCTGCATATTTTCCAATCGTTTAACTCCACATGCATATCTCAGCAAGGTGAAGTCCCGAAGTCTGCATAGTCCAATACTGACTGCATGTCCGTTTTGAACTACCTGTCCACGTGAGTTTACATAGAGACTGAAAATATGATCATTGTTTGCCTTTGAATACAATGTGGCTATAGAAAAAAAGATAAAAAAAAAATCCAGTATTTAAGGAGGACTAGGCAGTCACTGGAAAGGCAAGCAAATACAACATCAACGCCAGGCCTACCAAGTCGGAAAGTCAAGGATATGCAGGGGGAGGAACATTCGGTCGTGTCGATCGTGTACAAGACTTTTCAGGTTTCCAGAGTATGAAAGAATGAAGAGTGTAGATGAAAGAACAGATGGAGAGGGAATCAAAATCGTCAAAACAAATTCAAGACATTATTGGATCATATGACCCATTTTTGAAATCTATGACAGTCAACTTGTTAGTATCGTGGAAGGACCGAGAGGCAAAGATACAGCCATACCTTAGTTTGTAGGTAACCCTCAATTTCAGAGCTTTTGATACCTTTCTCACCCCCCGTCCGCCAGGCCAATGGGATCATTGGTACACGTTCTTTGACCAGGACCTCCCGGTTCGGGCCTTCAATCGCCCGAACCTTATCAGGGTTGTTTGTGAGAAGGCGGATTCCTTCTGGAATGGCGTCCGCGCCACAGCCAAGATCCTCCAGCATAGCGGTGGCCAGACCGTAGCTTCGGGCATCGGCAGGATGTCTCAACAAAAGATTGGCCTCGACCGTATCCGATCCGAGGTCCTGCAAATTGTACGCCTTCAATTTCTCACCAAGACCAATTCCACGACCTTCCTGGCGTAGGTAGATAATCACACCACCGGTCGAGTGTGACGAAAGGGACTGCACCTCCGCAGGCGCATCCGAGGCAAGGTCTTCAACAGGGAAAGACATTAGGCGTGCCGCCTCATCCAGCTGCTCGCCGCAATCGCATCGCGCTGACCACGCCGTCTCTCCAGTATAACATTCCGAGTGAATGCGAACCAAGGGAGGCTCAACCTGCCTTGGTGTTGAAGCTGCACCTTGCTCTTCGTCATATCGACTGCTCACTCTTCCCGGGCGCAATGTCCCCACATACGCGCCGCGGATCATTCGGTCCATCTCGGTCTCTCCCGGCCGGACGCTATCCAAGCTCCGACTGCGAATATTGTTCCCAAATACAATAGCCAGGTGCTCTTTTCCATCAAGGTCGTTGTGGTACAGGTGCAGGAACATCTCGGCCCCGTTGGTCGTTGGGATGCGGGCCCGCACAATACATTCCACCTCGGGGAGCTTCTCGAGAAGTTTGGGTTCCTTGGTATGCTGGCTCTTTGTTTCAATATCTGCTGCTTGGTGTTGGTGCAGGATCGCAGTGGGACTTAAATCCCAATCTAATGTGCCACCGGGAGTCAAAGGCGGGGTGAATGCGGGCGACAGCAGCGAGTCGGGAATCGCCGGAGTGTGTTCGCCAGTTCCACTGCTCTCTTGGCTGGCATTATCCAAAATTCCATCTTGCCTACTTGGCAACTGTCGTGGAGGTAGCTTTGGTGAGGCGTGGGCCGGTAAATCGGTCATTGCAACGGTGGGAGGCGGGGTGGTTGGTAGATGTGGCGCAATGCAAGCTCTTTAGTGTACAGGGGCAATATGCAGGAGGGGCAATTGGAAGGTCACAGGCGCATTGGTCGAAGAATTAGAGAACACAGGTTAAGTCATGGAAAGTTGAAGTACTGGAGATTATCGGCGTATTCCCTCGGCCCGGCCATAGGAGCGCTTACTCATGACGGGCGGGGCGCAAGTCATTGCTTACTAGCACCTTCTGTCCAGATCAATGTCCCAATTCGGATTTCGCGGTGTGGATTTAGTTTCATGTTGCAACAATTGGGCAGCCTGTGAATTTGCACTACCCTCGAATATGCCATATCACAGCGATATGAACGTGGAACATCGTTCTGAACTTTTTTCTTTTTTTTCTTTCTAGATCTAACGCATATGCAGCCGACATCGGAAAACAAAAAAAAAAAAGATAAAACACCCATCACGCCAAATTGATCACGCCACCGGCCGTATTGATATCTGCCACATACATTGCACGTCCATCGTCAATATTTTTACCATTCTTGAAGGCATGGAAGACAATCTTAATTCCATCAAGGAAGTCGGATCCCCCAGGTCCTGACAAGTCCCCCACATCACTCGCATCTCCAGACACAAGCAAGGGAGCATCCGGATCCCGAGCTTTGGTATAGGGACCTGTGAGTGCGGAAGCCGTCGCATAACTCACGTCATACTTTTCCGTGTCGTACGCGTTGGACGAGAATGAGAGGTAGTACGTGCCGTCCACGTTTGCAAGACTTGGCGCCTCGATGAGGGGTCCGTCGGTATCATCGCGGTCAAGAAGCTGAGTGGGGTTGCCGTTGGGAGTTACAGCATCGGAGTTCAACCCCTGCAGCATGAGCGGCGTGGGGTGGGTTGTCCCATCCCCATTGAGACTATTCCCGTCCACCTTGTACACGATATAATAGGTTCCCCCATCCTCGAAACCATCGGCATCAATTGCCCCGCCCTGGTCAAGAGGACATGCCAGAGCGTTCTCCGTTGGAGTGTAGGGGCCTGTGATGCTCGAAGAAGTGGCGGCTCCGACACAGTGCTTGCTATCATCTTCACTTGACGCTGCGGAGAAGTACATGACAAACGTACCGTCGTCCTGATATAAATTTCTAGTAAGCTTTGGGATTTCGATAACGCGGAGTTGTTATATTACCCTTTTAATCACATCAGGTGCCCAGATCAAGGGGTTGGATGCTACCCAGGATGGGAACGGACCCGGCATGGCATCTGATCCAGAGAGAAGTTCCCATGAGCTAAAGTCGGAAGACTTCGCAATCTGAACATTCAAGCCATTTGCGCTGGTACCGAAGGCATAATATGCATCATCGGCTTGGATGACGCAAGGGTCTGCAAAATCCCCATCAATCGCTCGAGTTGGTTGTGATGCAACAAGTCCACCGAGCAGGATGGCAGAAAATGAGAAGAACGCCGCAGCCATTTTGATGATTGCTCTCAAGTGTGTTAGATAAAAAGAACTTGCTCAGATCTGATGATGAGCATTGTGTCTACTATTTGTATTCCGTGCGTCAGGGATGCTAGATGTTCTCCAAAAAGTGATTGATATTCACCTGCGGGCTTGGCAACTTCCGTATACTGTACCCTGAGTGCGAGAGCCCCCGTTCAGCGACGATCCCTCGGGCCACTAAGCCCAGGACAGAAAATGGGTCGGGGGCATCCATTGTAGATCTGCAACCTTGGAATACAACTCAGAGCGCTCGAACATCACTGAAGTATCAGCGAACACGAGCATGTGCTCCCAGGACCGAGGTGAAGATCATCCCTCCTTTGAGGCCGGTATTTGACGCGGACCCAGATGCTAAGGACCGTAAGTACTTAAGTAGAAACCTTGGAGCCTTGAAAGGAGACACAATGGTGACGGGGTGGAGTAAGAGCAGGATTTAGCTTTGACTACTGTGTTAAGTTTATTGCTCCTGTCCATGGGGTCGGTAGACTTGAGCATGCAGGCTAATCTAGTGCTGGAGCCGATCTAAGCTGGCCTGTCCGGGATCTGGGGCAGATTTAAAAGGATGGAAGGATTTTATGATTTTCGACTAGAATATCTAGTAAAAATGAACGCAACTCATGTGCATTTCATGGTAAGCCTTCAAACTCCAGATAGCGCCTCGCTTAAATGGTATCATCATCACATCAGATCATAGAAACAACTTTGAGCTCATTTGCCCGGAATATCCAACACAAATCGTCGGTCGACTTCCATCTCCTTATCGTCCTCCTCGCCTTCGAATTTGAGACGGTAGACATCCTTTCTCGACCCCATTACCTCAGCCCGGTAGAAAGTGGTGGTATCAGGATATCTCGCGAGAACCTGCTTGCCCGCGGTATACGCAGTCAAGTTACCAACCAACTTGGGGATGGGGATGAGAGAGACAGCAGTCGTTTTGTATACAGAACCGTGCTCACCATTCTCATTCGGTTCAGGATCCTGAACTTCATATCTGGAATGAACGTGAGTTATCAACGTATATAGATGAAAACAAACGAGATGTGACTTACCGCTTCTTCTGCCCTTCCCCCGTGATGGCCTTAATTATGCATTGAATCCCCTCGCCCTCGACTCCCTGTTTATTTTTATTGTGCTTAAAGACAACCTCGCTCCCAACCTGCAAGATCCCACTCCGCTCTGCAATAGTGCCCTTGGTCCCTTCCGACGGTGACTCTTCAATCTTGACCATAATATTTTCTTGCCGACCCCCATCCCGAGGTTGGGGGGCACTGGAAGAGACACTTGAGCTGCGCGGCGCAGTCCCTTTCGAACGGGCAGATTTATCCGCCCCGGAGCCACTGGGGGAATCGGTCACGGAGCCATCGACCTCGTTTCTCTTTTTGCGGGATTTATTAAAAGACGCAGATCGATTAGGCGGAGCCTCAGCTTCGGACGCTTTTCGCAATGCTGTCAGCAGCTCTAGATTCTTGATAACATCGCACGGCTCGTCCTGCATGATCGAGCGCTCATCTTCACTGAGCTTTTGGCTTTGTCGTAGCCAGCTATCAAGTTGATCGTGTTCGGCCAGGGTTGCTTCTGCTTGTAAGCGCAATGTCAGCATGTGCGACTGTAAGCCATTGTTGTGAATTCAAACGCAATTGAAATGCATATCGAAGCTTTGTGCTTTCGGGTAGGGTATGGGGCCGAGGGAGCTAGTGCGGGGTCGCTCACTATTGCCATCGTTGGTGATCTTGTCAATCAAAGCTTTGATCTGAACAGACAATGAACTCTGCTGATCAAACTTTTCCTTAGACTTCCGAATGTCCTGACAGATCTTGGTCCAGAGCTCCAACTCCTCGTTATTGCCGAAGCCATTGTCCCTGGGTCTGGGCCTGTTGCGGGACATTCTGCTCAATCGGAGGGAGTGCAGTGGATGTTTGATACCGACAACGCGTGTTTATAGCGCGACACTCTAGTCACTTTGGGTCGCAGGGTGTTTGTCTCGTGTTGTTTCGTTTGGAGATGTGATAAGGGCTCCAACATCCCGGGCGGTCGGGGTTAATACGCTAAACTACTTTGGGATATAGCTATTCAGGTCTGTGCGTAGAACACTTAGTCGGCTGGGAGTATATGGATGTGACTATACGGAGTATATCTATAGATGGTATGGGATATCTTTCGTGGCTCTTCTGGTATCAAACAACATTGCCATCAAGCTTTTAAAATTTCCAGCATAGTTCATATATTATCCATGGATATTTTGTAGAATAGTAGCTAAGGAAAAAGTAGAGAATTCTGGAATTAATGATGTAGTACTCCATATTTAGGCTGATTTCCCAGATTTCCCAGCCCTCGACCCCTCCCAATTTACTTGACTGGCTGAATTTGCTGGAACAGTTGGAACTGCTGAAATTACTCGTTTGTCATAGGAAAAAAACCCGCCCTGTTGCCCTCACCGAAGGCTTGGCGTGGCATTTCTAATACAAACCCGCTCAGCCCCTCCGCTTTTTCCCCAAACATCCCATTTTCAGAATGCAGGTGCCACTTCTCCGGCTACAGTGCGGTAAGTCTTCGGGACTTCATTCGGAGAAATACCGCTAATCCATTCGAAGGTGTCAACAGTTACGACTGGGGTAAGCTAACGTCGACAATGATGAGTTCCCCGCACTAAACCTCATAGGCAAGGTCGGCCAAGAGTCGGCAGCCGCCAGGTATGCCGCCACAACTGCCGGCCCCGATTTCACAATCGAAGCCGAGAAGCCTTACGCCGAAGTGAGTGAACCCGAACATAGCAACATGGGATCTGCTAATCTCATTGCAATCGTTAGCTTTGGATGGGCACACACCCGTCTCTTCCTTCCAAAGATGTGGAGACCCAGCGAACTCTGCTCGACATGGTCCAAGACAACCAATCTTTGTTGTCGACCGAAATAAGTGAGCGATTCGGTGGTAAACTGCCATTCCTCTTCAAGGTGCTGTCCGTTCAAAAGGCGCTTAGCATCCAGGCCCACCCCAACAAGAAGCTTGCAGAGCAGCTTCATGCCCGGGACCCCAAGAACTATCCTGGTTAGTGCATATAAATTGGAACTCCTCGGGATAATGTCTAATCCATTCAAGATGACAACCACAAACCTGAAATGACCATTGCCATCACTCCATTTGAAGGTTTGTGTGGCTTCCGCCCCCTCGCTGAAATCACACATTTCCTCCAGGCTGTGGAGCCTCTGCGCACTCTGGTCGGTGAAAAGGTTGCCAGCGAGTTTGAACAGTCCGTCAAGAGCAACGAAGACTCAGAGGACCCAACTATCGTCAAAAACAACAAGGATGCGTTACGTGCCCTCTTCACCACTTTGATGGAGTCTCCGTCCGAAAAGGTGGCGGCAGCAACCTCCGCTCTGATTTCTATTGCAGAGAGCAGTCCCGACAGCTTTGGAATCCTACCCGGTGAGGTTGAAACCAACCCAACAAACCCCACAGAGCTGGCAGCTCTTGCCAAGCGATTGAACGGAGAGTTCCCGAACGACATCGGCCTGTTTGTCTTCTTCTTCCTCAACTTCGTCAAGCTGTCATCGGGTGAAGCCATGTTCCTTAAGGCAGACGACATCCACGCTTATATTTCCGGTGACATCATCGAGTGCATGGCTGCCTCCGACAACGTCGTGCGAGCAGGCTTCACCCCAAAGTTCAAGGACGTCGACACCCTCACTCAGATGCTCACCTACTCATATGCACCAATCGAGGAGCAAAAGCTCCAGCCAACAGACTACCCTTACGCCGTTCTTAACGCAACTGCATACTCGAGTGCTTCGTCCGCCATGCTCTACGATCCTCCCATCGACGAGTTCAGCGTCGTGAAGAGCGACCTGAAGCGTACTGGTGCCAAGGTGACTTTTGACGGTATCTCTGGTCCTAGCATTATCATTTGCACCCAGGGTAAGGGCAAGATCACCGTGGGTAACAAGACCGAGGAGGTCCAGGAGGGCTATGTTTTCTTCGTTGGTGCCACTGCGGAATGTGTGATTGAAAACACTGGCAGCGGAGAGGGCGAGGACGATGTTTTCACTACCTATAAGGCATTCTGCGAATTGCCCCCGGTTGGTGAGGAATAACTTCACTCGACCCTTGGGTGCTGATTCTAATTTTTGTTTTTAAGATGAACGAACCCGCCCTGGAATCGGCGCGAACCTGTGAATTAAATGATCAAATAACAGCACTGCTCATGAAATAATGCACCTGCGTGAGGGTTGAAACAGCAGACTTTGTAAATGAAATTGGTCACTTAGATTTTGTGGCTATAGCAGAAAGTTGCATCCTGGCGTGAGCCGAAAATTACACCTGGGCATACAGGCTACTGTGTGCCATATGTATCGCGTAAATTGCTGATAATATTTGAACATCTGAAGCCCACAAGCCTTTTGTCTAATATTAGTCGCCCTCGAGGTGCACCTGGACATTGGACAAATACAAAAGATTCCTTCCCTCTTCTTCCCCCTTTTTTCTGTATATCCCATGTCTAGTCGTCTGATGAAACAGGAGAGAAGTCATTTGACTTTCCCAGGTCTCGCGACAGCAAGAAGGGATAACACACACGGGCCTTGCTGTGCGACCATATAACGCGGTCTTATAGCCCTAATTTAGTTATATTAAGCGCTGTTTGGTCCAAATTCTTAAAATGTTGGCCAGAATTTTGGCTCTTTAGCGCTGTGCTTCGAACGAAAACAATGCCCCATCACATGCATTCAAGGTCTGAAACAACCAAAAACTTGAGCATGGGAGATATCATTTAGAATTCGTCTCATCAAACTATGATTGATAGGCTGAGGTCTACTTTAACAAACACTTCCAAACCCTGGAAAGTCGCAGCCAATTGTTAGATATTCTTAATCTACCTCGCACAGCCAAAGGATGCCGAGTATGAAACAAATTATACAATTAAAATCTCACTTGATTAGTCGCACGGCGTGCTTACTGGAGAAGTAAAGCCTTCAACCCATCCCAACGCTCCCATTTCCGAAGAGGAAGCGACCCTTGGGTCACAATTCTGACATCTGGTTCTCTCCCTCCAGGGCTACCTGCCTCGGCTGTTGGGCCCTATGTTCATCTGAAAGTAAATCAGCAAGTCTAAAGTTCCACTTCGGTTCGAGCTGATGTTTCCCCAACCAAATCTGGAATTTATCAATCAGGTCATCTTTCCAAAACAGGTCACCGACTTCTTTGGCTTCCTCGACTTCATCGTGAATCCAGCGAAAGGTCTCGGCTTTGTTGATATTGCACAACATCCCATGCAAATAACGCAGAGAACAAGGCTCTTTGTGAATTGTGGTACAGATGTTTCCTTCATACTCTGCCTTGCCATATAACTCCTGCAGGCGACGTGCCCATTTCAACACTTCGACGGTGTCGGGGTGGGGACCACCTGACAAGTGAAGACACAAAAGTCCTCTTGCGAAAGCAAATGCCGATCCCAAATGGCTTGCGATCTCTTCGTGCGTGGTCACTTGGTCAATTTGACCATTGAACAAATCCGCCAGCATATTTGCGATTTCGACATAGAGATCAAGGTTTCCGTCGGCCTCTAGGGGCGATGTTAATTGGTCCAAGGCGCTCTTTAGCTCGGATGTGCAGTCACCGAAACGCCCTTCCTCATATAGCACCATGCTTCGAGATACCCAACATCCGGTTGCTTCGCGACTCAGCGGTCCACAGATCTTGATCGCTTCATCCTTGGCCCAATCCCAAATCCTTTTAGCCACTTCGTATCGCGTTGCCTCGGTGCAACAAGATGCAAGCACCCAGAGCGCGGTTAAGCGAACTTTTTTTGGGTCAAAGTATCCTTTCCTGGTAATGGGTATCTCGCAAGGGAGCTCATTTTCAACCCTGTAAAACTTTTCTACCATGCGGGGGTACATTCCAAGAGTAAAAGGTTCCGATTCGATATGAAGCAGTTGAAAAAAGCTATGCGAGGAGAGGCAGGTCCCGATGTCATGAAGCGAAGTTGAAGATAGACTCTTCAATAAGGCCACGGTATGGCCTTCGAACGTTCTGTTGAGGAAAATCAGAGCGTCAAGTTTTGATTCCTCCTTGATGCTTCTTGAGTACATGGAATCAAAAGTTTCCATGGCGAGATTGATCAGCATCAAGCGTTCGTTTTTCTCAAGCCGGATATAAAGCCATTCTCGAATGATTGGATGGATCGAGAACAGCTCCAAACCTTGAGGAACTTCCTTTGGTCGCTCGGTCGCTTGCAACAGTGAGCAATCATAGAACGTTTTAAACAAGAGTCGAAGTCTTGCCTCCGAAAGGTCGCCCCTGTCTATGCAGATAGAAGCCCAGGGAAATTCATAAGACGTGTCTCTTTTGCTATCAACTGCAGCGATTATCAACTGCATGGATACAGCAGAACAATCAAAGAGGGAAAGAAAACTCAGCAGCAGGAAGGCGCCATTCGCCATTTCCTCCGCCTCATCCGACCACTTTCTCCCAAACATCTCGTCGAGAGATTCATCCAGAGTATTGCAAAGGCTCAGGGGGCCAGGACAGTCCGTGTTGTCGCCCTGATATCCTCGCAGGAAGGATAGCTCAGACCAGGCTGAGTCTATTCTGCGACACTCAAACATATTGAGATCCTTTATCTTGCAGACTTTTATGAACTGACATATCTGCGTTATCACCCAGACGTGGTGACCGAATTGATCAAGGATTCGAGTTGCTGCCCGCCCGTCTTTCTCTCTGTCCCATTCCCCGTGCCCCGAGACACTAGAAGAGAAAAGCTTGTGCAAGAAATCCTTCGCCATTGGCTTTAGATCCATGAAATCTGCCGCCAAGGGCAGAACTGGGGGTTTCCGCAGAAAAGTGTCGTCCATCCAACGGGTCGTGATCAACACTGCTCCGTGCGGTTCCCTGCTCAATGCCACAAAATCCATCACCGAAGAAGTCCAATTTGGAGAATTCAACCCATCCAGAACCAAGAGCCAAGGCTTTTCCAGCCTCCGAAGCGCAGATATGCCCTGGTGGATTCGATCTCTCTCTTCCAACCCCAAATCCTCTTGGTTGCTGGCAGGCTGCTGCTTTGGAATATCGAGGATATCACAGATATCGATCCAATACTGACGCCGTTTCATCGAGTCATTTGCATCGAGCCAAAAGACTGCCTCGAATGTCTTCTCCTTGTATGCCTTTTGACAATACGCCATGGCAAGGTATGTTTTGCCTTCGCCGACCATACCACGAATGACCGTAACCTGATTCATGTGATCCCTTTTCCCCTTGATGATGGTGTCAAGATTTTCCAGATCCTTTTCACGCCCAACCATTCCCGAGGCTTCGAACTCGGGAAACTGGAGGCAACCTTGAGGTGAAATCTTGATGCGCTCCATATTGCCGAGTTGGATTTATCGCGATGGAAAGCAAGTGACCAGAGTTTGCTTTATAGCAGAAGATGAAATGAGATGGCACTTGAGCAGTAGGTATGGATGAGAAGTGGTCAGAAACTCGTCTGTTTATATACTTCTGCCCAGGTGGGCATTTCTAAATTTGGGGCGATGTACAACACCAACGTCGAAGTCACACCAGTGAAATAAACGACACAGAATTATTTAGGGGCCATCTAGGTATAAAACAAACTGCTTGGCACGTATGCTTTATCACATTCTCATTGGTGTTGAAAGTCCGATAAATATTGGGTCAAGACCTCCGACAGGCAAGAAAGTGATGCTAAAGTGATTGCCACATATTTATTGGCGCTAGCTGAAACTATCAAAGCATTGCGACTGTTTAAAATGAGGAGAAGGCAGCGGGCTTGAGCCCCAGCCACGACTGCTGGCGTCATAGCATGGGTTCTTAGCAAACGATGGCTCTGAACCTGGAGTCCTGCTTTGTCCATACCTTGTAATACAAACCATGTATACCCAAGTCCAACCAGATAAATCTATAAAGCTACACCTTGCAAGGCTCATTTCCAACCAACACATTAGCGCAGCCTAATGTGTGTCAGAAGCCGACGGGGTGCCCTGGCTAGAGACTGATATTGACAGGGAGAGGAAGGGCAAAGCTGTGCTGTCTGAGCCCCACAGACACGATTCAATGTGA
Organism: Penicillium salamii; assembly: GCA_911197225.1. NCBI lineage: Eukaryota > Fungi > Ascomycota > Eurotiomycetes > Eurotiales > Aspergillaceae > Penicillium > Penicillium salamii. Next base: position 447,442 of record CAJVOY010000087.1, on the reverse strand, counting down.
GCCATCAGATGTGCCTCACTTTGACTGTTCCTAAATACCGCCGCTCGATGCCACGCACATATTAACGTGTACACAAGGGCTCCAAGGGTTGGATTCCATTCAGCTGTTCTTGTCCAAGCAACGTGGTCAATGATTTTGGGCTCGAAGCATATGAATCGAGAAAGAGCTTTCCACTTCTGGCGAGGAAAGGTTAGCTCGGTTACCGCTAGACACAAAACGGCAACGGGCAATTCACAAGATTCCTACCTCTTGAGACGTACGCGCTTTTTGCTCACTTTACGCCGCAGGTTGGCTGCCTTGAGAACTTGCTGGTTTCTCTTAATCAGCTCACAATACAATATTCTAACTTACACTGCTCGTCAAATATTGTTGTAGCCTTGGAGGTGAGAAACATAATGTCTTAAGCTAGAAATTACTTAAGTAGAAGCGCTACTCACAAGAGACTTCAGGGATCATGGGAACACCATGATAACTCGATAACTCCAGAGATATATGACAGAAACAACTTCTATCCTCCGGTCAGACCTTTTGCCATCCAACCCATCTGCCACCAAAACCGCCGTCCTTTGCTCTTAGCTTGAGATGCCCCCAGAAAGGAACCTTGGACATATCCTTGCAATTTCTCTAAGGCTTGAAGCCCTGAGACTCATCTACATCGCGCTCATTGATAACCAAAAGTGTTGACCTAGAGACCTGGGAAGAAGGGCGACACTTACCAGTCACGGCTTCATATCCTCGACGCCCACCAGTGCGGTTCACGGAGTACCTACGGGGCAGCACGTTCATACTCTGCAGATGTCAAAGGAAAACTCTCCACTCAGCAAACAAGAGATTTCATCCAAAGACTGAAAGCTTAGATTGTTTTGTTATACATTGAACAGCTTCTTATGTCGCGTGTCTCACGGGTCACAGCTACGCGCCCAGGGATAGCCTTGGAGGGCAGCCTCGCCGTCTCCAATTGCTGGGAAGACTTCCCGTTGATGAAAAGAGATCCTAGGTTCTCCAGCTCATGCCTTTTGCCATCCTCCTTAACTCTACACCTCCTGTGCGTGTATGTCAAGAATGTGGACGTCGGCGATAATCGGGACCGAGGGCCATTCTAAGCTCTGCAGGACGGGACCCACCGCAAAACATGCGGGGAATCTCATTTTCAGCTGAGCTCAGCTTACCCTTCTTCGCTCCTTGAGCAACCCTCTGTTCCTCGACATTCTTCAATCCGCAGAAATGACTACCAGACACCTTCGTCCCAATTTGGGCTTCTGGGAGAAGGCCGATGTGCCTTTCGTGCACCTATCGGTGTACGCCAGTATGCTGTATCATATGGTCGCTGGCGTGTTCCGGGGGAAAGCCAGCCCCAAGCGTTATGATCACTTTATCACGACCAACGTGATTCGCAAGCTCGTGTCCCGGACTTCAGATCGACAGAAGCAGTGTGTGTGGCCAATTCTCCTGTCCGATGTTTACTCACGTGGTTTTCAGGTACATGAACGCTCCTACTTCTGATGTCTACACGACTGTTATGAGCAAGAATGGCTTCCAGCCCGAGACCGTGTCTCTTGCCCACGATGCGGAGGGTCTCTGGATTGGAAACAAAAATGCCAAGAAAGTCGTAATCTACTATCACGGTGTGTACTACTCCGCAATACTCCTTACAGATCCCGTGTAACGCGCAATCCGAGTGCCGTAGCGCGGGAAAACCTAATCCCCACATAACCCCATACCGCATGTACGGAGTCCTAATGTCTGAACAGGTGGAGGGTTTGCTATGGCCGCGGTGCCTGGTCACTTCGAGTTTTGGCTCGCCATGGTCCGTGCCTTGAATGAGAATGGCCATGATGTGGCCGTTTTCTTCTTGCGATACACCCTGACCCCGCATGCCCGTTACCCGACTCAGCTCCGTCAGGCCGTTGAGGCTTTGCGATACATCGTCAACGAGACGGGTCGGTCCCCGGCCGATGTCGTCATCGGCGGAGACTCAGCCGGCGGTAACCTCACATCGGCAACCATGCTGCACATCTCGCATCCACACCCTGAGATCGATCCCCTGACACTGTCGACTCCACTGGCAGGCACATTTGCCTATGCGCCGTGGACGAACTTCAGCGCCGGAGGGCCTTCCATGAAGGAGAACCTGTGGAAGGACATCATCACGCCTGAAATCCTGGCTAGCTGGTCGAAATCTTACAAGGGCGATAAACCCGCTGATAACTGGAATGAGCCAAACAATGCACCTGCCGAATGGTGGAAAGATGCAAAGACAGAGCGAATTTTGATCCTCGCTGGCGGAGATGAGATTCTACTCTCATCCATTGAACAACTCGCGGAGAAAATCAAGTCTGTATTCCCGGAGACCACTCTGGTCATCGGAGAGAACGAGTCGCATGACGCGCCTTATTTTGTTTCCGTGAAAGAGGAGACCCAGACAGGCACTGAGTTGAGAAAGTGGATTGCCTCTCGTTTGTAATTTAGCAAACTACATAGTACCCATCAACTCAAATATATGGCGCCAACGCCTGAGGATTCAAGGAGGTCGTATATTTTCATAAACAAGCAGGATAAACTCCCCTGGCTTGGATTAAATCAAACAACAAGATATATGAACGCAATCTTCTTATTTCTAGGATGAGGCCTTGGCGGAGAACTTGGCCGCCGAGGTATCGAAGAACTCGCTCTTCTCCTGGATATCGGCGAGCAGGGGGTGTGCGGGCTGGACCTGCTGTAATTGGCTATAATAGAAGGCTAGTCAGCAATTGTTCAATCATTGGGACCCTTGAAGCTCAAAAGAATGACATACGCTTCCAATTCCTTGGATGGCTTGCCAGCCAACACATTCAAGACAATGCTGTTGGCAATCAGTTCCACATCAGTGGGGTATTTCTCAAGGGCGGCGGTAATGGCGGCTTCAGCTTCGGGCAGACGGCCAAGGTGGATCTCGGCGACGGCCTGGCCAACGATCGATAGGGGTGCGGAGGTGCTGGGTGCGGAGGCCAGTTCCTCGTAGACGTAGAATGCGGATTGGTACTTCTCGCCGCCCTAGAGATGAATATGGGTCAGCAATCTTGAATTCTGGCATAATTGTCTAGCAGTTCGAGACATACAACGCGCAATCCAACCCACGACTCGGCGATGTTGACCAGCAGCGAGTCCTGCGCCCAGCGCTTAGCGGCCTGGACCTCCTTGAGCGCAAGATCGGTTCGGTTTTGCTGGAGCTGAATCTGAACGATAAGGGAGACACTAGTAGAGATGGGCTGTCAGACTGGGTCTCCATTTTTTATTGCATTCCAGACCATGCGCGACAGAGTACTTACGCCTCGAGGTTGCCCTGGTGTTTGGCGAGCAGCGCCAGCGCCTCCTCGCTGAGACCCTGCGCCTGAAGTACTGTAGCGGCTAGGACTTGGACGGTGTTGTTATCGGGGTAGTTTTCAGCGAGCTCCTGCGCCAATTGCAAAGCGGCATCATCGTTGCCGGAAGACTGGAGGGCCAGGGCCTTGGCGGCCGACAGGTCGGGGCTATCTTCTTCAATGGAGGGTTCGGCGAGGGCTTCATCATACTGGCCGAGAGCAATCTGGGCACGGAGCTTGAGAACCTGGGCGGGAAGCTTGTTCTCGGGAGACAGCACGGAAGCATCGAAGTCGAGCACACTCTGGTATTGGCCTGAGTGGAAGGCGCTGTGGATGTTGAGGAGCTCTGCGGGGATAGCTGGGTTAGTGGACTGACGAGTTATGGGGGGAAATTGAGAGACTAACCGCCCTCTGCGGAGAATGGATCCATCTTGGCTGTAATGGGGGGATGTATCTGAGAGGGATTAGTGTTGTTGTCGTTGTCCTGTGGCAGTTAATCACGGTGGCTTTAAGGCGGAGAGGTAACTCTGCCGAGATAACACGGGGCAAGTGGGCCGACCGCTCTGGGTCTACTTCGTATAGCTTCACATCTACCAAGTCGAGATGATGGCAAAAGGTGACTATGTGAACAATCTTATTTTATGGCTATGATGATTCTATTTAGTTATGTCGTTTTAAAAGCGTCTGAGCTCTAGGAACAAAAAAGCGATTTATGACAATTTTCGAATATGGAATGCGGAGCTCGATACATTAATGCTATCAGAACATACTTCCAAGTCACTGAGTTTGTTCGGTGTACTTGATTCTACTCTTCAAATGTGTGCATTTGCAGGAGACAGGATCTCCTGGCAAGACTCAAGAGGTTAAACACTGCCAACACCCCACAAGAATAATCCGAGAGAAATTTCCCAGTCAAGTACCGGAGGAAGTGATTCCCAGAATTATCACGGGGACTTTGTTTCGACAATTTTCCACAGAATTGGCCCCCTCAAAGCTGCAGTTCTGCAATTCCACGCTGAGCAATATCCTTCCACCCATTCCTCCATCTCGTCAAAGGTGGCCGTCCATAAATAATGTCATCACTAGCCCAACGGATCCTCCGCTTATCCAAGTCCTCAGTAACTTCATTATCAGGGCAAAGAATATAAAACACATCCTCGGCCATTTTCCGATCCATAAACCCAACAACTTGCTCAGAGGTCCAAGCACCATCCGGCTTCTCCTTGAATGTCTCCGTATGGAAACCAGTATAAGTCCACCCGGGAATGAGTAAATGAACACTCACGTTTGGAGCAGTCTCAGCCAAATCAAAGGCCAAATGCTCAGCAATCGTCCGCACGGCTGCTTTGGAGGCATTGTAGGCAGGATTACTTGGTGGATTGGTTATGCCTTGCTTTGAGCCCGTCAACACAATTGCGCGTGGGATGTCCTTCGCACCCGTTACAGTTCCGAGGAATGATGCGAGTCCATTTGTGTAACCGAGTGTGTTTATCGCGAATGTTCTCGCGAAGTAATGCGCGTCTTCCCACTGGGTTAACCCCTCTGCGGGGGTTGGTCCCGCACCGGCGTTTAGCATGAGGAAATCGATTCCTTGCGGGTAGAGGCCTTTCGCTTGTTGAGCTAGATTTTGCCAGGCTGAAATTGAGGAGACGTCCATTACATGGGTAGTCGTTTTGCTGGAGTTCGTCGTTGGGAATTGTTTGGTCGTTTGAGCGAGGGCTGTTTCGTTTTTGTCGAGGAGCACCAAGTTCATGCCGCGTGAATAGCAAAGCTGGGCTGTCAGGAGCCCAATCCCAGAGGCAGCTCCAGTGATGAGCGCTGTTGCTCCTTGGCGGAAGACGGGATGGATGTTCGAAGCCATGCTGCTGTTGTAAGGGATTTGCAGGATAGATCAACTTGCGAAGATTGGGGCACCGAGTAACTTGCAAACTATTTGAGAGGGGAACAAGCGATTATTAAATTCAGATCCACTAGGTTGACTACTCGCACAGTTACATGAGTCTAGCTGAATGGTGGACTGACGTCGGTCGTAGCTTGGCACGTTCTAGCGTGCGGATGGGCATTACCCGCATCTGCTCAAGTGGAAGGCCCAAGAACATCAAGCTTTAATTAATTTCCCAGCCATCCTACTTGATCTAACAAAGTGTCATTGATAAATATCAAGGGCTTATCTCAGATTTTCCAAAATCTACCCCTGACTCTTCAATTGGGACCAAACACAAGTAGTGCATGCAGTCTTTCCATAAAGCTCTAGTTGGCCACCAGATTCAATTGATCACCTTAGGGATGGGATCTTCAACGATTCAATCATCAGCGAACCCTTGGAAAATCATGTGTGCCTGATTCCACGTTGACCAGCAAGTCTTGAATGAAAATTATTTTGATCATCTAGTATTCGTACGGGACATCGAAACCTCTTCAATGGGTCTCCCCGCCGTTGTCATTCTTCCAACTGCCGGCATAGTGATGCGTTACCAATGCAGGTCCTGTTTGGTTCACATATCTGTTGGCAGACGCGGCAAACGAATACCCAGGCAGGACCAAAACATCACTGATCAAGACTGGGTCCAAAAGGTGGGAGACATTATTCATTCCAACGGTCTCATCAAGCACCAGTGACAAGCTCTTGAGTATTCCACGGGTCAAACGCCTTGGGCCTGTGAAGTCCACCACATCACCAACCATATCGAGGGACAATTCAGTCACTGCGATCCCATTCCCCTCCGACTTCTGACGAATTGCATCCAAGATATCTTCAATGACCATCATTATATGCGGTGAGTGAGGGGCGGCCATGATCGTCCAGCTATTGAACTGGCGCACGATATTCTCACCCCAGCCTTCGTCGAATTCCAGCCCCACAACAAGGTTGGTGTTCGCTTTGAATTCTTCTGGGATCCATTGGCGGATTGGCACATCACCACAGGAAACATCCAAGTCGTACCAGATGCCTCCTTCCGCAAATAGCAGGAGATAGCGGAGTAGATCTGCTTTGAGGATGGGTACCGAGAGTGCGAGATATGTTTCGACGATATCCGGTCGATGGGGAAACTTCTCCTTTACATAAAGATCGCCGGAGTGATCCGTCATGATCTCCGAGCGATATTCAGGGTTTTTGTGGAGACAGTCATCCATCCATTCTTGTGACTGGCTGCTCAGGCCTTTGGGCCCAACTTTGTACCAGATTTTTTCGGGTATTGATTTGATTGCCGTTGAGATCTCTCCTAGCTCGATCTCAGAAGATTGAGTTGGTGCGGCACGATGTGGCAGAGCGGCCGTTCTGGCGGGGTGGAAATAAAGAAGGAAAAGGAGAATTGTCAGCGTTGTGATGGCAGCAATTGCCAATTTTGCAAGAGATGGCGACCGTTGGGATTTCATCATGAATATGTGATCAGAATTGGAGAAGAGGAGGGAACTTTATCTCGAGCAAACGCCATCGCAAAGATAAGGGGCTGGTTTGACGCCGCAGCAATCACAAATTGCTCACCCCAAACGCCGGGTTGGACTATTTTGGGGGGCAAAAGATGCCAAGCCACCCCCAAATAAGCGAGAGACACCCTGGCAGTCCACTGGGGTTCCGAAGTTTAGCCTTGTTGGCGCCGCTAGATCCAAAGTAAGTCGCGGCGTCGCTAGCGCGTGGTGGGGCCGTATGTAGGCCTTGTATACCCGCCTGGTTTTGATCCCTCGGGTACATTGCAGGAGCATGGATTCTGGCGAGGCTCTGCTCTTGGGAACTACTACTTACTTGAAGTAACTCTCGGCTATCTGTTTCCTCATTTCATTTCGCATTGTTGAAATCCCCTGGAACCTTGGGAAATCCAGCAACATGCGCGAAGCACGATTATTTTCACACTCATTACTATTCAGTCTATCGCTGGCTCTCGAGTTTACAAACCCACCTGCCTTCGAAGCAACCAAGGATTTTTCGAGGAATCCAATGTATAAGGATGGCTCACTCTTGAAGATCAAATGGAGTGAAACGACCCAGAATAATACGTCTTTAACTCTATGGCAACTGAACGGAACTCAATTTTTGCAACCATTCGAGTACCTCACCCGTATGTCTAACAATGGATTTGGCTCTGGGGTTTCCATACTAAGTTTATGTTAGAGGGTATCTCAGGAAGTGTCACATCCTTAGACTGGGCGGTTCAGACCACAAAGAACCTTACATTCTCAAACATGTTCTATCTGTGTCTCTTTTTGGAAGGGGATTTATCCTCTCTGGCAAACAGTCACTACTTCAACATCACAAGCAAGCATGAGGACCCCGACTCCGAGACATCGACTACCACACCTATTGCAAGTATTACGACAGGCTCCACCTCACTGAGCACTGGGATTACAACCCAATCATCGACTCCACGAACAAATACGGCAGCTGTACCAACCCCTGCTACTTCATCTGATAGTCCAACCCCATCATCAGAGACTTCAAATGAGATGGCTACCGGAAGCAAGGCCGCTATTGGCATCGGGGCGTCCGTTGCTGGTATCATGATCATTGGAATTATCTGGTTCTGCATCAAGCGACAAAAAAGGAAGGGAAATCAAATGCCACCGAGCTACCTCGATTCCCGAGCCGTTCATGATATGCCTAAACACCATTTCCATGATCCCAGGCTCGATATAAAAAAGAGAACGCAATTTTATGAGCTGGGCGTCAATCGTCACAATTCATCTGCACCATTCGAGCTTCCAGGGTATCCATAGTGAATCTCGTTTGTGAGCATCCATGTCAAACGATCAAAAAGATGCGAAGCCATAAGATCCCGACCCCAAAATCCAGACGAATAATAAAAGGAGCATCGAATTCCCCATTATCGTCATTTTTAGTGAATTCGATAGTACAGCGCTGTTCTCTTGAAGAATCTAGATTGGACCTTCAGTTCGAGGATGGAAATGCCAGACGCCGAGACTATTGGCGTCGCGCCAATGAAGCTCTTAAGGGAAAAGAAGAGGCTTCAGGGGTAAAGATTATCTCGATGTTGACGATGAGCTATTTTATATTATTGATAGAGATGGGATGGTGGGTGAAAGACAGGGTTTTGATTGAATTAATTGATTTTTGGTATTTTTGGGAGTCATGGAGCGCATAGCCGAGAGTTACGGGTTTTGTCTCCTGGATTCGCTGATAGCCACGCTGAATCGGATTTGTTAGCATTCAAGCAATTCCAAAGCCTATCCATCTTGCATTACCTCCATAGTGGTGAACCACTTCGTTCGCTCCAAGTTCTTCTCTTCCTCGCCACTGTGTCGACCGTAATTATATTGAAAGGACTTATCTGATGCCTTAAAAATGTCGGGAGGTAAGGCAAGAAACATGTTGATATGTATTGCTTGGACTTCCTCAGTGTGGTTAAGTGCCATGTCTACAGGTACCGGGCAATCGATGAGCACCCTTTATTATGGTTAACTTCTTAAAACGCAGTGCAGGGTTTCCCATGACGTCCTAAGGTCCGCTGCGGATGGGCATTAGCCGTTCCCCACAGCGGATTCACATTACCCGCCGGTGCATCATACCAAGCCCTGCAATGAAGATAAGAATCGAGTGGATTTCCTCAATCTGAAAGAGTTTTCTACATGTTACCATTGCTATATTAAGGCTCAGTATGGATTCACTCAAGGGAAATACTGCTCTTATCGTGAGTAGTAGATGTGATCGGGCTCAACGCAATGATGCTAACCAAGGCATAGACTGGTGCCTCCATGGGCATTGGTGAAGCTATTGCACTCAATTTGGCGGAAAACGGAATGAATATCGCGCTTTTGGCCAGGAGTAAAGTAAGACAACATTGAGCATCTGATACGCTTGGCACTAGTCATGCTAATATTGCTAAGGACAAATTGGAAAATGTCAGAGTCAAAATCCAACAGAAATTTCCATCTGTTCGAGTCCAAAGTTTTCCTGTTGACATTCAAAACCACGCCGAAGTTGATACGGCAGTCCAAAGCGTCATCACAGAGCTAGGTGAGATCGAGGTTCTGATAAACAATGTGAGTCCAAAATCCCTCTTTATTGAGGCCGTTAGGGTGACATCTGACTGGATAAAAAGGCTGGCCTTGCACTTGGTGCACCAGCCAGGTTCTGGGAGCTCCCAATCGATCTGGTTACCCAAATGAATGGCACCAATATCGCCGGTGTCATGTACACAACCCATTCGGTACTCAACAGAAGCATGTGGCCCGGGAAACGGGGCACCATTATCAACGTTTCATCTGTGACTGGTCTGGAATGCCCTCCATTTGATGGTGAGGCTGTATATCATGCGAACAAAGCTTGCATTGAGGGCTTTACCAACAGCCTGCGCATGGAAACAGCCGGTTCGGATATTCGAGTTCTAGCACTGCGGCCAGGTTGTGTCGTTACCAATTTCCATCTGCAAAGGGTAAAATATGACAACGATGCCATGGATGAGTTCTTCTACGGTTATGAGCCCTTGGTATCCGAGGATCTTGCCGACGCAGTTTGGTTCATGCTTAGCCGCTCTGGAAGAACTTCAATCAAGGCACTCGATTGTGTGCCAACAGCACAAAGATCACTGACTCTATTTGATCGAGAATGGAATACCAGACGAGATGAGAAGGCTCATGGCTACACTTGATATATCGAATGTGAATTCAATATCAGAAGTAATTCCCGTTAACCCCACAATACACATGGCCCGCATCACATGGAATATCCCACCACAAATCGTCAGAAAAATTATCGCAAAGAAGCTGATCATTTAATGGAAGATCTAGCCAATCAAAAGAGGGCTCTGGGTGAAGTAAAATATCCGACAGAGTGCTTGGATCCTCGAGCACCATTGCCTGGTTCAAATCATCTACATCAGCTGGGATGATTTGCAAAGGGTGGGATATATTGCCAGGATCACCGGCACCGGCCTTAGGTTGCACTGCACTCTCTGGCGTAAAACTTGTACCATGATCAAATGCCGATGGCATCTCCCCTTCCTGTGCAAGAGATGCAAGAGCTTCAGTTGCTCGACTGTACTCTTTTCCAGGTGGGGTCATCAATTTGAGAATGTGCAAATTCAAGTCGTATAGGCTGTTTGAACGCCTGGCCAGCTTTTCGTCCTTTGACTTTGAGTTAAAGAGATGAATGTGTGACGCTGTTACAAGACTCTCAATAGCCAAGGGAGATAGTCGGTGCTATGTTGCAGGTTAGGATTCATACGGAGACGAATTTCACAAGAGAAAGAGGATCAACTTACCAAAGGGTAGAAATTTTTGAAAGAATTGATGATATATGACACGCGGATAGCCGAAAATGTTGCCGATTGAAGATGTACCAAATATGAGTCCTCCAAGGTGTGTAATAACTCCATAGACGGATGCCCACGAATAAATGGACGATGGAGCATGATCTTCAAGGCTTGGTACAACAAGCTGCGAAGAACATTTAGTTATGTAAAGCTAAGTGTCCTGAGCGTTTGGTACGTACTTAAATTGGTAGACATGCGCTGGCAGTTGTTTGGCTGCCGTAGATGGAAGTCTGAGAGGACTAGGCAGGTTGTTGTAGAACTCAGACATAGCAACGTGTGTCTTTGTCACCTGATCCTCCTTCTCTTCAGAGGAAATGGATCCTGATATTGCATAGCTGATTCAGGCACCATTAGTGATCATTTTGAAGACTCCCCTCCCACTGGGGATTGAACCTACATTTTATCCAAGGCTGGCGTGACGATTTGTAGTAGATCGCAGGAGAATTGAAAGTTTGACATAGAGTAAGATGTCAACTTAGCTATTTTAGAATCTTTCAAAGCAGGCCATATGCCATACTCCACACTGGGAAGTATTGGGACTGATATTGACTCCATGTCCGATTCCCGGATAGCACTTGCTTGACCAAGAATGCGACTTATATGCCTGTGGATGTAAGCTTCTGAATACCTCTAAAAGGGTAAGACTTACCTTTCTAGCATCACGATGCCTGCCCACGCAATTGAACGAGCCTGGGCTACGTCTTGTGGACCTATGGTTGAAGCATCTATTTCAAGGTTCTGCCTGTGGAACCCAAGAGTCATCGCATGCCGAATGGCAATTCCTAACTATATCAGAAAATACCATGGATTCGCAGTAGAATTACTTACCGACGTATTGAGTTGCCAGAGCTATGTTCTCCATCAAAAGTTCAGTCTGGGAGATAAGGGCTGCTGAGAGAACAAGTGAGAGGCTCGGACATTCAATTTGGTCGAGGACTGATGATTTTGCATGCTCCAGAAGTGAGGTTCTTGACGCCTTGAATCCAAAGGCGGGTGGTTCGGAGTGGGCAATATCTGTGCCGTGGGCGCTCAAGGCCAACAAGGCCGCCAGTAAGGTGGGCGTGCAGTAGCCGTTGGCACAATTCGCGAAGAGGTCTTTTCGAAAGAGAGGCTCATGAATCAAAAGTGGCCAGGTGTTCTGCCAGGTCCAAAACTCCTCCAAGAGTTGATCTTGAAGGCCGTGTTCAAAGAAGAATGGACATTGGTCGATTAGTAACACCCCATTGACGATAGTGATCTTTTGTTGAGATGTATAATGACCCTCGTGGGATTTTCGAAGGAGACTCAAGTGACCATACGCACTAGAAGATCGAGATTCTGGTCCATAAAATGGGAGATCTGTCGAAATTTTCTGAGGCAAACTTGGAGGGTGTGACTGTGGGTCTTCCAAGATGCTTTGTGGTGTTGGTTTATCATTCGTACTGCGCCTGTATTGGGCAAGCTGATCTTCCAAGAGCGCAATCCTGGCGTGAAGGGCGTGGATATAACATTTTGTCGGAGGCCTGTTCTACTTAGCAACTTCCGGTGTATAGCCGTTGGGTTGACTGACTTTCGCTTCTCAAGGTGATGTGTATATTCACACTCACGACTCTCCCTCTCACACAGACCGCATACAGGTTTCTGGCCATCGCACTAGCCGATTTCAGCGTCAGCCTTGTATTCCATCTTTTAAGTGCAGCACATTGCCTACTCTACGTTTTCTTTTCCGACATGATGTGCACGCAATAGAGACACGCTTCCTGTCTGTAGTCGACATTCGGAGGTTTTACGCTGTCATATAAAGAATGACTGCGTCAAAACCGAGCTTTTATGCGTCAACGTTCTCTCTATACCTCTGTCGATCCTGATATGCGATGGTTGTCAAGACGGAGTTTCAGACATTTGAGGGTTTGTCAAGGCTCAACGGGATGACGTAATCACCAGCGAATACCTACCTAGGTAGCCTCAAATTATCTCTACTTCCGCTGCGAAGCTCTTGTCCGCATTCTAAAGACTACAATCTGAAGACTACAATGGAAGATTTTTCAATGATGATGAAATGAATTTGGGTATACTGCTCCGCTGATGCTAACAAGACAAAGTAATACAATCAAGATATCCATCCTATACACGACATGACCTCTTTCAAGAGAGTCTGAGGCCTCGTTAAAACCAGCTGGGATGAAACCCTCTGGGACAAATCCCCCAACTGGGAAGAGTACCTCAATAATGATTGATTTGGCCCCACGGGCACCGAAAACAAAGGGTATCAAGCCCCTGATATCCAACTTCCCCACAAAGCTCAATGGCCGTCCTCGACGCTGCCATGAGACAATTTCCTCCTCAGTTTCCGGATCGCACCTCGGCACTTGTCGAAAAGGACCTTCCCGGCCAGTGGAATGAGCCATTGTGGCTCGGCGACAGTAGAGTCGACGTTGTCCGTCGAAGTAGATGCTGCGTGTGGCCGCAGAGATTGACAAAATGGAAACAGCGCGTCGTCGCAGCTGTTTGTATCGAGATCCCGGTCTGTGTCCTCATCACTGTCTTGTGTTGTTGGCAGTGTGAGATGTGATTCTTCCCATGGCTTTTGGTTGTTGTGCACAAGCCAAGTCGACCGAGTGAGGGTTGATGTCGGGTACGGAGGTCGTGCCTCCAATTGAAGTGGAATGTGTGACCCCTCCACCAGGGTTTCGATGCTGAAGATGGACCTTGAGTCCTCCCAATCTTCTCCTGTTGGTTCAAGGCCGGTTGACTGGGTAGTTTGCTGGTTGTTGTTGACCCAGTCTTCTAACCTTGAGTTCCGGAAGATGGCTTCTTCGGGGTCGAGGTCTTCGAGGTCGGTGTCCATTGAGGTGGGACGATTATACATTTGCCGTCCTGTACTCGAGTCGAGAGGATCGGCGCGATAGAAGCCATCGAAACTTCCGGGAAATATAGTCTGGTGGACATGATATGTCCTATCTGGGTGGTTAGTATAAACTCTAATGCATGATTCCATGGATGCTTGCCGTGAGTCGAGGTTCCCGTTATCTATGGGGATGGCATCAAGCCATTCGAAGGCCGGAGCCTGGTAGGTAGGCACGGATGTCATCGTGCGTTGTTGTGAGGAGCCTTTTTGGGTTTTTGTTGTAAGGCTATGTTGTTCCTGACTGACTGATGGGAGGCCCATGTGGTGTATGAGTACACGATATACTCTGGAAGGTATAGGGTTGAACCACAGTTGAGTCTCAAGTGATGATGAAGTGACGTAATTGTCAGAGGAATCAGAGGAATTGGAGGAAGTAGATGTAAAAGAAAGAAAAGAAAAAGGGAAGAAGAAGTTCAGAGACTGATCTTATCGTAAGAATACTAGTCTGTTCAAAGTGTCGGGGCAAGTTCCATAGAAACAGATGTCCTGGGCTGCCAGAGTGTGTTATCATTGGATGATATGTAGGTTTGTTGCATGAACAGCCATGGGTGTAAGTATAAATGAGCTGTGGTGATGCGCCGCCGCCAGATTTGGAATATCCTGGGAAGTCAGGTCGGGCCCCCTAATGCGGGTTATGCTGGGATGGTAACCATTCACATTGGCCGAAGATACCCTTTGGCCAATGACAATCATCTAGCAATGTTGAATCTTCTTTCACTAAATAGGCGCGGCGAGTTTCGCATCATAGTGACAGCAGAAGTCAGAGGGAAAGGGGGGCATGAGATGGGCTGGAGATGAAGCACTGGGGAGTAGGAAAAGGGAGATATAGCTGCATGATACAGGGAATAGGAGGTTAAAAAGCTGTTTGAATAAGCACTGATAAGTTAATAAACTGTGAAATACCAATAATCTTGATACCCTAATCCAGGGAGTTGCTGGTCGTGTAGAGAAGCAAAAGTAAAGGCCAGCTGCAATATTCATGAAAACGGAGGTAAATGGCACCAATAGGCCCAGGCGACGAATTGTAGAGTATGCTCTGGGTCAAAAGATCCTTACTATGGTATAACTAAATGAAGTTTGAAGCTGACTGCCCATCTGGGCAAGTGTCGATCTATACCTGTAGACCTACTGAATCTACACTATCTCCATGGCGGTTCAATCTTTGAAAAGAGGGAAATGATATGCATTTGAGTCTCAGGTCATCTAGAAAGCAACATAAAATCAAAGCCAAAAAGTATCAATCAGCCTTGCCATCTGAATTTACCCTCCCTCAGAGTCTTCACCACGCCCAGAGGCATGAACTCGCGGTTGACTGCGGCCAAGCCACCGTAGGTTTGAACCATCTCTTCGTAATACAGCTCCGCCACCCAGCACCAGTAGGGCGTCATTTTCGACCAGTGGTTGTTGATAGAGGCTTTCTCTGAAAGATCATCTCCGAGAGAATCCTGCTCCCTACTGAAGCCGAGCGTCAAAGGCACCTTCTTCTCCTGCGGGACCTCATTGAGTTGATTGTATACATCCTTCAGAGGACCACTGAAGGTTTCAGGGTATCGACTGTACTCTTCGAAGGACATAAAATCACTGGGTCCATATTCAATACCAACCCCTGTCGAGTCTCCGCCACCGTTGCTCTTGAACTTTTCTTTGGCCGTCTCGTATGCAACTTCTCCCTCCAAGGAAGCTTTGTGAAGCAGCTTTCGGGCTGTTGTCTTGATGTTTTCCCGCATTGCAAGTAGTCTGATGAACGGGTTCAGGAGGCCCAAGCCACCCAGTTCGACGGGGTAGTAGAAGAAGCCGTCAGGGAGTTCATGGATATTGAATCGCTCTGAGATCACAGTGCGAAGGTATTCGGTAACGCCACTCACTTGATTACTGGGGCTGGAATCCTCGGGCTTGTTGAAGAGTGTTCGCTCAATACGGTTGAGCGTTGAAATAGCCATGTCGATGTGGCCGCGACCGAAGCAGATGGCAGGTTTGGCGAAATTATTCGTGAAGAAACGGCCGAAGTAGCTATTCCATGCCTGCACCCAGGCAAACACACTCTTGCATGATGAAAGCTGCCGTGAGAGCTCTTCGATGTGTTGGTCAACCTGAGCTTGGTCGATGATGAACCGTTCCTGCGCGGCATCAAGAACCAGAAAACCCCATCGGATGTCGCCTTGAGGAAGACTCGAAGACTTCTCACCATCCGTTTTTCCCATGCGTACTGTGCCGGTCTTCTCTTGGTTGAAGTTGAGCCCCATAACTTGAGAAAATTGCTTCATGGCGTCCCAGGCCTTGTCACAAGTCTTCTCTGCTCCCCAAAACCAGAAGTCGTCGTGCAGTCGATAGAGGAACGCACCGTCTGCGTGCTGGTTGACTGTATAGTCCATGCAGAACAGAACAACTTCTCCAAAGCAATCACCGAGCGTGTGACTCATTGGGAGACCGCGCTTGCGTGTTTGAACGGGCCCATTAACGCCATCCTGGGTGAATTTGAGAGGAGCCTCCAGGAAGGCTTTGAAGAAGTTGAGCCAGGTTTCGGAGAACCCGAAGAACTTCAGCACAGCTAGCAAGGTGGCATGAGGCATCGAGGGTCCGAACCATTCGAAGTCCGACCGGATGGCAGTAAACTCCCCATGATGATGTTTGTGGATGATGGATTCTGTGATCAGGAGGTGGAGAAGAGAATGTTTAGTGTCCAGGGGGTTCTTACCCTGTGAATCGTCTTCGCCGTCGTAGTCTCGCGCACCTTCCTGCTCCGAATCAGGAAGCTGGCTCATGAAGTAATCCTCCTCGTAGGTTGCGCGTCGCAGTTCATTAATCCTGCCGGTGGTTGTGATACCACTGCGGCCGAAACTGAATTTGCGTCGGTTGATGTATTCTTCGGAGACATCTTCACGCAAAGGCTTCCATTCACGAGAGTGCAAGAATTCCACAAATACCTCTCTCAACTTCACGGCCCATTTTGTCCCCAGGTACTGTAACAAGAGGGCGTCCAGAAGATCTTCGTCCATATAGAAGCGGTATTTTCCATTGAGCTGACGACGCATGTCAAGGGGGATTCCTTTGCCATCAGTGGTCCAGGACCAGCTCTCCAGTGAGGCAAGCCGCATGTTGAGTACATCAGCCACTTCCTGTGCAACCTCTTTGTTTCGCATGAATTCCTTCAAAATCGCAGCCTTTTGGTCATTAAGCAGGTCAGTCTTGAGAAGCGCCTCAGAGACCCATTTGAGTGTGTCAACATCGAACCATGATCCCTTGGACAGTAGGTCTGCGCCAAATGACTGGATCTTGGTTCGGATCTTCGTGAAAGCCTGCCGGGAGAGCTTAGTCTGAGTAAAGAGACCTGAGAGGTAGGTGTGAATGGCCTCTTCCTTGACATGGGTGGCAGAGTTGAACACAAGAGACTCCCAGGTGGCACGTTGCTCATGCATCTCTGTTCGGCCAGCGGGCTCAAGGCTGGAGTCGGGCTTGGAGGATTGGTCTGTATCATTTTCATCCGTGTTGGGGGTAGCTTGTTCATCCAACTCCGAGAGCCACTCGGTGACTAAGTTGCTATAGAAAGCACCGTGCCCATGTTTGATTTCCAGATATCGCAGATCTTTCTCAAGCAGGGAAATTCGCGCCTGGAGCGATGACTGTGAGATGGAGGAGTCATATCGACTTTGCAAGAGGAAGCGACGGATGTTCGCGTGGTCCGCTCGTTGCAATCGTCCTGCACCCGGCTCCGAGGATACATGGTCATGGTCTGTTTCGGAATCCGCATCCAGGTCCGTGTCATCTATGTCGAGAATTTCCTTGGGATAGCCCTTCAAGCGTGAGATTCCATCCAGTAGTATCTGGGCGCGAGAGACTAGATCTTTTGCTGCACTGGCAGCTGCGAGGATCTCATTCTTATGTTGATCAAAGATGACGCGTTGTTTGGAAAGTTCCTGTATTTTGGTGGCGGTGATGGACTTGAGAGTCTGCGGCAACGCTCCATTCGATGCCATGATGGGATCTCAGTCAAAGATGAGAATCAGGTTGTCTTGATCAAAGGTTTTTACCAAAAGATTCACGGGGTTGACGATCATTAAATAGTTAGCTTTTGAGTCTGTTTTGACTCAGAGCCACAAACACGGTGATCTCATCTGCGGCTCAGCGACACGCGGGATCCTGATGGGGTTTGGCTCGTCTGCGATGACCCACTAAACTACTTGTCGATCGGCCTCATTTGGGCTCACTTGAGGATCATTTCTACAATGTACCTTTGCTTAAAAACGTTTAAAAGTGAATCAACTATGAGTACTTGAATCTAAATAGGCGAAGTCCTAGCTGACCTTGCATCCGAGCTTTGGAAAAGGGTCCATCCAAGGTTTAGGAAGTGACAGACTTCTCAACCTCCCATGTAGCAGCAAAAGTGGCCAGATCTTGGCGGATCTTCTCTTGGTATTGTTGACCAGCAAATATTGCATCCACAGCCCTGAGCGTCATGTCCAAAAGATCCCCCCGACTCAAACCGAAATGGTGCGCGGCCAAGAGGTGCTCATTCGACACAGGGCTGCAGAAGAATCCCACATCATCGGTCTGTAGCCCCAGAATCAGGGTGAAATTAGCACTGTGGTTTTTTTTTTTTTTTTCAAGACTCGACCGACTTACACACAGGGCAATGGGGCAGTCTTCGTGTCGCCAATACCCGAAATGGTGATCCAGAAATCCCCCATTGATCATTTTAGCATGAACGTTGCACGAAATACACAACTCCAAGCCAAGCTTGCGCTTAACAATCTCTCTCTTGATATCCTCCGGCACGTGTATCACATGTCCGATCCGATCGGGTTGGAATGAAAGCAGCATTTCTAGCTCGCTTGGCGACCCGGACGCCGCAGTTTCACCAAAGTGCAATGTGATACCCAAACCACTCATCTTGGCTCTATGAAATGAGTCCTTGAAGATACTGACATCACCTCGTGTCGGGTTTCCACAGATATCCACGCCGACAACCCCGCGTGGCTGATTCTCGATGGCAAGGTTGATGATTTGGTCTGCCTCCGCCGCAGACATGTTGCCTCTATCGATGGCAAGGATCAGAAAGATGGACATTCTTGAATTTTTGTTCCTGAAGGCTTCGATGGTTCCCAGCACGGTATCGACATATTGCTCTCGACTGATATTGGGTGATTTTCGAGGTATAGTCCGCAGCTCAAGATATACAACTCCATCGTTGAGGAAGTCTTCAAGAACAGAGTTTGTGGCATATACCAAGGTCTCTAGGTCATCGCAGAGTTGGTAGGTCAATTTGGAAAATGTTGAGAAGAATCTACCTTGGTGAGATGGTCGTGAATGTACAATTCATCTTCGCATTTCGAAAGACTTACGTTTCTAGGGTGAAATCCACTTTCCCAGGTGGCATAAGCATTAGGGGATCCTCAAGTTGGAATTCTGGGCTTTGTTTCTTCTTTTGTAGCCATAGCTCATGCAGACATTGGCGGCTAATGCTGCCACTGAGGTGGGCGTGCAGCTAGGATAACTCAGCATGATACACCAGGTTTTTTTTTTCCAGTGACAGGTAACATACCTCAATCTTTGGAAGTGCCCTCACAAAGTTTTCGTCGACTGGTTTGGGAGACATGATTCGGAGTCGATAGGTGGGTGTTGCCCAAGTGGAAGAAGATGCAAGTCCTCAAGTGCTGGGGTTTAAAGCGGGGGGCCGGCAGGTGACTCTGTTCTGCGCTTGCTCTGCATCCTTTGACGATTCTACAATCCAGTCGACACACTTCAACAGCCATTTCGAGCATGCTTACTACTTAAGGATACTGCTGTTGCGTGCTCGCAGTCCATAATTATGGTTGTAGTCGGTCTATAGATGTTTGCCCAGGTAGTGCCGGCACCATGGATCAACAACCAGATTCTAAAGTTTCTAACAGGTTACATTGACTCAAGCACAAAATCGAGAGAAAAAATTAATTTGCTTCTACTTAACTAAAGTTGTACTCCGTATGAGAGGCGAAAGATTAAAACTGAAGCTTGCAAATTGTTTGCTTCCAAGGTGAATAGAGAGGTCTCAACAGTCCTGAAGTCAAGATGAGTCAACAATATATAATCATGGACGTGTGCAAATTGAATATAGAATTGAATTGACTTTGGGGCAAATCGAACATTGAGAGCTCCCTAAATGATTCCCGAATCCGTTGGCTATGATAGTAAATGATGTGAAGACTTGCTCCGGTGATCCAGCCACGCATGTCTCTAATGTGAATAGACTCCCGCAAATGCGATGATGGCTGGGACGAACAACAAGAGGTGTCACCAAGGCCAGACTCTTAAACCTTCTCGTCCACAGAAGCTAAACAAAAGAACAAAAACAAAGTGACAATCTCATATGAGAACAAAAGGACATAAGTTGAGGCTTGGACAGGTGAGTCGGTGGATGCAATTCTTTCAGTTGAAACATAGCCAGACTTCCAGGCCCGAGGCTAGCACAAACAGATAACAAGACAAAGAAGATTCAAAGATAGTACACGGGAGATAGTAAACATGAAAACAATCGAAACAACTTGGGGGGTATCGCTATGGTGGGCATGGTAATGGCGCAGAAAATGAAAATCCGAAATTGCACAGATGGAAACAAAGAGTGGGATATGATGCAGTTGAAAAGCAAACGCCGGAGCCTTGGTATATGCTGAAGTGAGTAAGAACAGTGTTCCACGTGATACACGAGTGGAAGCTGTGGTGGAAGAGATTTGCATATGAGTGACTCATTGCAAGAATGAAGAGTTGGAGGTTGTCGACACGGTGGGTGTCAGATTGGGTGAGCAGTCCCTGTCTTCGGGGCTTACGGGCTCACTGCGATCCTGCGCTTGATCCCTGTCACGTTCAGCCGAGGAAGAGCGCTTGAAGACAGTTTGGCCGATCTGGCGGAAGATTCCCATACGCTCAGCGCGGAGCTCTTCGAGGTCCAAACGCTGAACAGGAACAGGGTCCTCTTTAAAGATCTTGCAGAAGAGAGTTGAGAACAAGTACTGGTCACCACTGTTATCGTACAGAGGCAGGTAGCGGTAGCCCTGTGATAGACTAGTAAGCTTGGCAGTAAAGGTGGCCAACTGCACGCTGTTGTTGTTTCCAGCGCTGCGACCGTCCAGTGAGCTCCAAACAGTCCACCGAACAAAGACTAGGTCGGGATATTTTGTTTCCAGCGACAGCTTGAACTTGTCGTTGAAAACAGGGCTGTAGCCATTGCTTTGCTCGATTTTGGTGCGCCGACGGTGTGGGTAACCAATTCCAGACATGCCATTGCGTGCCGAAGCATCCATACCACCCTCACCAAGAACGAAACTTTGGCCACGGTCATCCGCACTGAACATCTCAATCTCAACGTAAGGGTTGATGCTGTCATCCTGGCCAATCGTACGAGGGCGCGGCAGCTGTTGGGCAGAGATGACATCGACGGAGAACCGAACCATTTTGCGCTCCGTTTTGCGCTTCTGGGTTCCATCTTCACTGGCAGGTAGGCGAAGACTTTCAGGCTTGAGGATGTAGCCGGTGCGATCGGTGCCAGCCGCGAACATAGCCTGATTCATTTGCATGCCAATGTCGTATGTTTGCCAGTTCAGCGCTGCCATTTGTACACCACGGCGCCAAAACTTATTCGGATCAAAGTTGGAAGAACGAAGTCGGAACCCGGAAGGATACACACGCGTGAGATACTTGCGGTTGTGTGTCTCGAGTGCAACTTTATTCTCATGGTTTTGGGTAATGCCCTCGAAAGAGCGTTCGGCGAATGAGTAGATGTGATTGTAACGCCTGCTCTCTGGGGATGAGAAACTGTGCCATTTGTAGCCGCGGGTGTAAACGCCCAAGTCGGATAAGGGCTTGGTGATCTTGCTTTTCTGGCGACGTTTCTTCTTCTTGTCATTCTGAATGGACACCAGAGCCCCGTCACTGTCCTCAGTGGCGCTGCTCATACTCGTCGCAGTGAGGGATCTTCTATCCTGTGAAATCAGAGGACCGATGCCGTCGACAGATCCAATAGTAGGGGGGCTGGACAAGGATGGAAGAGGCAATTCCGAAGGTGCTGGTCGCACGAAAGGCGTACTGGCACTGCGCTTGCGGCCGTGCGTGCCAACAGAGCTGACTGTGTCCTGGCGAGGATCGAATTCGGTCTCATCACAGGTCTTGACCTTGACCAGGATGCGACCTTTTAATTCCTCGGGCGATGGAAGGATATGACAGTTCGTCATCAAGGGTTCAAGGATGAGCTGGTCCTTGAAAGTCTCCTTCATGATCTTGACCATCGCTAATTGCTGTTCCGGATTGCAGTGAACTTCAAGAGAGAGAATCAGAGGGAAATCGCATGAAATAAAGGCATATCGGTTGATGACAGTGATACAATCAGCAAAGAGGACGCTGGTGGTCAAAGTGCGGCCATGGGAAACAATCGGGCGTCCATCCGCGCCATCCCAACAGTCAATCTCGACGCAGCGGCATCCTTGTTGAAGTGCGCTCACGTAGGCTTCGGTGCTCGAGGCGCCAGCCACCTGGCGGCCGAGAAGGTACGTATTGTGGGAGCTGGAGATGAAGTACTCGTTCAATGGGCGGTCGAATCTTGACTGTGGAGCATGTGATGCATAAATCCCATTGCTGGACGAAGCCAAAAACGTGGAGAAAGAATCCAGGTTCATATGCATCACAGGTGGAATGAGTTCAGAACCTTCAGCGGAGGGGGTTCGGGATTTGGTAGATCGTCGAACAGTCTTGTCAAATAGTGCAGCCCAATAAGCACGATCAGAGTCAACGTCTTCATTTTGCACATCACGGAGGAAAGTCAGGAATTCATCCTGGCTCATTCCTTCTTTTGTGTTGGCAGTGTGATGCTTAAATATATCCTTAATGTCCTTGCGTTCTTTCAAACGCATGAGGAAATCTTTGAACTCGGAAAAATTCAGTTTTCCGTTTCGCGCAGAGTCAGCCTTGGTGAATTGTGCGCGAAGCATATTCTTGGAACAGTTGATATGCAGACTGCGGCATACTTTCTCCACGGCTGCATAATCAAGACTTTGATCTTCAGCTGGGGGAGGTCCTTGAGGGAATAATCTTGACATTTCACGTTGCCAGTGAGCCTGCAGAACAGCTTCACTTTGAGTCGAACCAGCGAGACCAGCCATGAGGCCAATTCTGTAGCGGGAGATGTGTTCGAGTGTAGTGATCCACAAATCAAGAATACGATCGCTGGGGGCAATAAGATGTAGAGTCTTGACCGTGCGGCCCTTGGAGCGATCGGAATCCGCGATCACAATGGTAAACCAACGGCGCTCCAGGTCTTCCGGGATCTGATGCTCTTCCCGATAATTGCGAGCATCGGGGCCGACCCGGATTTCCTTGATGTCATCAATGTAGAAGCGCTTCGCAGGATTGGAGACATCCCAGAAGACCTTGGCAGCATCAAGGTCCAAAAAGAAGCGCACTTGCTTTCTGCGCTTCTTGGTAACTTTTGTGAGGACGGTACCGCGCTGAACGGCCGAGTCTACCTTGGGGGCGATGACAACCGCAGCAGGAGGCCCGGCCTCACGAGCAGCAGACATACGGCTTTCGCTTCGAAGGCTGGATGCCTCCGAGCCGCCCCAGGCGCCCAGATTATCCAAACTTTCGCCGGTCTCATCCTCGTTGCTAGAGTCAAGCGCGCTATCACGGACAGGTTGAGGTCCATTTTTACTGTCACTCCGGCGCCGCATGATGATGGGGCCGGTGCTTCGATCGCGCTTTTCATTCTGAGTGGCGGATTGTCTCCTGCGGGTAAGTTTGTTGGCAGCACCGCGAGAGATCCGTCGCATCAGGCCTGGCGCTTTTGAAGAGGCCGCTGGATCATTGAAGCTGGAAGGGCTCGCATTGCCAGGAATAGCCATCATTGATTCACCCAGCTCGAGAGGGCCTGGTGTGGGTAATGATAGACCGGTTACTCGGCCCCGGAGTCCTTCGCTGGCAGTTTGGAATGGAGTACCAGCGGGTGTAAAAGCATATGGAGTGTCGGGAGCAGGGAATGATGATGTTGGGGTAGAGATAGGGGACGAGGTGAAAGATGGCGCGTTGGAGGGCGGTTGCCCAGAAGGGAAAATGTTGGAAGGTTGTTGTCCAGAGGGTAGAGAAGTGACAACATGGTGTAGGGAAGTCGGCGGAGGGAGAGATGTTGCAAGTTTTAAGTTGGATTCAGAGTCGGCATCCAGAACCGGAGAGGTAGTCGTAGCATATGCCATGATGACTATCTATCAGAAACGACAGCGCAGCTGTCGATGGGTGCAATCCAAGCCTGTCGTGAACCGTGCCAATGTCCGAGTCACCTGGACCCAGAAATAGACGAATGAATAACAGCCTAGGGGACCAGCCTACTGTCAAGGTTCGCAAGGCTGCCGCCTGTCAAGTTGTTATGCGATCTGAGCCAAAAAGGAAAGAGAATGCTCTGACGCAGGTTGACAAAAAAAGAAAAAGAAAAGAATCGTTCAGCCACGTCCTCAGCAGAAGTTCACTGTTCTTGAACTCTGCTGCATCTTGACCAGACTTGAATGCAATGCGGAGAGCCCTGTCGAAGAGTAGCTCGCGGGAAGAGACCGAAGCACAAAAAATATGTGGGGTCCTCAGAGAGGTCTCTGATAACAATTGCAAAGGGCACTGGCCCTGTGCAACGGTCAATCTCCCAGAAGGGATCTTCTCAGCACGATGCTGACCACTTGAGACAGACGTCACAAACGACACACGGGGTATGATCTCCAGCCTCAACGTTACGGCCCGCAAGTTGTCCTTCTTCTTTCGGAGCCTGGCTGATTCCTTGTATTGTCTTCCAATAATACCGACGCTAGCCCCCTCTTCGAGCAGACGATCTGCCGGTACGTTGGGCAAGCTACTGCTCTGCGCCGGATGAGGGATGTATTGTGATATGGACCAATTGATCGTGTAATTAACGAACAAACCGGGGAGGGGACGTGGGTGCCGTTCGAAATTGAATAGCGTGTTCTGTAGCGAGTAAAAAGCCGTATGCAATGCGCATGCAGGTATCGGCCCTAGAGTTCAAAAAAAAAAAAAAAAAAAAAAAGAGCCCCAAGAACCGGCTTTGAGTGTCTGCGGAAGTCGACGGCGCTAGCGACCAAAAGCCAAAAAAGATTGTCACGAAATCCCGTAATTCGACAGAGCTTTGCGCAATTGGGTACGCTTAGAGACTAGCGATGCGGCAGGCGATGGGAACACCCGTGGTTTTTCCCCGGCGCGTCGTAGCTTGGGCAGGGGGAATGCGATGAAAATCGGGAATTGCGACAGGGTTGCCAACACAGTGGATGCAAGAGGTCGAAAAGGGAAAGACGAGCAGTCGGCGACTGGGCCGAGTTAAGGAGACGCTGATGTTGGATTGTCTAGTGCCGTTTTGAGAGTCACCGTGAGCTGATCCAGTTGCTGCACGGTTACGTGGTGGCCACAAGTCCGTATGCGAGTTGAAGAATTGCGAAAGTCGGAGGTAGCCTGAAATGATTATGCAAGAGAAGAGAAAGGGAACTGCTCTTCCTTATCGTCTGAGTCAATATATTTTTTTTTGTCTCAAGGAGGGAGGTGGAAGATGAAGGGGGAGGGAAATAAATTATTAAATCAATGAGTCCTCCGCGAATTGAAGCTACAGTGGGTACTGTGGTACTTACGATAATGTATTGCGAAACGTTGTATTCAATACCGGTACTGTGTGTAATGTAATTTTGCGACTCGGTGTATGGCGTATTTTTTGTAATATTTTTCTTTCTTTGCTTCTTGCGGTTTCTGAAGACCAGTATCCAAGGACTTCGCGGGAATGACACGGAGGCTTGGTTTTGGCTGAGACTTTTGTCGAGAATCAATATATCCCAGCAAATATAAGTTGGTCTGACAATATCTCCAGGGATGAACCGGGACAGATCTGATACCAACGACTCGGTACTCCGTAGTCTAGCCACACTCCTGCGAAGAAAAATGAGGCTGAGATCTGCCCAGGTGTGATCAATAAAGAGGCAAAGACAAAAGCAAAAAAAGAATAACCGATAGTAGGCAAAAAAAGGAGGGGGAGGTGCTTCTGAAATGATTAAATACTACAGAACCAGCGACAACGCACTTCGGCTTGCTCATTTCAACCCAGGTATGTGTTTACTACAGTTAGGTACTACTTCAATACCCAAGTGCCTATCAAAATTAAGAGCTGCCTGCCACCAGATGACGATGTGGAATGACTGCACGCCAGAAGATGGGCAGGACCCGGTTAGTCGATGTCATTGGACGATCCCTAGGATCTCTGGGGAATGTTATCTACCAAAACGGGTCGATCTGTGTTTCAGGTGCGTTGGACGGGAGCACTAGAGGGATGACGACGGACATTACTCGTACAATCGAAAACTCCTCTATACCTAGGTACCTATCAGTATCTTTGGGGCCTTTTGCGGTGTAGGGCTAATATTGTTCCAAAAAAAGGGGGTCTTGGGATTCTTTCATCCAAGCGCTCGGAGAGATTACGGGACTATGGGTTATAGTGGGTAAAAATAGCAGTCTATTCACTCAAACTTCTATAGTCTGACAAGGCGCCGGGCTCCAGTTCCCCCACAGTTGTAGAATCTATATTTCCAGTTAGGCTTTTTTGTTCTCCCTCATTTCTTTTTCCTAGAATTAGGTTGTACAACAAGGATATTAAAGCATACTTTGCCTGCAACTGACCCACATAATGTCATATTTACTTGTATTACCTCGGCGTAATTCCCGCCCAGCACCGACAGAGCGGTCCCGGGGAAGGTATGCGGAACCTTCGGATTCTTGCATTTCCTACGTTTTGATCTCGAAATATCTTTGAATTAGACTTCCCTGTCCTATCTGTGGTGGAATCATCCAGGACTCATGTTCCTTGTGTTCACAATTGACTAATTGGGCGACTACGCGTATCTCTGCCCAATGTGCCCAGAGACATACTTATAAGTAACAAAGGCACAGTGCCACAGATGATCACGACACATCAAATGAAGTTCCCTTCTGTTTGAGCATGCAGCGGGGGTGAGTGGGGGGTACATACACCGCAAAGCCCATGAATCTTTGTACCTTGTATTTACAAAATTGCAAAGTACAGAGAGCTGCTCCGTACGGAGTAGTATCATATCATCCCTGAGACGGTGAGGCTTACTGTGGCAGTGAAACGGTTTGGGCGGTGCTGTGGGGCAAACCAAGCTAAGGAGATGGTGTCTTTTTTTTCCTGCTCTTTTTTTGTTTTAGAAATTATGTACTAACTTACTAACTCGGGGAATCTGTTGTCTCCGTCTTGTCACAAACACTGGATTCCATGCTCAAAAATAGGGCTTTGGTAATCACTTCTGAGTCAAGTGTTTTGTGGTCCTTTTGCCCTACCAGACCCGCATGCGT
Source organism: Penicillium salamii (assembly GCA_911197225.1). Classification (NCBI taxonomy): domain Eukaryota; kingdom Fungi; phylum Ascomycota; class Eurotiomycetes; order Eurotiales; family Aspergillaceae; genus Penicillium; species Penicillium salamii. Next base: position 420,581 of record CAJVOY010000087.1, on the reverse strand, counting down.
GGTTTTCGTGATATTCATATGATATCTCTTAGTTAGCCCGTGCTTCGTACTCTATACTTTGTAATATCTATAAATGGTACCGATATAACTAGTTACTAGGAGTACGTGGTATAGTCTACTTTGAGGCCTCCACTCCGTAGTATCTGTACAATATACGAACATCTGCGGGGTTGATATCACCTACTCGTACCAACCCCGCAGCCGTTAGGGTTGATGAGCTGGCGATGCCGTGCTTTACCATTTCCTTGATTCTGACAATTCTTCACAGCTCCCAGCCGCTGCAGCCGGGAAAGAAAGGCAGAGCCCCTTACCCCTCAGATTACTAGACCTTCTGATCCCGAGCTGCGCGTAACCCGGTGAACTGGCTGTAATCAAATGCAACTGACCTTCCAGCGCCTGAGGTAACATCTTCCGGTTTTAGCAGCCGCATCAACCTAGTAGCGCTGGCAGGGATCTTGTTCAAACATCAGCTCATGATGTGGTTGTTTATCATGGTTTTTTTTCCCAATGAACAGGGATGATAAAGAACTTGCTCAAATTACCGATAGCTATGGTCCCCGACGAACCCGATTTCGATCTTTTTGTGGGAATTTAGAGGCGAATGGTCATTCCAAATTATCCTATCCATGAGATTTCTTTGTTGCTTTTTCTCCTGCGCCCTAGGATTGTGGCTTCGGGCAGGGGCAGTCCTGTATGGAACACGAAGTATACCAAGTGAATGAAGTGAAGCGTCTGCCCTATCAGGCAATCCACTCCACATTTACCTTTGGAAATAGAGCCAATGTTTGCGTGTCTTGTATCCGGCGTATCCGTGCGCTATCAACACATTGTACATTGCACCGAGCGGGTGTGGCGGGTTTGAGAAAGCACTTTCACGAGACACGACCATAGGGTAGATCAAGGCTCACAGGCAAGACAGGTTCTATGATTATTCGATGATGTATCGAAAAGCGCCACGGTATCAGTCAAGACATCATGGCGCCCGATTAACCATTGGGATGACTGTCAGTACTGCCTGCCCTATCGCCAATACAACCCCACCCTCGAATATGTAGAAAAGAGCGGTGGCTGAAGCAAGGATCCGTTGAGCCACTCTTCGGTGACCAGGCCACAGTCACTAGTCAAAAAAGGGCAAGAAAAAATATCTTGACCGCCTATGATAGTGATCCGTTCTGTGGCTCCGTATTTCAGGTGCAAACCGTGTGTCCGAGTAGGCCATTGAGCGGGCTCCACTGGAGCCAACCAGGCGGGTTTTCGACGAATACGATCATCAACGATGGTCGCAGACGGGAAGAGGATTGTCAAAGCTCGCCAGGCCACGCTTTGCCCGTAGATGGGTTACCAGCGCTGACGTGCGATCTATGACCTCGTCCAATGCGGTGTAGAAATCGTCCCATAAAATCGCAATGTCACCAACGTGTTTCAATTCCATCCCCGTGACCCGGTCTCACATTTTATTGGGCGCTTGGTCTTAACGCCGTCACAGTAGTAATATCAGCGGTGGTCTAACCTTGAATATCTGTCCAATCACGAATGGGGATGTCTCGGATCCCCCGGTGTAAAGAATGTAAAGAACAGGCTGGGGTTCAAAGACTCGGTTTTGCGTGGGTTATGGGACTGAATGTCTTACCAAATTTCCAAGGATTCTTGGGGTCCTCCATTGGCTTCAGCGGGGACTAACGCCGTTCGGCCCACTTGACAGGGTCGTTCTTTGAAATGGGACAAACTAGTGTATTACTGTGTATGTCATCACTTCAGGGGTTCCAATGATGTTCTACGTGTCTTCCAATGTTCTCTTCTGGAAAGACAAAATTACACTGTCTTAAGACACCGATCTTTATAGAAGTTATGGTCATGGGGCGAGAAGTGGTAGGCATTCCGCAAAGAGGACTCCGTACTCCGAATTAGTTAGTTACTAGTCTACACGGTGGAAGTCGCCTCGATTCCAATGAAGCTAGAGGCCTATGCCGAGCTAACTCTGCACTCCATCATTGATGTGCATGTACGGAGTACGTACATACCAGTCCGTCAATCTCGCAGCCGCTCCTTGTTGAGATCAACGGCCCTACAATGACGACACCCCGCTTTTTTGTTGATGGCCCCCCTCAGATGGGACACTTCGGAACGCCTCGGTTGAGGACAATTCAAGGGAGGAAAAATAGAAGAAAATCACTCAAGAGTCCCCTCAATTCGCTTTGATCTTCGCTGATTTCGCGGGGGGCTCTTCCGATGTACGAGTACAAGGCTTCAATCGATAGAATCAATAAAGTTCAAAGGGGAAAATTGCCACCCCAAACACCAATAACTCGGCAAAAGTTCTCTCATGCTTAAGTATTATCTCCTACATTGTCATTTTTTAGTCCAGCATCCTACGAATACACCATGTACAATGTAACTGCTAACCATGCCCCGGAGGCAAGTGAAAATATGATGACATCATGAAGACGCACACGAAATATTATTGTCCAAGTCAAATTACGGTATTACTTCCCTTTCCATACCGATACACTGACAGAAGTTTTCAATGGTATACGGAGTACATATTACCCCGTAGGGAGATGTTAGGACCGTTCAGGGGTGTAATGATCCATTGAGGCGAAAAAAAAGGGAGCCATCAAACCAAGCTACGGCCTGATCTTCAGGAGAAAACGGAAGGGGCGTATCTTCATTCCAATGCAATTTCAGTTCTCCCTTCCCCCGATTGCACTAAGCATTTAAGATTTGACTTTGGAAATTTCAGTAATGAAATCTACTCGAAACGCTTCTAAAATAACCGTTTGGGTAATACTCCGTACCCGCCCTGAAGTCCCAGGGCAACGGAACCGTTGCGCCTCAATACAGGGCACACTGGTTTTCAGACAGTTGGCACATTCGATACCATAGGAAGTGCTCTGTACACAGAATAGGTGCGAAGACATATCTATTTGGATGTGACAATTGGAACAAGCCTGCCTCCATTGTCCTGCCCACTCCGTATATTGGTTCTCTATGGTATGTACTATGTACTTGGCAAAGGAGCAGCCTAAATATACGCCGTACTAGGCCAAATCCAAGCAGGTTGTCTGAGGTTACCACTTGCAACTTTAGAAGCAAACGAAGTCTCGCTCAGGCACATGCACGTCGGCAGGTTTCTACTCATGAGAGGTACGGAGTACGAGTACGCAAAGCGATTATTGTCTGGGCATTACTAGGACAAGCAAGCCATCGCGACAATGCGACAGCAGATACATCTCAGGCACTTTCATTCGGCTTGGCCAGCGGCCAGCAGCAACTGTCAGCCCGGTTCGCTTTCGTTCCTTCGATGCGTCTTCGATGCTTCCAAGAGGGGTTCCGATGTAAACTGCCCAGTCTGTTTCACAACAATTCCTCATCTAAACGAAACAGGGGGAAAGGAGCTCCAGCTCCACACAAACGAGCCATCCCACCATCCTCGGGCCTCCCCTGTTAATGTGGCGTCCCGGGCCTGCCTCTCCAGGGCTCCATTCGTTGTGCCTGTCAGCGCCTCCCCCATTGGACTGTGGCTGAACACCATGAAGCTTCCCCATACCGACTTACGGAGTACGGAGTACCCTATACCACATTGCATTTCCAGCTGCAGTAAGTAGATGTATCTACTCCTTCCCTCCTGTTGCATTTGCTTTGTTTCGCCTTTTCGCCCGTTTGTTGCTGAAGGTGCATGTGACTCACCTTGGAATGAATCTCTCAATCATTTCCGAGGTCTGTTGGTGCGACTTGGTGATAGGATGTTGATAGCTCGCCCGCCACTGAGTGTGTAACCAGAGTCAACCATTGCGACTCGCACTGGTCCTAATGAAAATGACGCTCTTGTTTCAAGGGACAACATCCCGGAACCGGCATGATGCCGTTGCCTGTCTCAAGGTCGACAGTTTAAGTTTTGTCTACTGTTCCAGTGAGCTTTTTCCTGCCTGTGCCGATTCCGGCATGGAGCTCCTCCGACATCTACTTGGGGATCGACTTGCAGTCCACATCTCTGGGCAATCTTAGAATTTCCCGGCGATCACAAAGCATATCCCATTGGCAGAGGTGTGGTCGTATGACCCAGAATACTGATACAAGGTCTTGATTTGGAAAGGAACCATGCTACACCCGTTTGTTCAAGCTGCCACGCCTTACTTTGTACACTATATCCCGTACTCTGTACTCCATATAGTGAGCGGCATCACGGAAGAGCGGCAAGGCGGAAGGCCAGAACATCGCAACGACCACAACCACAACCACAACCAGTCGGAACGGGTCGCATGATCCATCATGTTAGCAAAAACAGGCTTCATGCCAATCTGCGGGATATTGTGGCTGGACATATCTCTGCTGGAACCGACATTGCCGATCCATCTCTCCGCTCTTGATATGTACATAACTACATACTATGTACCTAGTAACTAATTCCATTGCCCGGTCTCAAGCGGCTCTTTTCACCCTTCTCCTCACACGTCCAACCTCGGCCCTGCGATTGGCCCTGCCCAGGCTCGGAAATACGATTACGAATAGTAAGCCGACGCCGGCGTCCTGACGCAGTTGACCGGTCATTATTCGTACTGTCTTCAGCCCCAGCGGGGCAGGTCGCAAGGCTAGGAAAAAGACCCCGGGGACGCCGTTCCCGAAGCTAGCCTATCTCTTGTAAGCTAGATATGTTTCAACTTCATCCCGCGCGTCCCTGAGACTCGTATGCTCACAAGTAAATAGATTTTTTTTTCCGGGTCTCTCATCTTAATTTAATAAACCAAGATTATGAAATCCGACCCCTACAGAGTCGCGACTTACGACTTCAGGAGTAGCACAACGCGTCCACTTTACACCAGACACCCGGATCCTGACCGCAACGTGCCTTGCACTAGGCTGGGCTCCATATGTCGCAGATCTAGGGCTAAAAATAACCCCTTTGAATCTGCGATCATGAATCAAATCCCCACAGTGGACAACGTGGCTTCCAGAATTTTCATCGAAGGCTGTTCAGCCCACTTCGGTAGTTGAGTAAATAGAGAACTCCTTACACCGCGCGTTTCTCAAAGTAGCGATTTGGAAGGGAAAAAATGGGGAGAAAAAACACCACAAAAAACTGCACGCAAATCTCAAACAGCTTCAAACACTTAATTTTTACTTTCCACAGAGTGTTTGAAAATTCTTGAATACGACACACGGGTCGCCCCAGTGGCCCTAATATGGCCGTTGCCAGCAAATTCTGGTCCGGTCTTGGCGGTGCTGAAATGGGTTCCCGTGTGTTGGAAACTCGTTAAGCCCTACTTCGTATAATGCACGTTGTGTATCAGTGTCATGTTGCAATTGTGGATCCGGGCTGTGTTGCTAACGCGACGTGTATTGCTGTAATTCAGTTGGCATCCTTACAAGATTAGTACACCCGTTTCTTGCTGGGTTTCAAGTATCTCGTCGTGGAGGCTCGGTAATCCCTGTCGAGGGCACAACCTGCATTCAGCCTCTTCGCTCCACCTCTCCTCCACTTCCAAGGTTCAATCGGAGATTCACACCGACATTGACTTGCGAAAATCACACCATTGACTCCGTACGGAGCACTATGCGCAGAATTGGGTTATGGTGTGAGGCAATTCTGTGTCCATCGGCCCCGGGGTCGGAAGTCGGTTTGGAGCCCCGGGGCCCATGACTCATTATGAGACCGGGACACGTGGGCCCTAGGGCTAGCCTAACGCTCACTATGTATACTCGTACTGTATAGTATTAGGGCCCACGAGTACGAGTACATTCGAGCAGCACCTGGGGCGTGGGATAACATCTCACATACAGTAGGACTTCGATGGTCACAGCAATTTCTGTAGTGAGTCTTGACAGGAGCAAGCGATTGTTTCTGGGCTTCCAAGGTTGAACTCCAGGGCTCCAGGGCCCCAGGACTCTTGGCTTTCGTCGTTGTGGTGTTCTCCAGGTGCATGATATGGCAACAGGGAAGACACCTTGGAAATCTAAAACCTTGGAAGAATTTCAGCTTAGTCCAGGTGTACCAGGTCTGCAATTGGGTTTCCTAAGTAGGGAAATTCACACAAGATCGGGGAAGCAGAATATATATCATGTTCGGGAGTCGCGGACCATCAAAGCCGGTGTTCAACTCCAAATTGTCGTAAAATCATAGAAGTCTCCCTTTTCAGGAGCAATTATATACATCGAAGCCAACTCGACGACGGCGAGGTCGGAGTAACAACAAAACGAGAAGGGGAAAGGAAGAGGGAAAAAAAGAACACCTGGAACGCCACTTGAATACCACCCCAGTTCACTTAAACCTTTTGAGTCAATGGAGTAGGACCCTTATGGTCGAGCGATAGCTTGTCGAATGAACTTCGCCCACCATGGGCCTCCAAATCACTGGGATCCTGTCCGTATGCAACGTCAAGGTCCAAGGTATCAATATCGACCTCGTTCCAAGTCGCGCTCGTTCCAGGGACGGGGAAGAGCCACGTCAAAATGAGATACACAGTGCCTGAAACGATCACGCCGGAAAAGTAGTTCACGTTGTAGATATATTCTGCGCCGATTGGGACCTTGCATCCCACTGCACCAGCGAAGCCCACAATATTGATCATGATGCCACAGAAATAAGCCGTATAAGCACGCCACGAAAATCCGAAGGTGAAGTAGTAAGGGTCGGTGTTGCGAGCGCTGTAAAGTGAACGGATGTCAAGGTACCCCTTTCGAACAATATAGTAGTCGCAAAGCATGACGCCGGCAATCGCAGATAAGAAGAGGGAGTACGCGGATAGGTAGGTCGTGAAGTTGTTGGAGGAGGAGACGAGGTTCCACTGGAGAGTAAGTTAGATCTCGAACAGATGTTGGGTGTGATTTTCATAGAACAGTCGTCACTTACCGGACACATCGCCAGGCCAACAATAGCACAAATGTAGCTGCCGCGACGAATATTCAAGTATCGTGGCATAAGTGCAGTGAGATCAGTGCCTGCAGAGACCGAGTTGGCAGAGATGTTGGTTCCCAGCTGAGCAAGGACAAATCCAGCGGCAATGATGAAGATACCGAAACGCTGGCCGGAACTAGCACCGTCGAGGAACTTGCCGAGAAGGTCAAGTGGATTCCATGTGTAGCCGTCGTTGAAGATCACCGAAGATGAGGATGAGACGATAATGCCGATAAATGAGGTGACTCCAAATCCAATGGGAATAGTGAATAGTTGTGACCATGTAGCGTCCTTGGGTGTTCGTGCGAAGCGTGAGAAATCGGGATTGTTCATGATGAGGGCGGCAAAGTTTCCGATACATGACATGATTGCTTTTACCATTGCCCATCTGAAATCGGAGCCGTGGACAGTGTTGGATTGATGAATGATGGGACCGAGGCCGTGGGCGCGAGAGATGGCCCAGGCGAAAAAGGCAATAGCGGCGATGGGAGAGTAGATAGCCTTGGCCGTGAATAAATGACGAACCTTTTGCACAGGGAACCAGAGCGCTGGGAGAGAGCACAACCAGAAGAGGAAGAAGCTGAGGAAATTCTTGGTATCAACGCCGGCGCTGGCAGAGAGGCCGTTGTGGAGGTTTCGATAGCTTGGCCAGATAGCCTCGATCATTATAGTCACACACTGGCCTAGAGTTTGTTAGGGGTTGCCTTTTTATTTGGATAAGAAGAGACGAACCTCCAATGTAGCTTTGCACACCATACCAGATGATGGCCATCACGACTCGGTTTATCACAGGCCAGAATGATCCCCAGATTCCGAATGAAGCGCGAGCCGTTACTGGAAATGAAATGTGATAGACAGCACCGATCCGCCCCGTTAGAGTCACGAAGCACGCAGCCACGAAATATCCCACCCAGACGCAAAGCCATGACTGCCACCATGAAAGTCCGTCGACGATCATTGAGGAAGAAATCATCCATGTGTTCTATACTTTGGTCAGACTTCTTCTCTTTTTGTTTTTCTTCTCCCGTTGCATGGGGTGGTTCTCGGGGGGTACCGACAATGTTTAATGAATCTGCAATCCAAAAAGCAATATAGTTTGGCCATCGCCATTGGCGTCGTTCTGGGTCGACTATAATGATGAAGATATTCATTAGTCTCGGTCTTTTCGTTGATTTTCCTTCCATCAAATTGATAAAACAGTAGATTCTCACCAGGCCTGAGGTCACTGTTCGTGAGCATCATTTGAGCATTGGTGAGCTCAGGGTCGCTTTCGACGGCCACCTTGTCCAGCACCCATTTGAGGTTCATCGTGGCGCTTGGCTGCGCTTGTTAAAGGGTGGACAATTGAGAATTGAGTTGGCAGGCAAGGAATGGTACTGTGGGTATGTGAAGTCCCAGGAATAGACTATATAGCAGAAAATAAGATCTTGTGGGAAACCACAAGCCACGAGGGGACCCATTTGTTATAATTGTTCCACGGAATTGAAATGATATTCACAACCTAACACGATAAGACCGCACTGGAAGACCTCGGAAGTTTGGGATATGATCATAGGCCGGGAGTAACGTCAATGTACAGCTATCATTTCCGGTGACCGAACGACTCGAGTCACCGTTATCTGAGGCACCTCGACACATGATCCACTGTGGCCTCAGGGAGGAGAATCCGAGCCTATGATTGGTTGGTGGAGTATCTAATCTGCCCATCTGGGCACACCTGTGGGCCCGAGGGAGCAGGAGTATGGAGAAAAGCTGGAGATAGAAAAGATAGAAAAAGGAGCTAAATCCCCGCTGACTCGATGTGATCGAGTAATAACCAGATCACATGATCCCTCTCTGCCTTTCATTGGACTCGGGTTCCCGTGATTCTTTCCCACGTTCTCCCGATGTATTATCCGAGCAGCCTTTAGGGAGTTTGACCTCACAGCTACTCACAGTGGAGCCATGGCTTTCCTCAACTGCTAAGGGTTCTATTGACTCCTTCTTTTTCTTCCATGCTGCCGCTGCCCCATGAGAATGGCCCTTTTCTCTTTTAATCACCCCCACAGACTTCAGGAGTTCCTTTCCCACCACTGATAGTATTAGTGTCCCCACCTGGCGGACTTGCTTTTAGGTAGTATCATTAGAGCCACGAACGTTTCTCTTCCATGGCCACTCAGCTTGAATTGCGAGAGATTTTGCCTTTACTACTGCAAATGATTGAATCCAACGATCAATATGTATTCCTGTCAAAACCCACATTGGAGTATTCCAAGGTTATGCGAAGATCAAAACTACAAAATGGCAAGCGCAACAACACATGGTTTTGCGATTTTGTACTTACAGAGCTGTGTCACTCCCCCAAAGGAGGGCAGAGATGACTTTAGGATGACTTATAGAGCATACATCCCAGCCCGGACTCGAAAAGAACTTAGTGTGCGGATCTTGGCTACAAGCGGAATTCGAGCAAGCCTTTTCGTGGAGCGGCTCACAACCTCGTGGTTCCTGGCCTCGTGCGCTGCGCCAAGGAAAGACCACGAGACGCCTGGGGTCATGTTTTTACTTGCAAGGCTGTACTTGCCTTAAGGGCGTCGATCGTTGTGACAGCGACAAGGTATAGCTAACAGAAATTAGCCTGCGGGGTATAAACAGCCCTCTGGCTGTATTTAGTGGCTGGAGTGGTCCCATCCGGAACTTTAGAACTTTAAAAGAACATGGCTTGTATTCAAATAAATATTTCTTGAACCAGGAGACATGACAAAAACTAAGAAATACCTCGCACGGTAGTGACAATCATTCGGTGAACACCAACTCTACCAAATCTTATGAGCCCAGCACAATCTTGGACTGATGAGTTCCTATTTCCCTGTACAATGGATACTATCGTACACACTCAAGGTTTCATCTTTAGCGACGCAGAGCATCTCTGATGGGGGAGTCACCGCGACGGAACGAAGCTGGATAGCCGTTAGCGCAGGAACACTCTAATTTCGGAAGAAGAGATCGGGGAAAAGCGGATAGCCGGGCCTCAGTCAAGAACTTGTACAATGCTGCGAGATTATCGCTCACAAGCTCCAAAATTCTTGTTCGAATGCGGCTCCGAGCTTCCTATTGACCCCAGAACTCCTCGGAAGTCTGCAATCTATATGGACATGGATAAAAACATACCATCAGCCTCTTCCCAGGCACGTCCGGCTCCGAAGCCGAGACCAACCCACGCGGGCCAAGCTCGACGCTTGAAGAGGAGCACGGAGAATACAACTCCAAAAGAAAGACCGAGGGAGGACTTGATGATGACGGAGGAGATGGCGCGGTCCCACTAAACATTCAAAGTTCGAGATTAGCCGGGAAACTATCACATGCACCTCCAAGAATGACGAGTATCGCAGAGCTTGTGCTTCGAGCAGTAAAATAGGGCCTTTTGCATCAAGAGTGAAGACGAGCGCGTACCTTCTCGTTCAGCAGAGCTTCGCTGACAGGCTTGGTAGCCCGCGCGATCGGCCCGGATTCGTTGGATTCAGCCATTGCGAGATGTCTAGTAGCAAAAACGTCAGAAAAGCTTTATTCAAAGCTAGTTTGATAGTCCAGAAAACTCACAGGGTGCAATGTTACGGGATTGCAGAGGTGAACGTGGGCGTGAGTAGTGCAAGGAGGGCGTGTTGCAGCAAATGGAGTTGATTTGGGCAAAGGCGGTCGGAGGTATCTGCGGCTTTTCTTTTTGGTCTCTTTTTTTTTACCCTCCACGAGATCACTCACCATTCACCTGATTTTGATATATTCGAGATGCCGTTGCTTGCGGAGGTAAGCTTGCCTTTCTTGTGAATCGATGCACATCTTTTTTGCCCGAAATCTAACAAGCTGTTCCAACAGCGTCCGCGCTCTTCGCAAGAGGCGCTCCTCCGCCTCGAGAAGGGCACCGCCAATCCCACCACCCAGCTATCCGACGCGGCGCAGATTTTAGGCCTGGATTTGGCTCTATGTGAAAGCCACCCGGAGGTCCATCGGGATGTTCGAATCCAAACAAACGCTACCCCGAAGGAAGAATGGGTTCTACGATGGCTGTTGAAGAGACTCCGAAGCGGAAAGAATTACAGAGTGGACGCGGCTTCGTTCCTCTTATTGCGACAGCTCATCAATCTGATCCCGGCTAAAAACCTTGCCGCTGTCCTCAAGGATCAAAAATTCTTGTTGATCTTATGTGATACGTTTGCAGACCTGGAAACCGACATTTTTGCAGGCCTTGGGAATGGACTTGCGACCTTGAGCTCTGACTCGGAGTCCAGTCATACAGTGGGTGGCTCCCCGGTCCGTGACGATCGCCAGGGCAAAAAGCGCAAGAGAATGACGACCGAGACGGACGCAGACCCCGTGGAACAGGATACACAACGACAGAGCCCCGCTGCATGCTTCCTTGCATTTATTCGCGCATTGGATTGTCTTCATGGGTTCACGACTCTTTCGCAGCGCATACTCAGTACTGATGCAGTGGCAAATTCACACCTGAAACTTGCACTGAGGGGGGAGCCCGAGGCTGTCGCTATGCTGCTGGGTCGATCATTCCGGGTGGCCGCCATGGCCGCCAAGCAATTCTCGCACGCTGGACAAACAACCGATCTGCAGCACCTGCTCTATGTGTTCCCATCTGTGGTGGAGTTGTGGGAATTGAGGTCGTACCGCGAGGACGACGCGGACAATAAATCTAGCAACGAATTTTTCGCAAGGCACTGCTTTGCTCACGCGTTGAGGCTGCAACACTGTGTGCGGTCTGTCAAACTCGATACCGATGAGCGCGCCCACCTTCTTCATGCAATTGAGCGCATCATAGCTCTCCATGTTTTACTTCCAGCCCGCGCGGCGTTCTTTGAGCGTGGAGGGTCTGGAATTGACTATTCTAAAGATGAGCCTGATTGGAGTTCAGTCAAACCAATCACGGATACATTCAGGCCTATTATTCGCGAATTCGCCGTGGCCAAGGAAAACAAGACATCTAACGACGGATGTGTCCATCCCTGGCGATCAGTCGAGCTACTTCCCGAGCTTTTCGACAATGCCGTGCGTGCTGTTCCAAGAGACGTGTTTCGACGACAGACACATGAAGCCCCATGGCTGGAGACCTTATTCGTTGCTGTTGCCGAGCTTTCATTCTCTACAGCAAAGGAAGAAGACTTTGCGACATTCTCTTTCAAGTTTATCTTGGTATTGGAGCAGCTTCTCCAGGTAGCCTGTGACCGAAACGTCGGGCTTTCTTTGCAAACTATCATGGCCCATGCCAATTACACCGGCCTCTTTGAACAGGGTCTCGAAAAGGCTCAATGGAACGTGACTGCATTATTCATCAGTCTCGGTGTTGATATCTTCCTCCCAAACTCTGGGTTGCGGGATTCCGGTAAGCTTCTCGATGCATTGCTCGACAAAGTCATTATGCACTGGCGCGAAAACGGCACCCGAAACAAGAGGGAATACAACGTGGTCAAAAATAAAATTGTGATCCCACTGCTGCGGGGTTTCGCTGCGGCAAGAGACCTGCCTACCTTCATGGAAGTGTGGCACAACCAACTCATCGCCATTGAAGAAGCTCGCCAAGATAACGGAAACCTGAGTCTATTTTCTGTCTGGGAGGACGATGATCTTTCGAATGTTTATGCGGAGCTGATGCGAACCTCTCTTACGGAGTCCCAGGTTGCTGCTCAAATGGTCACCGCAGCTGAAAACATAAGAGACGAAACGGGCAAGGTTGCTGAAAGTGCTCAAGCTTACGCGAAACTGGTCATTGTTGAAGCAAGCTTCCGTGGCCGTGTTTCACCATTTTCGGATTCTGACAAAGTTTTGTCTTCTCTTCTCGAGACTTTGAGTTCTACACTTTCCTCCAAGCAGGCTTTGCACTGGCGCTGGCGTTTGTGGCGCTTGCTTCGCAACCTCCTAGACAATACCTTAGAGTCAGCCGACACTACACTCGCACGCTCAATCATTGGAATGGTTGAAGTCGCCGAAAAGACCATCCATCGCAACCACAAGGATCTGAGCAAAAAGCAGCTTGCTTCGTTGGAATCTTGGGAGGCCTATCGTTTCTCAATTGTCGCCATCAAAGCGCCTGCCAGTGACGCCTATCTCAGCTCTTTCATCAAGACCTCCAAGGATGTGACAACTCTCATCACCTCTGTCTCAACCAAAGATGCCAAGAAATCTATGAAGGCGCCATGGGATGGCCGCACAGAGACTGTGAACTCAGACCCCAACCTTGCTTTGGCCTATTTCCTGGCACTCGTCAGAGTCCCTGAGGTGTGGTCTCTCATTGGTTCCGATGATCGATCACGTCTTTTCCAGCATATCTTGTCTCTGGCAGCTGCCCAATATCGCTCATCTTCGTTACCTCTGGAGGCGGTCGCTGAGGAGGCAAGATTCCTTCAAGCGTGGGCTAGTGTTGTGTGCCACGAGTACATGCTCAATGCCCCCTTTGTCGTCTCTGATTTATCCCTTCTCCTTAATGAGAGTATTGAGCAAGACTCTTCCAATCGCCGACTCCTCATCGAAAGTCTGCAAAGAGTGCCGGCTCCGTTGATTACGAAGGGTCTCAGAACCAACATCTTAAACAAGTTGCAGAATGTGTTGCTCCAGCAAGACAGCTCTCCAGAAGTCTTGGTTGGCATTATTACCATGATGGCAAAACTTTCCGCAATGCCGAAGTGCGACGCCACACTCACCAGTGATTGGGAGCCTATCTGGACCGTTGCGCGCGCGGTGCCGTTGGAGGGTACTGATCTCGACCTTCTAATCATGAAGGCATTCCGAGGCTTGTACCGTACCATTCTCGCCAAACTTTTGGTTCTGTCCGAGGATGACCGGAAGAAGCTGTTCAAGAAGCTCTTCGCCAAAGTATCGAAACAAACCTCGAAGATGAGACAAGTTGACCGTGACTCTATGGCCTGCTTCCTCTTGCGATTGACTTTGTCAGAACTCTGGATCCATCGCAAGCAGTTGCAATTCGCGTTCTCGGAGAAGGAACTTGGCGAGTGCCGCCAGAAAGTCTTCGACTTAGTTCTGGCTGACATGAAGTACGTCAGAGATCAGTGCAAGAAGGGCAAATTGGAGGAGACAATCACTCTTATCAAAACCATCGATGCACTCGAAGATTTCGAAGACCTGGCCACCAACAACATTGAAGTGGAAAAGTTCTTGTCGAAGATCGAGACTTACATGGAAATGTCCATTGATTCAGGCCCTTCGCGGTTGATTCGACGCCGGCTTCTCGCCAGCAAGGGTCCGGAGATGAACATTGCTCAACCAGTCTTGCAATGCGCCGAGACCCTCAGCCTCCAATCTCTATATGATGAAGACCAGCAACTTTTCATCCGGACGACCACCGAACGCTTCCGTTCCATGCCAATGGACAGAATCACTCAAGCGATCTGTGAAATTCGCGGGCTTGGCTTGCTTGGCCAAAACTCCGGCTACAGGCTTCTTGTCATTTATCTTGCCGTCGCCTCCCTGCCCGTCGTGGAAGACAAAGAGAGCGCCGCGGCACGGGAGATTTCCTTGCTTTGTACGGCCCTGGCTGAAGCTATCCCGCAAAGCACAAGCATAGACCAGTTCTGTCTCGCATCCGAGTGCCTCGATCAACTCCTTCGCAGTCACACTCGTTGCTTGTCTCAGTGCAACATTGACGCCATCCTGGCCGCCATCGCAAGTGCGTCATCCAAGATTGGACCACAGATCTCTTCTACCTACGCCCCAACCATTTACACTCGCCTCTGTCGCCTCATGGGAGTTGTGCTCAGTCTCCAGCGTCTCAAGATCGGTGGTCGATTCCACCTCGTGGTCAACGCTATGCAGCGTCTCCTAGGCTGCCTCTTCGCTCGCTCCCGCAAGCGTGGCCGTTCTGCACGCTCTCAGACAACCCTCTCCCAGCCCTTCTGGCTTGCTCCTCTCGACTCCTCGCACGCTACCTACTACACCCGTCTGCTCACCTCGCTCTGCGATCCCACTGTGTCGGCAGTTCTCCGTCCCCAGGCTGGTGCCTCTCGCGATGCGCTGACCGATCAGACGAAGAAGGCCAAGCGCATCGCTGGTCAGTACCTGCAGTACGTTGTTATGGAATATGCGCAGTGTTCGCTTCGCGGGTCGCTATCCCCAGATGTCAAGGCTGCCATCATGCCTGGTCTCTATGCTGCTTTGGATGTCATGTCTCGTGAGTCTATGCGTGCGCTGAACGCCGCGCTAGATGTCTCTGGTCGGGCTGTCTTCAAGTCACTCTATGATGATTATGTCAAGTTCGGCAAGTGGAATAAGGCCTGATTGGGCTCTCGTAGGATACCTAGGTATCTTTCGTCTGTACACTAGCTTTTGTTTAAGAATTATGATATCCCCCAATGCATTGATGATCATATTAAATCCAGTAATTGTACTTAAAATTGGAAGAGACTTCCAAGATATGGTTTGACTTGTCTATTCTAAACTTTAGAAGTTGATGATATTGCACGAGACCTGGTGTAGAGCACTGCCTATTCTAAACTTGGAGGCAGGCTCTTTGTTTGTGAAGGGTTAGTTATATTCATCAGCTCACCTGGGCAAGGTAGTGCTTGGGGAACAACAGCGTCTTTGATATCGGAAGTAGAAGAGTAGTAAGTAGTCAGATTGATGCGGCTGGCATTCTGTGGATTTCTTAAATTGTCATCTCAAAATTTGGCATGAGAAGGTAGCCCTACGAGATCACTTGAGTAAAATGATGTTGAGGGCATTCAAACCAAAACATGCAATCTAACATTGGGGCCGTCCAGAGCATAAATTCTAGATAGGGTATCATTTGAAAATCATGAATCATACAAAAAATCAAGGTAACTCGTGAGAAAGAAGAGGGGAGAATCAATTTGCGAGGTATGACAAATTGAAGATCATCTAGATCATAGAAGTCTCCAAGGTGCGAGGGCTCAGGCATGGCACGGACAAATTGTCGAGCATTTGGTTTCGAGAGTCGGAGCTTGGTTGTCGAGGATGAGGCGAGCTTTGCAGTTCTGTAGTGTCGGGAATAGGGTTTTCGGGGGCAGTCATGTCTAGAGAGAAGCCGCTGTGGCCGCTGTGAGTGAGACACCCAACACAGCTGCAATCACTACCACACTGGCAGCTACCTGTCACATCAGAGCAGGCGCTTGGCAACCCAACAGGATATTCCAAGGTGTAATACTCTGAAGGGTGCATCAATGGCTGATTCATATGATGATTTGTAGCCAGCGGAGAGGAGTAACCGCTGGGTAAAGCTGAGTTGGGGTCTGAATAACCATTGTATGGATGCGGCTGGAAACCGTGGTCCAAAGTCTGTGTACTTTGCATGAAATAAGGGAACGCGTTCGGAGGAGCGCCGCCTTGGAAAGATGCGGTTTGGTAGGGATTGATGACGTCTGAATTTCTTTCGTCGCCATTGAATGTGATCATTGTGCCCATCTCTTGCACATGCTTTCGTGTTGTGGTATTGAAGGGGTGTGCCGCACATCCCAAGCATTGACATTCTTCTCCACAGCTACATTCGTGACAAGGATCACCACTTGACGGAGCAGCAAATGTAGACTGGGGCTGACTGAGCCTAAATGGGTCCATAGAGGGCTGGGTGATTCCAAGGCCGTTGATGGAATTTTGGTAGGTCATAGATGGCGGCGAAGTTACACCAAGGGAAATTCCGTCGTGGGACATAGATGGTTGAGAGTGGGACGGTAACATCTGCACATAACCATTTGGAGGGAAATGCTGTTGGGGATGTGTTTGGCCGATGGTAGGGTGCATGTAGTTTGCACGCGGGTGGATTGCCTGATTCTGCCATGAAGTCATCTGGGGATCACCAAAGCGCATATAAGATCGATCATTCCAAACGGCAGCTGGCTGGAAATTCTGTTTGTTGGACTCTTGGTGCTCGGGTTGGCTCGCTGCGGGAGGACGAGAGCTACAGCAGGAACCTCCATTTTGAACTGGTTGAAGGTGAGAGACATTGGCTGAGGCCTGAGCTGGAGCCGGGATGGGTGCCTTGGGTTTTTGAGAACAGCAGCTCGATGCCGGAGGAGATTGCGAGCTTTCCCTGGCGGGTTCTTGGGGCGATGGTACCGGGGTAGGTTTCAAACCCGCATGGGGTTTACTTGAAGCATCTAGCTCTGATTGCAAGGGGCGATTTGACAAGAAACCAGGTGTTCCTTCCTCGAATTTGAGGTTATCTGGCATGCTGTCTAGTGCCCGCGCAATGTTCTGCGGCGCAGCTTGCATGGTGCTCTGCCTCCTTCCAGACTTTTGAACTTTCCCAGGGGCCGGTGACGAAGTTGACGGCGTCGAGGGCGTGGGAGATTGTGTAGGTTCATTGGCATTGACAGGAACTTCATAGAGCGGCCGACACAGGCAAGATGAGCCTGGGGTAAGTCAGTACAAATATTCATGAGTACGCATAGCCGTCGACAAAGGTATACCTTTCGGAATGCGGACCATCACAGCATATGTTTTCTGGCAGCTACAAGTTCCTTTCGGGTGAGGGCATTTGGCCAGAGGGCGCCCAGCCTTGGGGACCTTCATCATGAGTCTATCAAAGTGTTGACATTTTGACGACCGATGACCTCGAATGCATGGTTCACTGCGATCGTTTAGCCTGTGTACCTTGGAGATCGATCAAGCGCTGTCATACCAGGACCACTTGGCGCCTTCCTCGTCGAGAGGCATATTGGCGCAACAGTGTGTATGGTTTAGTCGAGTTTGTAAGACGCAAGGTCGATTCAAGATGCCCGCATGCGCAACGCTTTCACAGGTTGCCCAGCAGATGCAGTCTTCCGCTTTCACTAGAATCCAGCGCCTCGTGGTTCACAAAGACTAAGCCATATGCATGTGGTTGAATGGTCAGAAAATGATGATCCGAGTGGAGTCGAGACGGAACGAAGTGGAGGTTCAACGTTTGGGCGGGAGGACCAGGAAAGCACCGATACTGCGGTTGGAAATGACAGCAGATGAACAGCCAACTCCAGACTATGCGATCTATCACAAGGAAAACCCGAAAATCTGCAACAAGTCCAGAGCGAAAAGGTGAGGTGCGGGGAGATCGGTCTCTGGACCCATTAGGTAAGTCAGGCAATGACTTCCTGTTTGGGCTTGGCGTCCTTTTTGTAATTGTTTCGATGACGAACTTCTCCTTGTCAACATATCTGCACAACATGCCTGACACTTCGGGGAAGCCCTTCTTTACAGTGCCCGCTCCTGTGAAGCGTCTCTTTGACAAGTTTCCATTGACAACCTATCCTGCCAACGAAATCCCTCAGCGCTCTCAGTCCAATGGCGCCAACCAGCTATTTGTCTTCACCGATGCGCGTGGAGCTCGAGAGGGCCGACCCTCGTTCAATCCCCAATGTCTGAAGTGGCAGGTATGTCCTTCTTGGCGCATCGTCGCGCTTTTCAAACGCCGCGGAAGCCATGCTAATTGACCTCGGCCTAGGCATACCTGAAATTCGTCGGAATCGGGTTCGAGATCACCTCTGCCAATAACCACGCATCCCCCACCGGTGCCCTGCCCTTCCTCATTCCCTCACTCCCTACAGACATTTCAAACCCAATCCCTTCGCACAGACTCCAGAAATGGGCCATTGAACAAGTACACTGCGAGGAGGAACAACAGTTGAATCTGCGCTTCGAGGTGTATGCTTCGCTTTTGGACCATCGGATACGCAATGCTTGGGTAGGATGACCCTCCGGCCGCCTGTATCGCAACGGATTCATACTGACATACCCAGTTATACATGCTGTACCTCGACGGCGAGAACTTCGACGCCGTTGCGCGCCGGCTCTACGTTGACCCCGCAACCTCCAATTCGCTCGTACGCGCAACGCTCGGCCACCAACTCCAGCAGGCCGCTCGCGATGAACTTTTGAAAACATCACAATACATTGATGCAGCCGATCTGGAAGGCGACGCAAATGGCGCCTTTGAGGCGCTATCCACCCTTCTCGGCGAAGACGAGCATTTCTTCGGCCGACCTAACCCTGGTCTTTTTGACGCCAGCGTCTTCGCATACACCCAATTGATCTTGGATGACACCATGGGCTGGAAGCGAAACCGACTGGGACAATTGCTCCGAGAGCATCCCAACCTTGTACAACACCGCGAAAGACTATTGAAATTCTTCTGAATGTATAACAGCAACTGGGAATCACAATGATCCCCGAAAATTAATATTTCCCCGATTGAATTTTACCCCTGTATCCCACATCGCTTTCTAGCTGCCTCTCACCCACTTGCCTTTCTGAAACAAATCCCAAACCAAACCTTGACTCCTACCCATTTCTTCGCTCTGGCGCCTAACATATCTCCTAATGTCTCATCAACACCTCGGACAAACACGCCATTCTCACAGTCATCAACTCCAGTCGCGCCATTGATCATCGCAACGGAGAATCCTGCATCTTGAGCAGCGTCAACGACGTCGGGGATAGCGTGACAATAACTAGTAGGTCGAATCTTGACACCACTCTTCGGATCTGTGAAACCAGCCTGGCTCTTCATCCCCATCTCCTCGTGCATGTTTGTCAGCAGGAGATATCCGCCAGGCCTCGTGATCATTGAGGCAACCGCAAAGAACTGCGCAAGTGGTATGTGCTCGAGTACCAGAGTGCAAATCACACCTGCAGCTCCTATTCCAAGTGAGGGCGGCAACCGTGACAATGTTGTAGTTTGCAGTATATCCAGAATGTCGAGTGAAACGGTCTGAGAGTATCCCTTCTCATTCACATGCTCTTTGACCGCGGTCCGTGCTACTTCTAGCATCCCGGGCGAAGCATCGAGCCCGATA
Organism: Penicillium salamii; assembly: GCA_911197225.1. Taxonomy (NCBI): domain Eukaryota; kingdom Fungi; phylum Ascomycota; class Eurotiomycetes; order Eurotiales; family Aspergillaceae; genus Penicillium; species Penicillium salamii. Next base: position 400,910 of record CAJVOY010000087.1, on the reverse strand, counting down.
AGGTCGAAGGCATCGATCTTTTTTGTTGACAGTGTATCAAGTAGTTGAATGGTGTTTCGGCCTGTACCGCAACCCAAATCTACGAGACTTGGCGTTGGGGCTCCTGTTTTGGATGCATCTTGGAAAGTGACCACATTGTCGAGAAAATGAGGGAGCAGCGAGCGCATCTCGATCGTATCAAGACGCTGCAGGAAGTTTCCATCTGTGTCATAGACCTGTTGGGTTATCAGTCTCAAATGTAATAAAGTAAATAATAGCACAAGCAAGCCGCTATTTTTGGTTTAAAAGGTACACACCTCTGCCCATTGGTCGTACGCTTTCACTGTATCCACGTATTGGGTTGGCTGTGAGTTTCTGAGCGGCTCAGTGGCCAAGAGATCTTGAATTGTTCCCGCCATTATTCAAAGGGTCTAGGTATCGATAGTCGGTGCACCTGGGGTCTGAAGGAGAAATTCTCAAGGGTAATTCTCTGCGCCTAAGCGCAACACTCTCCACTTAATAGTCCACGGGTTACAGCCAGCCTGACTCATAATTAAGCTACCTCGGCTACGCAGGGAAAAGCAGTAAATATGCAGGCTCGAATTTTCTGTATATCCCACCCTAGGCGTCTAGTTAATTCATCTTGTGCAAAGTGACATTTCTGAGTCCCTCTTGCGTCCTTGTGTCAAAACAGAACCAGGATGGCAGATACCCAAAACAACTCCAGTCAACACCATGAGACATGCATCGAAAATGTAAAGAAGATACTCTCTTCTCATTATGAAGCCATCGTTTCCTTCAACAAACTCCACAACACGGAAGATAGAACGCACAAGAATAAGCAAGCAGGCAATGTAGAGTGCCCACATGATAGATTCCCAGGTCATCTTGGTTTTCGAATTTCGGGAAGTTGTAGTAAGAGAAGCCCCAGAGAGGTTGCTATACTCTGATCGTTTTTTCACACGCCAGTGAAAGATTGCAGAGACAACGACGAAAAATCCAAAGAAGAGAAGCTGTATAGCTAGACCCCCGATGACTATGTTCGCACCAATGTCCATTGCAGACAAAGTTCCAGCAGCCATATATCCGCCACCTAGCTATAGTTAGTGCCTGATCATAGTGGAAACAAAACACTTTGGGGATCGGAACAAACCTCCACATTGCAGCAAAAAGGAGATCACATCCCCAACCACAAATATCTTAGTCAAGAACCTGACTGGCACCAGAGACATCTCCTCGGCATCAAGTTTGACAATGATTCTGCCGAGAGTCATGTAGATCGAGGCAGCGAAAAGAGGAGGCGCAACGAGAATCAACATAGTTTGGACAATATATGGGCCCAGCGCTTTTGTATCGAAATGGGAAAATATACGAGCAATGTAACCTGCACATTCCACTGAAAATACATATGATCATGTTAGCTGTCTGTTCCAAGGTTTTTCCGTGGTCAAGAACGCTGTGGTTCGAGGAGGCTTACAAAGAAGGCCGACCAGGAATGGGATGAAGAAATACGACCGATGCTTGATCAATCGGATAAGATGCAGTGCTGAAAGTAAAATGAAAAGTACAGCAAATATCACTGCTGCAGGAATCGAGGGGGTATAGCGATAGAGAGCGTAATTAATCCCACCACCGGTGTCAGTCATCTTGGACATGCAGATCTATAGATGGGAAAAGAATAGAGTTGGTTGACAGAATCTGCAACTGTCTGAGCTGACTCTATGGGACATTTTATACATATTATGCCTCTATCATATCCATGGAACAATAGAAAAAACTGTTCTACCTAACATTGTAATGCGAAGATACGAAGATGCGAAGATGCGAAAATACGAGAATGCGAGAATGCGAGAATGCGAAGTGATATGGTTCCACTAAATTATGGAGCAGATTTTCAACCTCGCCACATCATATTTTACTTTTCTTTTCTGTTTCTTAATAAAGACCTTGGAATCAGGGGAAATCTACTTAAGTAGAACAGCATGCCAAACCCTAAAGCAGGGATAATTCACTGCGAGGAGATATACCAACTACAGACAACAACTCAAATCTGGAACCGACTTCAGGAGAGAATTTGGACCCTCTACCAAAGGCCAGGGAGAGCGGATAAAGGCTTATAGGCCATACTCCAGGAACTGAGTAACATATGTCCACGGGTAGCTGATGAAAATCTCCACCGTCTGTTATGTTCGCCTTCTCTCCTTCCATGGTTTTGTGGTCTCTCTTTCTCTCTTCCCATTCACATCTGTAAATCTCCCATTGCTTTTCACGCTCGTAATAACGCACCTTCATATGCCCATTTCATGGGCTCTGATTCCCCTTTCAAACACCAAGAAGGCCCTGAAGTAGCATTGCATGAACGAAGTAGAGCTTCTGCCAATGACCAGGAGATGAAAACTGGTTTCTGCACTCACAGTATCGGGCTTGAGGCTTGCGATGCACTTGGTGAGAGAATTTGCCCTGTATCCCTTTCATCGCGAGTGTATAGTCCATAATAATCGTTGCCTCAGGCACTAATAATTGCCTGAGTAACCTCTCCCGAATCAAACCCACCAATAACGATCAACGTCACATCAAGCAATAGGTCTCTCGTTGGGATTTTTTCCTGCTTGAAAACCGAGTACCTTGAGAATCCTACTCGGCGATGCTGCGGCATTCATCACGTACAGATGGCATTTCAGTGCCAAATCCCAACCCACCTGTTCGACTCAAAAACCGAATCAGCCATACCAAATCACGGAATGGATGCTACACGTGCAAGAGAAGGCGCGTAAAGGTATGCTAGTTGTTTGAATGGAGACCAGCATCTCGCTAAGTATCTGGATTCCCTAGTGTGATGAAGAAAGACCGATTTGTGGCGCCTGTGAGGTCCGCGGCAGTCAATGCACCTTTCCAGACCCAGGGAGTACAAAGAATAGACCCAGGCATTCTACTCCTCGTGGTAATCCTGAATCCAGTCAAGATTCAATACCAGGGCAGCATGAACATGCAGCACCAAGGAGTGGTCATGAGTTTGCTATCAGCCCCCTGTCTTTCAACCTGGGTCGTTCCGGAACACCAGCCTATGAAGGCCAATCCGGAGGTCATCTGAATATGAACGACTTGAAATTGCTCCAACATTATATCCTGCATACGTCAAAGAAAATGTCACTCACTCCCGGCAGAACGTTGGTGTGGACCTCTATTTTCCCAGACATAGCCGGCACAAACGAGTTTTTCATGCACCTACTTCTGGCATTGGCTGGTCTTGATATTCTAAGCGAAGGACCAGAAGTCTCTCGGAGCCAACAGAGTTTATCTGAACCCCCCTCCCGGGATCTCGAATTGGCAAAACTAAGATTGGTGATCGAGCATCACCAATTAGGCCTCCAGGGGTTTCAGGAGGAGCTATGCTCCACCAATGACTCAAATGCAGAGGCATTGATGACAGGATCAATGCTGATAGTTGCATTTGCATTCGCATCACTTCGATTTGGATATATGGGCTCTTCCCAATCTTCACCAAGCAATCCATACAACGATGCAGATGTAACCATGGGCGCCCAGAAACCACACACGCACTGGCTGCGTCTAGTGCGTGGCGTTGGTCTCATTACACAGAAGCATTGGATGGCAGTAAAAATGGGTCGGTGCAGAGCTTTGGTGCAGTACCAGAATGCCAATGATGATTGGAAGCTTTGTCGATCTGAATTGAATGACCTCGTGCCTATTTCTCTGGGATCAAAGATCTCGAAGTTCGCATCCGGCGCTGGCACAGCAATTTCTGATCTGCGCAATTTGTTACATTCTCTGGAAGTCACCGCTGAGCAGTCCCCACTAAGCCCTGAGCAGAGCAATATTATCAAGGAGCAACATCATGCACTCACTGTTTTTGAAGAAATGCATATGCGTGTCCTATATGCGATTCGGCTCCAGAGAATTCCGTCGCGGCCATCATCAAATCTCGATGTTCAGGCAGAGATCGAAGAAGCGGCTGTCACGTCATGGCCGCATCTGGTTTCTCAGGGATTCATCTCCTCGTTAGAGACCCATGATGACTTTGGAGTTACCGATGGGGTCTCATTCACGATTTTGGCTCATCTATACTTGGTCCTTGCCATCTTGGAGGGCACATGGTATCTCGGAGCTACCTTTGATACGGAAATTGGAAACATCAATACCTTCATTTCTGGATTGAAGGATGCCCGGTTGGTAAAGTTGATGGAATGGCCGATGTCAGTGATTGAAAACCTGTAATTCTTGACAACGCTCATATATAGAGGACTGAGCCCCAATTCAATATCTAGACAGTACTAGACTGGTCAAAGACTACCACAATTATTCAAAACATGGGCGTTGGAAAGGTTTATGGTCATTATCAAGTATTTGGCATTTTGGAATAGTCACAGAGAAGAATCGTTCACAATCATGCCGCCATTAGAGAGACAATGGAAATGACTGTGGATAAAAAAAAAGGAGCCCGAGTGGGGCATAATGGAGAAAACCCCCAGAACTGGGGTAAGGAGAGCACCAAGACAGGCCAAAACGAGGGACATCAGTACAGGGAATCACATGAAAGCCGTACCGGACGGAACATAAGTCAAAGGCTCAAAGAAACAAGAAGAGAATTGAAAATAAGGGGAAGGCAGAAAGAAAGAAAGAAAGAAACCGAATGAGTCGCCCCGAACATCGCACACATTTGGTCATGATGCAATAAGTCAATGATCGCAAATCAAGTCATTTAGTAAACCGTGGCTCCAAATGGAGCCGTTTCCTTCAAGTCCTCAACAAGGTCCTCGACGTTATTCAAATATCTTCCCAGAAGAGCCTGCTTCTCGTCCGTTGTACGGGTATCACGACTCATTTTACTAGCCGCGTTAGCCGCGTTATGCGCACTGCGGGAGAAAGGTGCGTTGGACAACTTGCTAGGGCTGCGCTGCAGACCCGGCGGGGAGACGGGAGCCTGGGTGGGAGTTTCAGGCATCAAGTAGAAATATAAGAACTCGACGAGCTTGAGCTTGACCTCTCGGGATGTGGCACGTTGCTTGAAGAGTGATGTCACGGTGAGCAGACCGTCTAAGTCCTCGAATGTGCGAGTATTGGCTGGACAGTCTAAAAGAGCGGTGACGAGGGTGAGAAGTGTGGCGGACTGAACGGCAGGGCAATTTATGGGGTCGAGCAGGTCGAGGAGAAGGTTCATGTAGATCTCGCGTGCGAAAAGGCTACGTGAGCCAGGGTGGAGGAGTAGGGCGCCTTGGATTAGGTCGAGGGTGCAGACAATCAGCATATCGTTTGTTCCGTTGCTGCCTCGGCCGAGGAGGTGTTCAAGACATGATACTAGGCGCATTGCGACTGGGGGATGTGTTAGTGGGTACAGTTGGATTGGAAAGATCGAAGACATACTGTTCCATTGAAAGCTCTCCTGGAGCTTGGAGAACTCGCGGAAGGCGGGATCATCTCGCAATTCTGATAGTGCTTTTGGTACGGGCTGTGGGATATCGGGGGACATTCGGGGTTTGCGTCGGTCATTGGCGGGTTTTGATTTGGAGAGGCATATTTGCGCGAGTAGGCCTTCGACCTGTCGTAGACCTTTTCGAACCTTACTCGGCTCGTAGGATGAGAGGTAGTCAAATGAATGAGCTAGTAGAGCCTCCATTGATGAATCAGATGCGGAAAGAAGAGATTTGAAACAATAGCTGTTCGCCACCCTACAAAAGAAAGGAAAGGCTTCTCATATACTCTTATATGGAAAAAAACACAAAAAATCAAGAAGTGGAGGTGGTCCGTGTTTGGGGCTGATGTCAGTTGGGTCAGCTGGGTCTGATAAAATGTAAATAAAGCGCCTATAAAGGGTTTCCCCCAGCGCATCAAGCCCCGTTGCCCCCGGCAACCCGCAAACAACCAAGGAACTCATCACGCACTTGTGGTTCTTAGCTGCTGTTTAGATCGACCATGGCGTCAGTCACTGCGGTTAACGTTATTTTAGTCTCTCTGACAATCCGGGCTAATCCATTGTTAGGCGGAAATTGGGAGTATATAGCGAACGATGTTCTCAGCCTCGGAGATCCCCGTTGCTAGGCGCAATTCCATCTTGTACATCCCTTTGTTCTCTTTTCTCTCGTGCTAATATATATTGGCTCGGAAAATAAATCAAACCAGCAATATACTGTTTGCTCCCTTGTGTGTTGTGTTATCTTGTTTTTTTCTGACCTATCGACATGGGGGCAAACTATAAGTAGACTCATCACATTGTTGACCTTGCAGGAAAATTGCAGGCCCTGCAGCCTAAAATTGGAGCCTGAGAGCCTGAAAGACCTCGGGAAAGCTGCTGGATTAGTAATATCATGTTCAAGCTGGAGGGACCTCGGGAGCTTCAGTTGATTCCGTCGATGGCCCGTTGCAGAACTTAGATCCCGTGACAAGGGCCTCGGCCTTGACTTTGATGTCATGGTATCCGCCCCTCACTTAGCCCCTCCAACAACAATGACCTCCCCTCCGACAACAGTTCTTCCTTGCGCAAGCCCCCCTGGCAATAAAAGCGGTTTCTCCCTTCGCCGCAAACCAACGAACGAAGAAATCAAGTCCAGGCACCAACGAAATAGATCGAGCGTGGATGGCACGAAATACAAAGATGGCACGTGGTCATCACAAAACGAGAAGATATTGGTAGCGCCCTATGAGTATATGCACGAGCATCCTGGCAAGGATATCCGTCGCCAACTCATTCACGCGTTCAACGCCTGGCTCCAGGTGCCCCCCGAGAGCTTAGACATCATTACCAAGGTGGTCACGTTGCTACATACCTCCTCTCTGCTGTGAGTCTTCCTTCGCTCGGGCTGTGTCCATCCCCTGACCAGATCCAGAATCGATGATGTTGAGGACAACTCTGTACTCCGTCGCGGGATTCCCGTCGCGCATAACATCTTCGGCACCGCACAGACGATCAACTCCGCCAACTACGTCTACTTCCTTGCCCTACAAGAAGTCCAGCGGCTCAATAACCCGATCGCAATAGATATCTACGTGAAGGAAATGCTTAACCTTCACCGTGGTCAAGGGATGGATCTCTTCTGGCGGGAAACCCTCACTTGCCCGACCGAAGACGAGTATCTCGAAATGGTGGGCAACAAAACGGGTGGGCTCTTTCGACTAGCTGTCAAGCTCATGCAAGCGGAGAGTACCACTGGCAAGGACTGCGTGGTCTTGGTCAATGTCATGGGTCTCATATTCCAGATCTGTGACGACTACCTCAATCTCTCAAATTCAGTGTATGAAAAGAACAAGGGTCTTTGTGAGGACTTGACCGAGGGCAAGTTCTCGTACCCAATTATCCACAGCATACGCGCCAACCCGTCGAACCACCAGCTGCTCAACATCCTCAAGCAGAAGACCAAGGACGACGAGGTGAAGAGGTATGCTGTGCAGTATATGGAAAGCACGGGGAGCTTTGCGCATACACAGGATGTAGTGAAGCGTCTGCAGGACCAGGCACTTTCGCTGATTGATGCGATCGATGCCACACCAGACACCAACGGTGTCAGCGTGGGCGATGGTGCAATGGTACGTGCCATTGTGGAAAAGATTGTGCAGAGTACCCTTTCAGACTCCTCACGCTAGCTTAAATTTTGGGCACATATTCTGCATTTGGACACGAGCTTGGCTTTGTATATATGTTGCTATGAACACTTACGACGATATGATTCATACCACGATGTTCGACTTAGGCGGACCTCTTAAATTTTCAAGAGTAAAATGTTCAATTACTTAAGTAGTAAATGGCAGTTTCATTAGGAACAATGTCATGTTCATGTAGGGGTCTGCGGGTATATCCAAAATCCCTGCTATCATGAGTCGTGTCTAGGCCAAGCCTAGATCTAAATGGAAACGAGAAACCAAAGCGCAAACGTTCAACAAAGCCCAACAGCGTGCGAAGATGCCTCTGTATATGCCGAACACCCAGATATACATGCTCGAACTTACATGACCACGCAGCAAGCCTTCTCCAACTTGCGCAGAACCTTGGGCAGCATCTTCTTGGCAAACTCTTCGATCTCGTCGGGCTGTTGTTGTTGACCTTGGTGCTGGCCTTGGTGTTGACCCTGGTGGCCCTGGTATCCATGCTGCTGGCCGGGGTAGCCACCGTGGCCCTGCTGGGGTGCGTGGTGACCGCCGTACGGTGGCATGACAGCCTCACCACCAGTGAGGTTCACATAGATGCGACCAGCGTTGTCCTCTGTGGCATACTGCAAACCAAGCTCCTGGCACACCTGCTCGACGCGAGGCTTGATTTTCTGAATGTGGTTGGCGGAGTGGTTTCCCTTGCCGACGATACTGCATGCGAGATCCATGTAAGCCAAATTCAAATCCAAGCACGATACAATATTGCCCCTGTCCTCAAGGCGTTTGTGCGACTTACACATGCAGGTGGTTCTGTCCATGCGCCTTGGCATACTTGATGCGCTCTTCCAAAATTTCTTCCGCCTCCTCGACGAACTGACCGTGCAAATCGATCGTGTCGGCCTCGACACGTCCATTGGCATTGTTTTCCCGGAAGATAAATTCCGACGCTTGCTTGTTATATTCCTCCATCTTGCGACCGTGGGCCTTTCCCTCCTCGGAGAGCTGCTTGGCGCCAGCGCCGTCGCCATTCGCGTAGGCATCCTTCGACTAAGGAGTGTCAGTCTGGTCCAATGGCCCTTCGATTGCAATTGCGACTGCGATCAGAGTTATTTCAGGATCACATACCCGTCCAAAACATTGTCCGCGCTTGGAGGCTTCCTGGCGGGCGAGGTCGCGGAGCCGATCGTACTCCGCCTCGGCGTCGCTACTGTTGTCGTGGTTGAAGGCTGTGATAAATTAGTGCTTGCAATTCCAGACGGATCGCTATAGTTACCCCGAGGGCCCATGTGGGACATTTCGTGCGACATGGCTGCTCAATTACCCTGAACGGTGATAAGGGAAGAAGGGGAATCTCCAAAAGTGGGGACCCAAAAACCCGAAAAATCAGAATTCCAGATCGATCGCCTTTCCCTGGTACAGTCCATTATTACCCACCGCCCTTCTTACCGCTTTGGAAATACTATACGAGTAGAGTTATGGAGCATTCATCGAGTGCTTTCAGAGAGCTGAATGTTTAGACTGCATATTCCGATTCGGAGGGCTTTGAACATGCTTTGATAGGCCACTGTCTTCCTAACTATGTGAAACTCTATACTAACTATGTTGAGCACGAATAATCTTGTTCGTGCCCAGGTGGTCGTTGGTTGACGCAAACTTGAGAAGCATACTTAAGCAAAAAAGGTCTAGCCAAAGCAATAAAAAAGATGCGGGGAGAGACGATTCTCAACGGAGTACAGTTATTCCATAAAGACCATTGCAACCCATAGTGGATCGCTTTGGCTCCGTGCCCAGGGTGCCGGGTCACTTGCGCCCTAACCTACCTTCAGTTGCAGGTAACGAATAACTAAGGAGTACTCCGTACCTTGTACTCTTCCTGAAGGTCCTGCTATCAACCCGAATTCAACGGAGGCTTTGGATCCCAACACCTGGGGCGGAGCGGCAGTGTAACATGCCCCCCAGGGCTGGGCTCTGATAGATCTGCCTAAGAGACGACATCATCCCAACGGTGACATCAGCTAGTTATACTTAAACAGACTGTTGTAATTCTGGCCACGAAATATGTAGTGAAATATTGGTCGGTAATCCTGGATCATTATGTATATATGGCAGTCAATAAATTTGATGATGGCAAAATTGCACAGATCTCCATGGATTCTGCCAGGCTCAGTGTGCATTCCAAGGGTAGGGCAATGAGGCGCCGCACCTGGATCTGGGCCGGGGGCTCCCCGATCGCCCGAACCACGGGTCTCTGTCTGTGTACTCCGTAGGTCCGTACAGGTTACAGTATAAGACAATGGCGTTTAGTCTGGTTTCATCAAAGGCATTGTGAGAATTACCTAGAATATCAAATGAGACTAACAAGTGCTCAGGTGCCATTAGTGTACTTAAGTACAGTCCAGACGCTTATTAATGATGTGGATATGTCCACAGGCTGGGATGATCTACACTTTTAGTCAGGAACGACACGCAGGTACAATACCAAGTATCGGTACTATATGTGTATTGACAGCCGATCACATTGTCACTCCTCCGTGATGAGTACTTTATCACCATTTAACTACGGAGTACTCTTCACGAAGATGATGCACGGAGTACGGTATGTATGCCATGTGCGTGATGTGCGGATGGCTCCGTAATTATCTTTGGAGAAACCGAAACGTCGAAAATTTTATCCGAAATCAGGGGTCCCACTTGGGCTAGAGCCGCGGGCTTCAATAGTTTCGCGCTATCGCCACGAGGCAGTGGGGACCAATATCAACCAAAAGCATAAGGAAACGGCTAAAATCGCTAGCTGGTGGGTCGACCGGTATATTTTCAGGAGATATCTGTACATCTGGGAAATTCCCCTAACTTTTTACCTTTCCTCTATTTCCAGCTTCCAAGATTATGTCCAATGCTGACGGATCTCCTTTTCAACCACCCTGACACGGTCCGTACCACCTGGTAGAACCAGATGTGACAGTCAGTGTCGGGCTATCGCTGCGTGGCTGAGGCTCCACCGTGACGGGCCCACGGGGTCACATACGAGTACTCGTACTGGTACCTGTCGGAGTTTCCGTAGTCACGGAGTATACCATGTAGTATATCCAAAAGACTTCGGTGGCATGGCTCAAAGAACTTTACAGGGGTTCGTGGGCTGAGGGGTCGACTGGTTGAGCTGATTGGTCTCTGAGGTTGAGACTAAAATCAAACCTTGAGCTTTGTCTTCTTCAGACTGAAACTGAAACATGAGACGAGGGTGAAGCCAGATCTTCTGGATGACAACGTTGTGGAGAAACATGACTTACAGAGTACAGCTTTGGAGGTTTTACGGGTGCATTGAACAATGTATAGTGCACGAGTACGGAGTACTGTACATCAGGAGCACTGGTCCATGGCGCTTGAGCAGTGTGAACTTTGGAGACAATGGTTGACAATGCACGGAGTACGCAGTAACTGACTAACTAATTGACTGATCAAGTACGGAGTACAGTGTGGGTGGTTTTGGCCGGAGAACGGAGTACAGTGTGTATTTTGATATTGCTGCACGTAGTTTTGCTCTCCACAAGATCTGCACGTCTCCAGGAGTCCACCACGATTCTATGCCTCGTACATACTCGTACAACGTACGAGTATATTTTAAATAGCAGAAGTATAGACGTGGGAAGTGGAGCTATATTTCCGCAGGTTCACTTCCAATGAGGTGCACTCTCTAGCCTTGGATGCCAGAGCATATACTCCGTACTTACGAGTAGAGTCGACATAGTTACGTGCAACAGATAAATTACCCAAACCAGACTGATACCACGGCAAAAGCAAAAGGGGCTGCTAGGCCCTCGCGAGGTCGACAATCACTCCCCACACCGCCCAATCATATCGGTGCAGCTAGGAACTGGTATTGGACTGGTAATTCAGTCTGTAATTAAAACATTGCATCACGTTCGGTACCCAAGTGGTACCCTCAACCACCGCTATTGTTCGCGGTTTCGTGTGGTATTGCGCTGGTATCCCCTTTCTGCTGCTGAAACTTTCCCAATTTCCCCCTCAGTCTTGCCCCTTACCTGTGATCCTTTGTGCTCTATCACCCCTTCTCTTTCTCTCTCTCACTTCTCTCTCCAGATTGGATTCCATTTGAATTCTTCTGTTTCTTCCTTTCTTTTTGTTTCTGTTCATTTATACCCTTCCTGACGTGATTGTCGACCATTCATTCTTGCAGGTACGTGAACTTTTTTTTTTCTCCTTTGAAAGCTGCATGTCACTTCGGGGGCCATTTTGCTGGTACATTGAATTTTGTTCCCGGCTCCTTGCGTCGGCAGGCTTACACCAACTCTGAAACGATGTCTGCCTCTGCTCAGCGCAGCCTGTACCACCAATGCGGCGCCCTCTCGAACCCGTCAATCCGGTCTTTCGGATGAAATCGTTCTAGCTTGCTGATTGTTGATCCATCCTAGCCCCTGTCACGGAACACTGATTCCTCTGCGATTACACTTTTCTAACCTTCACACCATCAACCGCGATCACTCCATACCGCCAAAATGGGTTGCGGAATGAGCACTGAGGATAAGGAGGGGAAGGCGCGGAACGAGGAGATTGAGAACCAGCTCAAGCGCGACAAGATGATGCAACGCAACGAGATCAAGATGCTGCTTCTCGGTATGATCGGTCGACCCCTGAGCTGTGGATGGATGGCTGACTCGGAATACAGGAGCCGGAGAGTCGGGAAAGTCCACGATTCTGAAGCAGATGAAGCTCATCCACGAAGGTGGCTACTCTCGTGACGAGCGCGAGTCTTTCAAGGAAATCATTTACAGCAACACTGTGCAGTCCATGCGGGTCATCCTCGAGGCTATGGAATCGCTCGAGCTTCCTTTGGAGGATGCGCGCAATGAGTACCACGTGCAGACCATTTTCATGCAGCCCGCCCAGATCGAGGGTGACAGCATTCCCCCAGAGGTTGGCAACGCCATTGGCGCACTTTGGCGCGATACCGGTGTTCAGGAGTGCTTCAAGCGCTCGCGCGAATACCAGCTGAACGACTCTGCCAAATAGTGAGTATTGATTGCAGCGACGCAGTAGTATGCGACTAACATCCCTCTCAGCTACTTTGACTCCATTGAGCGCATCGCCCAGCCGGACTACCTCCCCACCGATCAGGATGTTCTCCGCTCCCGTGTCAAGACCACTGGTATTACCGAGACCACATTCATCATTGGCGACCTGACTTACCGCATGTTCGACGTTGGTGGTCAGCGATCCGAGCGTAAGAAGTGGATTCACTGCTTCGAGAACGTCACCACCATTCTGTTCCTGGTTGCCATCTCCGAGTACGACCAACTGCTATTCGAAGACGAGACCGTGAACCGTATGCAAGAAGCCCTGACCCTGTTCGATTCTATCTGCAACTCCCGCTGGTTCGTCAAGACCTCGATCATTCTGTTCCTCAACAAGATCGACCGCTTCAAGGAGAAGCTCCCCGTCAGCCCCATGAAGAACTACTTCCCCGACTACGAGGGTGGAGCCGACTACGCCGCGGCTTGCGACTACATTCTCAACCGCTTTGTTTCTCTCAACCAAGCCGAGCAAAAGCAGATCTATACTCACTTCACATGTGCCACTGACACCACGCAAATTCGCTTCGTCATGGCTGCTGTGAACGGTAAGACCTATCGCCTCCGTTCTCAATTAGGAAAATGTACTAACTTTCCCAGATATCATCATCCAAGAGAACCTTCGTCTCTGTGGCCTGATTTAATGAGATGATCGTTCCAGTGACGAAGTGTGTCGAATCTAGATTGCATGTTTTATTACCCCGGGGCTGATCGGATCCGGTCAAAAAGCCTCGTGTCGAGATCCCGGCGTTGGCTTGATTTTGCGTTGGTTTTCTTTTCTATTTCTCTTTCTCACCTTTTATTCACCATTTCTTGGCCCTCGCCTCCCACTCACAGTTCTAATTGTCCCCCGTGTGACACGATCTCTAGCCGGTTTTTGTGTTTTCCTTTGTCGCTCCTGATATCCACGACAGAAACAGAGAGTGTCCTCGCGATTTTCCACGCTCAAAAGCTGTGGTTGATCGATCTCTTCTCTCTTTTCTTATTTCCTTTGCTGTTCTCACTTTTTTTTTTATCTGTCTGATTTGAATGCTGGATATCCTATCATCTCTTCCCCTTTCTTGTTTCTATTGTATGTAACCATACCGTCTCCCCCATCATTTTTCCACATCTTGCGTCCGTTGGGGGCTTCTGGTCATCATCTGGGCGTTGGATACTGGGATATGGCAGGATCCACGGATTTTCATGTCTCCTTCTCATGTGTCATGCCAGGTCGGTTGTTGGGTTATTCTCAGAGTTCAAGAATTGAATCCAGGGTTCTGACTCTTAATCTGTTCTACCTCGGTCCTCATCTTTCGTTTTGTATGAACGCACAACTGTAAATAACAGATAATACTTGATATCTCCACACTCCCTTCATTTACAGAGTTATAGGGTTGGTTGTACTGTAATGAAGGATCTGTAAGTTTGAGAACATGCTTGTCCAAAACCACCGGTTCGAGATCAGTGAAAGTCTCATCGAGTGCAGTGACGTTATGTTCAATTTGAACGGCGAATGGGGGTATCGTGGTTTTTGAGCTTTGCTACGAAGAGATAAATCAAGATTCACCAGGGAAAGAATCCAAGGTCTAGAACCTCAACTTGGGCCCAACATAAACAATCAGAATAGCGACAATCCACAGTCCAAAAATCCAAGCATAGAGCATCATTCGACCCCACAGACCCTTTCCCTCCGTCATTTTGCGTAGCATCCCCATCCTCTTCCCCGCAGCCTCCATGGTGGTACTCGTGCGGTCAATACCAGACACCGCTCGGTCTAAAGCGGACTTTTCCCCTTCCAGGGCAGACTGGAAAGACATGGAAGATGTCTTGAGCTGCGCAGCTAATGTCAATAGCGAGCCAGTTAAGTCTTCTTGCTCCGTTCTGTGCGTGCTGAGCTCGCTTTCTGTGTCGTGCAGTTTGGTATTGCTTCCTGTTGCGGTTGCTTTATCTGTAGCCACTGATGGCTTGCCAGTGTGGCGATTGCGGAGGGTAGGAGGAGCCAATGTATTTGCTGAGGGTGTAGAGGTTGGTTCGGGTTGCGTGGTGGTGGGTGGTACCCTCGTGGTGGTGGCGGATTGGATGTTGTCATGTTCCTTGATTTCCCGAGACGTTGACGACTCCCGGTCCTCAGTATGAGATTGAGATCCCGGTGGAACGTCCTTTTCCTGGGCTACAGGCTTCGAGAAGAGCTCTTTCCATTCGTCGTCGCCATCTGCGTTGTCATCGTCTTCGTCCTGCACCGCTGCCGCCTTGGCATCCTCCTCCTCGAGAACGGTTTGTATTCTTTTGAGAAGCTGTTTATCCCGCGCGATCTCGGCTTGCGCTTCATGTTTGCGGTCGAGTGGCTTTGATTGTGGGAGGGAACGCTCAAGTTGCGTTAAGAGGGAGCGTGCGTATTCCACATTCTGTACTCCTAGGTCAGTTCTGAGTGATGATGCAGTGGCAGCTCGCTGCGCAAGAGCTCTCGGTGTTTTCTGCATGACTGTACCTTATTCACGCGCATGCGCTGGTATTCAGATTGTTGGAGAGAGCGCCGGTCTGTGCCCGGGGATAGCAGGTTGTGCTCGAGTCGGGTGAATAAGCGAGCGACATTGAGGAGGGCAAGATCAGGAGATCCAGCTGGGAATGCTGTGACGGCCATTATGGTTGAGGTAAGGAGGTGAAATGCAACTGTTTACAGCGAACGTTGGAAGTAGCCAGCATTAACACCCGGGCGTTACCCAGTGATGACTCAGCGGGTGGATCCGGATGTATACAAACGTTAATTGTGTATGTTTGCTTCTGTATACTTCTGTATAGACTGCCTACGGTACTTCAAGTCATTCCAACAAGCGAACTTGAGAAATCCTGAGAGTGTAGGTCTGACTTCAGTGACAACCAAGGTTTCAAGGTTGGAGTCCGGCCAGAACAGCCTTGGCATCTGCACCGGGGCCAAATACAACACATTGCAAGGCTTCAATCCGTTGGGGCCGGTGCACAGGTCCGCTGATTCTAGAGATCTAAAGTTTAATTTTGCTCCCTCTTTTGACTCCAATGCTGACTTGAATCAAGTCTACTTATCTTGGTCAAATTCAATAGCCAATAATCAGCCTTGAATTGAACGCGAGTCATCAATATATATTAAAGCTAATCAACCACATCCTGGGAACAACGCAGACAATCCATGCAACAGCCCTGGAGTCTTTAGGGATGGCCATTTTGAGTGACATCCACGGATCCATGATTGAAGAGATACTTTACAGGTGTCAGATCCGCGTTTACCCGTTCTTCACCTGGGCAACCTGCAGCTTCCAAGGTTGCTTGCATCGACGACTTGGTCTCAGTTGAAATCGCGTTATACTATTCGCCCAAAATCTGCTCTTAGGGTTTACATCTGCACCTATGCGTTTCTGGGGTTGATCCGTGGATATTTCATCACAAGATTCTAGAGTTATTCCAAAGTTCAACTTTAGAAGGCTGAGGCCGAAATTGTTTCTTTTTATTGCAACTTTAGAAGCACAAATCACGCTAACCTATTGACATTCGAGATGTGCTCCGCAGAGTCAACACACCTCTACCACCCAATTAAGATTTGAATAAACAGAAAGACAAAGCTAGCCCACGCTATGTTAAGGAAAGACATCATAATTCATGAGGAAACGGAATTTCACGGATGGGGATGAAGAACATGGAGAACATCAGCATAACAAAGTATGAAAGACTTCAGGACAACCTGGGGAGACTATTATAGCCTTTGGCCAGAAAACAGCAACAGAGGGATAACAGAAGGCTGTCAAGACGGAACCAGAAGAGTAGACATAGAAAGCTTGCAAAAGGGAAGCTATCTGTATTCGATAACAACCCGTTTCCAAGTTCGCACGCCTTCGGAGTCCTCGTCGGACATTTGCTCGACAGATTTGTCAGACCGGTGGACGGATCCGCCATCTTCGAGCGTGAGAAGGGGAGGCACTGTTGAGTTTGACGTTGATTTCAAAGATTCGGACTGGCTTCCCAGTGCCATTGCGGCGAGAGCGCCGCTGGTCGGACAGGAGCTTGTCTGGGACAAGGGTCGCAAGATATCACACGCGGAGGCGGGATGAAAGTGTTGAAAAGAAGAGTCTCCCTTCTCCATGAGGGCAGATTGAAGCCAAGAGTCTTGGTCTTGTTTGAGATTGGCGTCCATGTGCTTTTGTCTTCGATGGATGATGTACCGATAGGTGAGGATGAGGCTCAACACGGATAAGCTGACTAGACTGGTGATCGGAAATATGAGTCTTGCAGTTGACTGCGGAATCTCCTGAGATAGATAGGTGTATAGATGTTCCACGGCTTTCATGACGAAGGTTGAGTTGGATGGATAGCGTCCACCTTTCGCAGAATTGTTGACTGTCTCCCCCCTGTGGATGGGGGACACAGCTCAACTTAAGACCACGGAGACCAACTCGAAGTGTGGCCAAGACTTGACACAGTGAGCCAAGTCAAAGGTACGGGCGTTTTTGTTTTTGTTTTTTTCTTTTTCTTTTCTCAGATCGGGGCTCTTCAGTCTACGGAGTTTGACCGGGATGGCGGGAGGCGAACGGACCAGTAGAATGAGGAATGTGTAACAGGGGTTGGGGCTCTATATATGATCTAAATAGTCTTACTATTCTGTACGGAGTACTCCATCCGGAGTCGACGCTAGAAAGTATACGGAGGGGTGAGGTGATTGGCATGATCGACGCTTAAGCATAGCGGGGCGGATGTATCTAGGGCTTGGTACGAGATGGGAAAAGAAAAATCAGAGGCAGATACACAAATAAACAGATAACAGGTAATAGAAGTTTGTAGGAATAGAATTAGAACAACTACCTAGATACATCAGAAACCTAAATCTCTTGATTTTTTTTAAAAAAACTGAAAAAAGAAATGTGTCTTAGTTGCCTCATATCACAGCAAATGTATACCAATGTGGGTAGATCTAAGCCAGCCAGCCTTCGCGGTGTTCAGCTTGCCTGGACACGCCACCTGCGTGGGTTTTTATTTACGTTTTTTTTTTTCTTCGGGGAAACAATGGGAAATTAATGTTAATTCTGACAAAAGTGCGCAGGCTGTCCCGCCTTTCATGTCCGATCTTACCCTTGTCTCCCTATTCGGGGGCTAGATTGGATCTTACCAGGATCACCTTTCCCAAGGCTTTGGTTGCGGAGAACACATGTGCCGTCGATCAAGATAATTGTGTCTGAGATCAACTTGGTCTTCAGCTGGCGCCTGCAATGAGCCCCGCGCTAAGACCCTTCAGCCGTCGAATCACCGTCCACAACGCGGTGCTCGGCTATTATAGCGTACGCTAAATCATTTGCGTTTACCTTTTATCGTGCACTGTTGTCCCGACACAATGGGTCGTGTCTCGCCTTAGGAGTATGTACTGACATGTATTCCAATATTGACAAATCTGTACTCGTATGGAGTACAGAACATGGGGATTGACTTCGTGCGGCTACCCTAAAGTCTAGCGGTGACACCCTTGAGCTCCTCTTTTGCCTGCTCACGCAATTTCGCCCGTAAAATTTTGCCCGATGGGTTCTTAGGGATGGCGTCGAGGAATACCACGCCGCCTGTAATCCGCTTGAAGGCGGAGACCTTGTTGTCGATGAACTGCGTGATATCATCCGCGGTGGCGGACTTTTCGGGAGAAAGAACCACGTATGCACGGGGGCGTTCATCATGATTGCTTTTCTTGTCAGTCCACATGTTCAGTTGATAGATCCAAGTGAGAGCGAGAGCATGAAACAAAGAAGAAAAAACCCTGAAAAAAAAAAAAAAAGAAAACAAATAAACTTACATGACAGCTCCAATCACAGCGACGTCTGCGATCGCCGGGTGTTCGAGAAGAAGAGCCTCCAGCTCGGCGGGCGCCACTTGGTTGCCTTTGACCTTGATTAGTTCCTGGAAATTGGTGTCAGTTTTGAGATCTTAGGTACTTTTGTTTTTCTTTCTTTTGCAATTAACATACCTTCATGCGATCCACAACGTGGAACTTGCCCAAATCATCCACAAATGCAATATCTCCTGTCCGGAGCCAGCCATCGGCGGTCTTAGTCTCTTTAGTCGCTTTCTCATTGCGCCAGTAGCCTGTCATGACATTGGGCCCGCGCACCCAAAGCTCGCCACGCGTATTTCGCTCTGCAACCTCTTGCCCGTCAAGTGATACAATCCGAGCCTCACAATTAGGATTGAGCTCACCGACAGAGGCGGATGTGCTTTTCTCAGAGGGGTCCCATCCCAAAATTGAGCAAGTTGCTCTATAGTTCCGGGATTAGCTTCCAATCTCAAATCCCGACATTTTCACAAAGGATGCGAAACTAAGATCATGAAACATAGAAGAGACACTTACTCAGTCATTCCCCACCCCTGCTTGATGTTGATTTTCCCCTCAGGCCATAACTTCTCAACTTCTTCACAGACCTCTCTTCCCAATGGCGCAGCACCACTCATGACCGCCTCCACACAACTCAGATCAAACTTCTTGACAGCAGGATGCTTGGCCAATGCCACGACAACGGGCGGGACGAGAATGAGATCAGTGATGCGGAAACGCTGGGTATACTCGAGCATTTTGACAAAATCAAACTTCGGCATAACATATACCGGGGTCGCGCGATACAACGCAGCTGCAATGAAGATGTTCTGCGCCATTGCGTGGTACATGGGTAAGAAGCACAGCCAGCGTGAGCGCTCAAGACGACTCTTATAGTCTGGGCTCAGTGTCCCAAAGTGACAGTACTGAAGCATATTCGAAACATAGTTTCTATGCGAGATCTCCACGCCCTTCGGGCGACCCGTTGTTCCACTCGAGTAATTCAAGGCCAGGGTGCGTCTTGCCAGAGCTGGCGTTGAGAGCTCCTCCCAAGAGAAACCTGTACCTTCTTTCTCGGAGGCCACAAGATCGCTCCAATACTGACAACCCTTTTGGGGTCTGGTATTTCCATCATATATCGAGCTGTCGTAGGCAAAGACGCGGTCTTGGGGGAGATTGGCCTGCTTTGCGGCTTCGATACCGGTCTCTAGGCTTCCTACCGCACAGAGTAGATACGTTGCACCACTGTCTTGGAGTTGATAGGCCAATTCGCGGGCGACAAATGTTGGATTGGCACCGGTGAAGATTCCACCTGCCATGATCACACCCATGAATACCACCGGGAAGAAGAGGTCGTTGCCGGAGAATAACAAGACTCGGTCTCCCGGTTGGAGGCCAGAGTTGCGAAGTCCAGCGGCAAACCGCTGGCTCCAGAGTCGAAAGCCATGAGTGGTTAAATAATGGGTATCTGGACGAGCTGCGTCCAAAAAAGCTGAATGTGTTTGGGAAAGAGTCGCCGTGGGCGACTGTAGCAAGAGTGAGGCTAGGTGAGTATCTGGGACGTCAATCGTCCAGCGAGACTTATAAGGCATGTTTGAGGGATTGTAACAGGGATGTGAAAAAAAAAGAATCAGGACATGTTCAGCCCCATATACGTGTGGCCCCCGTATACGTGCGGCCCCCGGGAATGCGGCGCTGCATAACTCGTTGATCTCATTCCCCGCTCGGATAAGTATGTCCATATGCGGGGGAAGCCGAGGTCGCGAGCCTCGGCGCTCACATTGTGCGTTGAAAACAAGATCATCAGTACTAGAATGTTTTAGTAGTACTTTTGTACATAGTCCAGTCAAGAAATAGGATACATATTAAAAATCTCCAGGGGAATGACATCCATGGATTGTTTTCAATTCGGCTTCAGAATACATAAAAACATCTCTACTACACCCCGACCAACCCAGAGGACGCAAAAAAAAAGAGAAACAAGGTTAAACTGGCCTATCATGATTCTTCACCACCGAGACAGGCAATCGCTGCCTTCATCTCACTGACAACCTTCTCCTCTAATCGGTTTTCAGCGCCAGAAGTGGAATCGAGTGGTTTCTGGCGAGACCATTCCACCTCCTTTTCACTAGTCGCGACAATGCGGGCGCGCAGGGCGGGTCGGCGACGGAGAAGCTCCTCAATGTCCTCCTTCACCTGTACCTTGTCCCATTTAATGTCCTGAATGGATAGGGTATCAACTCCAGCGCTGGCACCGGATTCCCGGAAGCGCCCCAGAATGAAGGTGATCAGGGCCAGCGAGTAGGCCTCTGAAACCATGCTGAGGCTGATCCATTTAGAAGCTGGTGCAGATGACGCGGAAGTCGCGTGACCGGAGGAGAATGCCTCTTGAGCTCGGGTCAGGCGGCTTTCGAATTGGTTGATGAAAGCTGCCACCTCGGGCGCGGTTCGCATGACACTGTAGATCATATTGAGACAGAGGGGAAGGAATCCTCCGGTCCAGATTGTGTACAGTCGAGGGACAGGGTCAAAAGGCCCGAAGGACTTGTGCTGGGTGAGAAGATTAGTCAGGCGACAGGTGGATAGGTTCACCAATACGCCTTCGACGGCCAGGTGCTCAGCGAGCCGAGGCAGACTAGACATCTTGACCAAAATTGAGACGCTGAGCTCGGCATACACTGGATCACCCGACACAGCTAATTGATCAGCCCAGGAGAAGAGTGTTGTGGCGTGGCGAGCGGTCTCATTCTCCTCAATTGGATAGAGGATATGCTCATAAACACGATCAACATTCTTGACTTGCAAGGCTGTTTGCAGGATGGCAATGATGATGGCGAAATCTTTAGGGGTGCACTTGTCTGGCTCATCATGCAGATAAGTAGTGAGAGATTTGAAACCCTGGGCCACGATCGTTTTAACAACTTCCACGACAACAATCAGATCCGATGAAATCTCGGCTCGCTTGTTGATGGCTTCGGGGACGCTTCGGGAGGGACTATCCACGTGGAATTGGAGGGCAAGGAACAGAACGTTCAGAAGAGAGCGGAAGTATTCGGTATCGTTGTTAATCAGAGCATCTTCATATGTCAGATGACGAGCGCGCAGTGCTTTCCATGTAATCTCAAGCAGCTGGAAAACCTCGGCACCTCTAGCATTAACTTCGACAAGTCGCTGTAGAAGCGCCTGGGCGAAATTGATACGCGCTTGTTGAATCCGCACAAAAATAGCCTCAGGAGGACCGCTGCTGATGTTGGCTCTCAAGCAACTCTGGGCGACCAACGCCATCGACTTTCGGATTTCGGTATCGGGCATGAAGTCGGCGCAATGCTCGATTGCAAAGAACTTCCAGCTGTTCAAGAGACCCTGTTCAATGTTAGTGATATGGGATATAGCGCAATGACAAAGAAAAACTTACAACCTGAGCCTCGACAAGAGACAAATTAATGTTGGCTCGCTCGAACTCTTCGGCGAAGCCTCGGTTTTTAGCGCCCGCCCAGGCAAAGTCGTAGGAGAGAAGCTTGTCTCCCATGCCCAGATCGTAGTAGTAATCCCGTCCGAGTGAGCGAGCTTCGAGCGGGGTCCTCTTGAAGTCAACCATCTTGCATCCTGAATAACGATTTTCGAAATTCTTCTTCAGGTTAGCATGCAATGAGGAGTTGTAAGCTGAAACTTCCACGGCGTCCTTGGAATACCATGATACCAGCGGGATTAAAGTCTTTATGAAGCTTCGGTCGCCCATTTCCTTTGCAGAATGTAAATAGACTGCACACAAATCTGCGACAACGGCGGCTATGCGTGTGGCGTAGATCTGGTCCATCATGGGCAGAGAAGAAATTTTCAACTTTGATACATGATTGATGATGCTGGTGAAGAAGTGCGGGTGCTTGCTGAGATGAGGAGTGGCCCATGGCCAGTTCTCTTGGGCGCGTGAAACGAATTCAAGCAAGGCCAAAGCCACCTCAGGCTGCTCTTGATCAATATGGGAAAGCTTCTCAAGCGCCATATCTAGGAAAGGAACGCTTCTCATGCTGAGACCACTTGCGCCAGATTCTTTTTTGAGGGTTTGACGAGGAGATGAGCCTGTGAGAATGAACACAGCAAGCCATTGTTGGCGCTTGCTGACAAAAGTGGAGAGTAGCTGCCATACTGCAATAACCAAAGACTGGTCGCACAGTGGCCTGTCAAGTTGTGACAAGACGTCAAGGAAAAGACCAGCTGATTCTGCTCCCAGATGACCAACAAGGGAAGGAGGCTCATTGTCCGCATTTGAGGCGGCACTTGATATCAAAATCTCGAGTAGGGATACAACTGGCAGCCTATACGCATCATGCGATGCGTAGAGCTTGATGAGGACCGGGGTCGCTTTGAACAGCTGTTCTTCCAAAAGCGAGCCGGGCAGCTCCGCTAGATGAGCTGCTTGGATGAGTTTGATACAGAGCTGTAACGTGGACTTGACCTGGTCCTCGACGAGAGTGAGGTATCTGAGGTGGAGTGTAGGGGGTGTTTGAAGACCGTCCGCAATAAGTCGGAATATCGGGTTGAAGGGCAAGTCAGCGGTGGACTGAGGACGTAGCATATCCAGAATGTATGCCGCAGATGTGGAAAACACCCCTGTGATCTTCGCCTCGACCTTTGAGCTATCGTTGATTCCGTAGGCATAATACAGTACCCGCTCAAAAGATCTAGCTAGCATCGAGTTGATCTTGAAGCGCTGTTCTGGCAAGTTGAATCTCCAATTCCCGTTGCTGTTGAATACCTCCACCGTCGTACGAGTGAAGTTCAACAAAATAGTCCTCATGGCATGTGATGGGATTCCGGCACTCCAATCAGAGGCAATGGTTGACTTGCTCCCAGCAATGCCGGGAGATTTCCGCAGCACGGCTCGAGACGCCGCATCATCGATCACAGCATCAACGAGCTCGACACAGTTCAACAAGAAGGGGTAATGACCCGCCGGGATCTCCATAGCAGAGATAATGGCAGTCATCACCCCACCCTTCCCGTCAGACCCAATGAAGCTACTGCGCCCGAGGAAAGGCCAGACACGACTCGGGAGTACTTTTAAGAGTGCCTTGATGAACCGCAAGCATTCCATGGTTGAACCCAAAGAATTGCCCAAGTCGCCACGGGTGCCGATGGTTTGCAGGCTGCGCTCAAAGATGTCAAAGATCACAGAGATTATATCCCCCTGTTTTGACAAACCGTCACTTGCCATTTCCAAAATCCTTTTGCCACATGCTTCTTCGGAGCTTTGTGTTTTGGAATTTGCGATCAAGTCCGCGAATAGGGCAATGATGTCTGTGGCCGTGTCTTCGGTCCATTCGGGGGACTGCGCTCCGCTTTCACTCCATTCTTCAAGCCAGCTTCCCAAGAAGCTCAAGCAAGAGTACTGGTGCGCCCACTTAATGACAGCAGGTCTTGACTCAGAGACAACTTGACCAACGGTTTGTTGAGGAATCTGAGAGGACCCACTGACAACGAGTGCATTGCTTGTGGTGTTTTCGAGAAGACGGTGTCGAGAAGAGGCTTCAAACATTGGGAGAGGCTGTAGCAAGGCTACGTAGTCTGCGTTCTCGTCCTCTCGAATGGTGTCGTAGCCTTGGAAGTGGGGTGATACGATCTGAGTGAAGGATTGCATGTTCTCTAGCTCTTCAATGATGGATGGAAGACCATCTTCAGTTAAAGAATGTGGGCTGACAAGAGCACGGCAAAGTTGGAGGAATGGTGAGGTTTCATAGGGGAAACGAGATCGCGCAACATGAAAGATAGTATCCATCAAATCCTGGTCCTGTGCGAATGAGATTTTGGGGTCGGACTCAGGCCCCAAGAAGTCAAGGTCGTTCGACGACTGGTTATCGCTATCACCCAATATGGTCAGAACCGCCTCCAGAATTTCGGGGGAATAATCCAAAAACAGCGTAGAGACTCGGACAAGGTCAAGAAGCGACAAGCGAATCCATCTGCTCGTCAGAGCATCATCAACTGCTGACATATCTCCCGCTTTGCTAGCAAGGACGGAGACAGTGCGGAACGCCGATTCTTTGAAGACTTCAGACGTGAGAATGGTAATGGCACTTTCCGCGGTATCTTGTGGGGTTTGAGCACAATCAAGAATTTCTTCATAGATCGTCTGTTCCGATACGAACGAAAGGTCTGTGTTTTCTGTATTTGTGTTGAACGATCTCTCGGCAGAGATTCTCTGTCGTTCTTCTCGCCCGTGTCTCGCAGAGTCTGCCAGCTGTTGCATGGTGTACAAGACCAGTCCCCAGGAAAATGCCGCCGGGGTGGCAGTAGTGATTTCGCCACCTAAGGTGGTAAAGATCTCCGTAATTTTGGAGATCTTGTCTTTGCACAAAAAGTAGGGCTTGTTGGCGAAGTTGGTGTGCGTGCCATCTTTGATTGAAGAGATAACATGTGGTAGTTTCAAGATTGCCAATGTGATAAGCGATGCAAGTGCTTGAAGAGGGAGCAAGACCTCCGTTGGTTGTTGACAATGCTAGAATATGTTAGAGCTACGAAATTCCAAATATTCAGGTAAAGACGGGTCTTATGACTCACCACTTGGATTGTCTCCATGAAACTGTAGTCAGACATGAGTTGGAGCCAAGAAGACAGGATTGTCGAAGTCGGAATTTCCCTGGAGCTTTGAACTTGATGGAATATAAGTTGCATCACATGGACAACTTCTTCCACCAAAGCCGTTCTCCAAGTGGTCTCCAAGTCTTCACTGCTTTCCGAAGCACTGAGCCAACCACCATTACCTTCTAGACAGGTCAATCGACTCCGTATCGAGTCAATGCAGTCTTGGAGGAATCGCTCCAGCTCAGCGCCATTGGACTTGTTCTTAAAAAGCGCAGTTCCCAGCTTCTTGAGAGCAACTTTGCGTTCATTACTGGCTGAAGAAACCGAGGAGACTGCAGGACCATCATGCTGGGACAAGGCAAGTAGCTTGCGAAGTGTCTTCACAACATGGCTTGCCTCAGAGAGATACACCTCACGAAGGCGTAGTCGCCTACTCTCCTCTGTGTCGAATGACTTAGTCACTTCACTTCTAGCGGTTTGGGTCAGGATGCTAGCCAGGCTGGGGCCAGCTAGTGAACCCCGAAAGTTCTCGGCTCCAGCCGCGCTCTGTAGACTTGTGGTTTCCTCGGTAGAAAAGCCGGAAGCAAGGCGGGTTGCCGGGCGATTTTGCCATTCCAATACTGCGATTCGAAGAGCAGCGACCTCATCAATTCCAGCCTGCTGGCTCACCCACAAGGCGTCGGCTTTGATTTCCTTCAGATCAAACGAGTTCTTGCCATTGGTTTCGACATGAATGGCGGCAGTTTTGGACTCAAAATCAGATTTTGATTTCGCGGAGGGTGGAGGGAATGGTTTCAAGCTGTCGGAAAGTATGCGAATGCTCTCGGGGTGTGAAAGGAAGGCATCGATGTTGCCCTCATTGTCGGGATGATCCTTCTGGTCAAGAGTGTAGATGAAAGCCCTCTTCCAGGACCTACAAAGAGTCAGAATCAGAGAGCTTCTGGTACGTTTAGATCAACGTGCACTTACAAGAGCTGGACGTCCCCGGAGAAGCACTTGTCCAGGGACGGGAAATAGGCCTCCGGGACGGGAGCCATTCGGGGCAATTAGATCATCATAGGATCAAAATAAAGAGCAGAACGAGGCGACACCAGATACGGTGGCGATTGCGGAAAGGGAGGGGTGGACGGCGAGCGTGGGGAGCTCTTGAAATTGAGAGGGAGCTTTCTTAAAGAATATTATTCACCGCGACTGGGTCAACAATCAGGTGCCTATCTCCGTTCTGCCGGGCGGTGAGACTTTTGTACGAACATGGATTCTGGCCCTCGATGGACGTTTGAGTCATCCTGGCATCTCTACGAGCATTGCTTATATTTCATAACAATTGCAGGATCGGGATAGATTTCATTGATCATATCATTATCTTTACTCCGACTCTCCCTGATATCCTGCTGCCATGTCGGGCCTCGTCGATCGTTCCCCCAATCATCCCACCATAGCGGCTAAATTGTCCAGCGCCTCCAATGTCATCTTGGTAGACAATTACGATTCGTTCACTTGGAATGTGTACCAATACCTCGTCCTTGAGGGCGCTACTGTGTCTGTGTACCGCAACGACCAAGTGACCGTCGAGGAATTGGCAGCCAAGAAGCCCACCCATCTGGTCATCAGCCCTGGTCCTGGCCATCCCGAGACCGATGCGGGAATCAGCATTCCTGCAATTGAATACTTCAAGGGAAAGATTCCTATTTTCGGTGTGTGCATGGGTCAACAATGTATGATCACCACCTTTGGTGGCAAGGTCGATGTGACTGGCGAAATTCTGCACGGAAAGACGTCTGAGTTGAAGCATGACTCCATGGGTGCCTACCAGGGATTGCCTGCGTCGCTCGAAGTGACTCGCTACCACTCCCTCGCGGGAACGCACTCGACTATCCCTGATTGCCTGAAGGTGACTTCGTGGGCCGAGCTCGAGGACGGTAGCGGCAAGAATGTCATTATGGGCGTGAGACACAAAGAGTTTGCAATCGAAGGTGTTCAGTTCCACCCCGAGAGTATTCTGACCCAATACGGACGCCAGATGTTCAGAAACTTCCTCGAGCTTACATCTGGAACATGGGACAGCAAGAGTGAAGAAGCTGGCGCCGCCCTTGCCGCCGTCCCCGCCCCGACTGATAAGAAGCCTTCTATCCTGGACAAGATCTACGCCCATCGCAAAAATGCCGTTGCTGAGCAAAAGAAGATCCCAGCACTGCGCCCCGAGGCTCTTCAAGCCGCATATGAGTTGAACATCGCACCCCCTCAAGTGTCATTGCCCGCGCGCCTGAGACAGTCCGACTACCCTCTCTCTCTCATGGCTGAGATCAAGCGTGCATCGCCCTCCAAGGGCATGATCTCAGCGGACGTGTGTGCTCCCGCTCAAGCACGAGAGTATGCGAAGGCCGGCGCCAGCGTCATCTCCGTCCTCACAGAACCGGAGTGGTTCAAGGGCACAATTGATGACCTGAGGGCTGTCCGTCAGAGCTTGGAAGGCCTCACCAACCGTCCAGCTGTCCTACGGAAGGAGTTTGTCTTTGATGAGTATCAGATCCTGGAGGCGCGTTTGGCTGGAGCTGACACCGTCCTGCTGATCGTGAAGATGCTGGACGTTGAGCTCTTAACCAGACTGTACAAATATTCGCGCAGCTTAGGCATGGAGCCTGTGGTAGAGGTCAACACCCCAGAGGAGATGAAGATTGCCGTTGACCTGGGCTCTGAAGTTATTGGTGTCAACAATCGAGACCTGACGAGCTTTGAGGTTGATCTTGGAACTACAAGTCGACTCATGGACCAAGTACCCGCGAACACAATTGTGTGTGCGCTCAGTGGAATTTCAGGACCCAAAGACGTGGAGAACTATAAGAAGGATGGCGTCAAGGCCATTCTCGTGGGAGAGGCTCTCATGCGGGCACCCGACACCTCTGCTTTCGTGGCTCAACTTCTTGGCAACCCTCAACAAAAGTCCAAGGCATCACCAAGCTCTCCCTTGGTGAAGATTTGTGGGACTCGGACCGAAGAGGGTGCACAAGCCGCTATTGAAGCTGGTGCAGATTTAATTGGCATTATTATGGTTCAGGGTCGCTCCCGACTTGTCCCAGACGATGTTGCTCTCCGCATTTCACAGGTGGTCAAGTCAACTCCTCGCCCCAGTGACACATCGCCGGAATCCACGCAATCCCCGCCACTGGAGTGGTTTGATCAGTCCATTAATATTTTACGTCACCCGTCGCGCGCCCTGCTCGTCGGTGTGTTTATGAACCAGCCCCTTGCCTATGTTCTATCGCAACAACAAAAGCTCGGACTCGATGTTGTGCAACTGCATGGATCAGAACCATTGGAATGGGCCAGCCTTATCCCAGTGCCTGTGATTCGCAAGTTTGCTCCCGGTGATCTTGGCATTTCACGGAGAGCTTACCACACTCTTCCCCTCCTTGATTCCGGCGCTGGAGGCTCTGGTGAGCTGTTGGAAGCAAGTGGCGTTAGCAAGACCCTTGATAGTGACGAAGGTCTGCGTGTCATTCTGGCAGGAGGTCTGAATCCCGACAATGTTGTCGAAACTGTGACGCAGTTGGGCCCGTCTGGTCATAAAGTGGTTGGCTTGGATGTCAGCTCCGGTGTTGAGACCGACGGAGTTCAAGATCTAAACAAAATCCGAGCCTTTGTCAAGGCAGTTAAAAGCATCCGGCAATGAGCCGGCTGAACGTACGGGGTATATCCTTGGATAAAATGTGGCATATATAACATTCATGTTGTACTTAGACAATGATAACGCAACTTTGAGGACAACAACCTTGGAAACAATCTTGAATACCGTTATCTTACTCGTATGTGCTGCTCACCCTCAGCTGTTGATCTTTACAGGCCTTAGATGGGTTCTGTGCATTCTTCGACATCACCCCTTGCTAGGAACGGTGATCAGCCCCACGATAAGCGCCAGTTGATGGTTGTTGAGGACACTCCAGGATCGAGTTGCCCAAACCGGGTGTGTGCGGGGGTGGGGTCAGATAAACTCGAATGACACTCAATATCAAGTCATGTAGTCATCTCCTCGAATGAGACTCTTTTGAAGATCCCTTTTTCCCCGCGAGAACCGCCCACAGGCTGTTATCTCATGACTCATCCGATCTGCCCCGGAGGGTCCGATAAGGGCATTCAGCTCTCGTGACATTGATGAATGACCTCCAGGACTATCTTCAGCTGCTTTGTTTCTCCTTCTCTTCGCTCGAACTTCATTCTTCCTGCTCTCTTAATCTTGCTTACTCTCTTCGACCTATTGGGTATATTGTCGGTCTTTGGTCTTTCGCTCATACTTTATGCCACACCCGCCCAAGGCGCACGAATCTGTGGTTCACAACACTCAAGCCCAAGAGTGATACATCGCACATAACACAATAGACCATGGCTTCATTATTACACAGCTTCCTTCTTGGATCCCTCCCCGACCATTGTCAACCGACATCGCCCTTCTTGACCGCCGTCTCCTCGCATCTCCACATCTGCATCCCCACACCACTAGCGGCGATCTCCTCCGTCCTCGGAACCCTCAGCATTATCTCCTGGCTATTTGCCCAATTACCACAAATATACAAGAACTACCAGGTTCAATCCACCTCCGGATTATCGATATTCTTCCTCGTGATTTGGTGTCTAGGTGACGCAAGCAATCTTGTGGGGGCTATTTGCACTCGACAGGCGGGATGGCAGGTAATAATTGCCAGTTATTACGTCTGCGTGGATGTTGCTTTGGTGTTCCAGTTCTTCTGGTATACTCACTATAAATCCCGCCAGAATGGAGGGTATGACAACATGGCGCACATGCGCGACTCGGACTGCATCATACAAGGGGTTGCTGTTCCCGAATCGGGATTGAACCATGCGCCCGTGATGAACATCAAACAATCGGAAGCCAAGGATATGGGTGTCCAGGCAGGATCGGTCCGCAACTCAGCCGGCGGAACACCTTCATACTCAAATGAGAAAATGAGTTCCTCACGTCGGTCCACCCGGGTCGCCGGAAGCGCCAACAGCCCGCCCTTCGCAATCCCCCGCACCATGTTAATGGCATCACTACTCTGTGCTGTTCTGGCCAATGCCGCTCCAACCGAGAAACCCCACCCGCCTATCTCCGATACTCCCAACGAAGCCATCATCGAGATTGTCGGTCGTGTCTTTTCCTGGATGTCGACCATCCTATATCTCGGTTCGCGTCCTCCCCAGCTGTACAAGAACTACCAGCGCAAAAGCACAGAAGGTCTTTCGCCGCTCCTGTTCATGGCTGCCTTCTGCGGGAATCTATTCTATTCCAGTTCTCTCATCACGAACCCCAACGCGTGGTCTGACTTTGCCCCATACGGCGGCGGCGGCTGGTCCGATAGTCATGGCAACGATCGCTTGGAATGGATTGGACGCGCGACACCCTTTTTCCTTGGTGCATTCGGTGTCCTGGGGCTTGATGGGTTTATGGGAATCCAATTCCTGATGTACGGCGATGGTCCGCAGAATGAGGATGATGAGAGTTTCGTCAGTTCCAGCACTGGAAATGACCGGAAGCCTGGCCGTGGTCGTCGCTGGAGACGTGTTCATGGTTGGATGCGAGGATGGATCCCATCTTCTTCACCACCGCGCGAGCAGTCCTCGGTCCAGGAAGGCCAGGCTTTACTGGGCGCGGAGCCTAGTCGGTACGGTACCGTTTAATTGCATATAAGCGTGCTTTTGTTGTTTGACTTGTCAGTCTGTATTTTCCAGCGAAGCAGACACAAGATATGATACGATGACTTTTTGTTTTGTTTTACCTTTCAATTGGGGCGCAGCATGGATTATCACGGGTGTTTTCATCATCGCATATATAGGTTGGGCTCAACCCATATACACATTTCTACCAGACCCAAGCACAGAAATAGACACCATCGAACAGTCTTTACTCAATTGGGCGTAGCTCGGGGGATACAAAGCTCGAGCACAACAAATGTCTCACGTCGCATCGGATCGAAAATGTGGTTAGGCAGGCCGAGCGGCTCCGGGTAGATCGCCATCTGTCCACTTTCCCATGGTCTGCACTCAGTCCGGTATCTTGTACCTGAAAAGATTCCCTGATCATATACGGAGTACCCTACCTAGGTAGTACTAATAGAGAGG
Source organism: Penicillium salamii (assembly GCA_911197225.1). Classification (NCBI taxonomy): domain Eukaryota; kingdom Fungi; phylum Ascomycota; class Eurotiomycetes; order Eurotiales; family Aspergillaceae; genus Penicillium; species Penicillium salamii. Next base: position 369,752 of record CAJVOY010000087.1, on the reverse strand, counting down.
CAAACAATGGACTCATTTCCCCTGACTCAAGCCCAGGGGAAAACCCCACCAAGACAAGCCACAGTAAGCACCAGGGCATTCACCACCTCCAGAGCCGACATCCAAGCCCTAATTGGAAGAACGCGAACCTTTAATCTCCCCTCCGTTCGTCTTAGTGCAGAGCCACCCCAAATGACAATTTGAGTCAGCCAAATCCCTGCAGGAACCAATCCACCGTCTTCGAACGAGTCAAATCTCGCTCCGAATTGCCTGACAGCTAATTTTCTGAGTGGAGCGCCAGCGCCACAAGCCGGCGAAGGCGAAAACACCAGGGTTCATCCGACTCTCCATTCTAACTAGATATATAAATGCTCCCAGGCTCGATCTCGCGATGGCGTTTATTTATTCAAAACTACGATTCCATTCGCTCTGTGGTGTACAATCACCCGTCCATTCGTTTGATCAGATACCATGATGGTCCCTAGCCATCTTCTGTGGCTTGCCCATGCTTTGCCAGCTGTTGCACTGACAATCACTGCAATTCCTGCGCCCTCGCCCACTACTACATCATGTAGTTCGGAAAATTTGATCAAAGAGGGATCATTCTCGGGCGTTGATCTCAACGATGGAGTATGGGAGATCGTCGGAATGGAACCTGGCACCGTCGTCGACAATTACCTGTCTGTATATACCTAGGTGATCTCTAACATAAGAACATTCACTAAAATATATACAGGCACCTGACCGCCACCGCTGTCAATGCGATGTCGCTACTGATCCAGCCTGGATCCGGCGCTATCTCAGGAAAAAGCTATACATTTTCCATGGATTTCCGCCAAAACGCGGGTACCGATACCTGCTCTGTGGAGGTTCATATCGGCGGCGACCTTGTCGACACTAGCAGCCACACCGCGAGTGATTCATGGGTCACTATCTCTAAGCCATGGACTGCTTCTGGTCCATCTTCTGATGTCTTCCTCGTCATCGACTGCGACGGCCAAAAGGATGTTGGCTCTACCGTGGATGTGACCAACATTTCGCTGGTAGAGAGCTGCGGCACTTCTTCATTGTCAAGTGTCTCTGCGCCCATCAGGACTCCATCCATTCCTCCTGTCTCCAGCACACCGGTTGCTTCGGCGTCGCCATCTGCTGAGCCCAGCTCCCAGGTGTCTTCTGGTGTGGTATCATCCAGTGCTGGAACTTTCCCTTCTAGTTCTCCCAGTCAGCCCGGCTCTCATGGATCTTCCAGTGCTTCGATTACTCCCTCTGGAAACCCTGGATCCCACGCATCTTCCAGTGCCCCGGCTTTCCCATCTGGCCCTGTAACCACACCTGACTCTCACGCATCCTCCAGTGCCTCTGCTACCCCCTCCGGCCAGCCAAGCTCCCACGGATCTTCCAGTGCATTTGCTCCTTCTTCTATCCCTACTTCTGAGTCTGGCTCTCACGAATCATCCAGTTCTGGAACTGTTCCTTCTAGTTCTCCCAGTCAGCCCGGCTCTCATGGATCTTCCAGTGCTTCGATCACTCCCTCTGGCCATCCTGGATCCCATGCATCCTCCAGCGTCTCTGCTACTCCTTCCGGCCAGCCAGATTCTCATGGGTCTTCCAGCGTCTCCCCCGCTTCCTCAAGCCTTGCAACCATCCAAACTAGCTCCCAGGGCTCATCTAGCATTACCAGCACCAGCTTGGTGTCCACATCGTTCCCTGGGTCCGCCTCTTCGACTCCCGTCTCACCGGCCTCGAGCTCTAGCCCTGTGAGCCCTCCCACCATTACAATCACAGCTACCGAATCAGCAAGCCCAGTATCTAGTGGAACTAGCCACCCCTCCAGCGCCGCTCAATCCTCTGATGCTGCTACCAGTATTCCAGGAAACTCCTCGGATGGCCAAAATGAGGAGACCACTTCTGCAGCACCGGCATCCCAGACCACTGTTGCTTCGTCGCCTGTCATCTCCTCTCCAGTGGGGACTACTACACAAATGACCACCTCTACTGTTTTCACTACTCGCACTGCGACAATCACCGCTTGCCCCTCCACCGTCACCAACTGTCCTGCCACTGAGAAAACCACTTACATCACTACTGAAACCATTGTCGTTTCGACTACTGTTTGCCCAGTCGCTGATTCGACTACAACCGTTGAAGGCTCACACCCCACTGGGTCAGCAGGTACTGGTAGCGACTCGGACTCTGGATCTGGATCGGGCTCCGACAGCAGTGGCAGCAACAGTGGTACTGGCTCTGGCTCTGACTCTGACTACACAGTCTCAACGATCTACTCCACCCGCACAGTTACCTTGACTGAGTGCCCGGCAACAGTGACCGACTGCCCAGCCCGTGACAAGACGACGCATGTTGCAACTGAGACTGTCGTTGCCGGAACCACCATCATCCCCATCAAACCTGTGACTGCAACTACTACCACCGCTGGCGCAGTTCACAACTCTCCCGTGCCTGTTCAGACTACGACTGTCGTTGTCGGAACCGAGACCAGAACCTCTACTATCTTCTCTGCAGTTACGGTCATTGGTACCTCCGTCATTGAATCTGGTGCTGCTGAGACTGGCGTTTCTCACATCGGTGGAAACACTGATTATTCTCATAATGGCAATGGATCTGATGTTTCGGCAGGTCAAGGCGAAGGCTCGATTGGTTCTGAGTCTGAGTCTGGCTCTGACTCGACCGACTCTGACTCTGTTGGCGCTGTTGGCTCTGATACCGCCCCATCCAACAACGGTGCTGCCAGCTACTCCAACCTACCAGGAATTACACGCATCAGCTCAGCTGCACCAAGCCTCACCCGGGCCGCCTCTTCCACTGCGCAGATCTCATCCATCATCCCTAGCCCATCTGCTGGTAGCGAGACCAGCGCTACTACCATCGTTGGTTCGGTTGGTACTGGTACTGGTACCCAAACTACCGAAAGCACAGCCAGCGTGTCACCCATTTTCAACGGTGCTTCATCTCGAACAGTGTCTGGCACTGTTTCGGCTCTCGGAGCCATCGCTGCTCTGGCACTCTTTCTTTAAGTAATATGATTCAGGAAGCTCGCACTCTGTCTTGAACCTCTATCTTGAATTGGACCATGGTTGATAATTGATTTCCCTTGCATCTAATTAATTTGACACTCCTTCTGTGTGCTTTTTACCCTATGTTGATCAGTTAGACTCAATGAATAGTCTACCATCGATGTTTCCAGTTCATATTAGGCGGTAAACAGTTCGTATGAGACAGTGTAGTATCACAAGGAGTTAAATGTGTCTTGCAGCATCGATGGGGATTTGTTTGGTGTAGACATCCATGCTTATTTACAGATGAAGTGCAGCCCTGGAGGACTTTAGGACAAGACGAAAAGAAGAATATTGACAGTTATCTCATCTAATTATAAACATAGTAGTCACTTGATAAAACAGACATACATAAGGACAAGCATCAACATCACACCATCACGGTCGCCGGGCAATAGATCCATGCTTGGGGGGCAGCTCTGGTATTGCGGGATAATTTAGCCCATCAGTCCGTGATCCCATTTCAATCCAGATCCGTATCCACAGCGAGAAAGACGGGAAGAAAACCAAACATCATCCTTCGTCAGAAAAAAAGATGACCAAGAAAGCAAGAAACAACATTGAAGAAACGAAAAGGAGCCAGCCTTCGCCCCGTGCGAAATGATACATAATATACATCTTGGCAGAACCCAACCATTCCAGTGGAGATTGGCAGGTCGGCTAGATGCGACTAGAATATTGGGCAAGGCAGTATTAGGCAATATTTTAAGTAAAAGGTAAGAGTGACAGAGAAGGCAATGCAAGAAAGGTGGAAGAAGGGTCATATGGGGAACAGGGCATATTCATTCGTTGAATAACTCGTGACCGAATTGGGTTTTGCTTGGTTCCATGGTTTCTAGTTCTTGAGGTGAATGCGCTGCTTTGATGCATCGATGAGGCCTGTGAGGTTCAACGCTAAACATTACTCGGAACAAGAATGGGAGCACCTGGAATTGGGTCACGTGTGATGACCAGCACCGACACTCGTGAAATAACCCTGGCGGAGGACTCATCTCAAGGTAGTTTGAACCCAAGACAACATCATATCAGCCACCGAGTAGCAAAGAGTCAAGTCTAAAACAGAGGAGTCTTGACATCTTGGACTCCGCGTCGGATGACATCTTCGATGCGCCAACGGGGAGGGGTAATGTGCTCTGAAGGCTTGTGCTGGTATTCCTTCTCCAACTCCGGAGGAGGGCTGGGTTGCTCGGTAGGAGGAAGAGCACCACCGGCGATACCCGTCGAGAACTTCAGCTGCAACACGTTACCGATTTCATCGCAAGCAGTCAAAACGCGATCGAGATCTTCTTTGGTGTGGGCAGCAGACACACAGAAACGAGCGCGCGATGATACCAGTGGAGTGGCGGGATAACCAACGACAACAACGGAAATTTTGCGACGCAGCATCTCGTGGGAGAAGGCAGGCATCTTGGCAGGGTTGAAGAGTAGAACAGGGACGATTGGCGAGTCGTCATGACCATAAACGATGAAACCAAGACGCTTCAAGCCCAGACGAAGGTATCGCGAGTTGAAAGCCAATCGCTGCAGACGCTCCTCACCCTGACCGGGGACAAGCTCACCACTGATGATGCGCAGAGCGGAGGAAATTTGCATGAGAATAGCAGGCGCGGGAGACTCTCCGTAGAAGACACCAGGGTTGGTAGCACGAAGTTGATCGATCATCACTTTGTCAGCCGCGATGTAACCGCCGTTGGCTCCAAATGACTTTGTAAGGGTTCCCATCAGAACATCAACCTCGGAGGTATCGATGCTGAAGTAGTCACACACACCTCGGCCTTTGGGACCAATGGCTCCAACGGAGTGAGCCTCATCGACGAAAAGGTTGAACTTGTACCTGCGCTTTAATTGCACAAGACCCGGGAGGTTGCACATGGAACCTTCCATCGAGTACAGACCCTCCACCACGACCAGAATCTTCTTCCAGGGACGGTGGGTGCGGGGTTGGCCTTGAGAAATTGCCTCTCGCAGTCTCAATTCCAAGTCACTCATGTCATTGTGCTTGAACATGGAGATGGAGGCACCGGAAAGACGAGCACCGAAACGGATCGAAGCGTGGTTCAGCTCATCAGAGATCAGGAGACAGCCCTTTGAGACAAGGGCAGGGAAAATGGTTGCGTTGGTACCAAAGCCCATGGAGAATATCATGGAGGCTTCCTTGCCGACGAATCTGGCAACCAAATCCTCGACCTCAATGTGCAGATCTTGGGTACCAGACTCGGCACGTGTGCTGGGCGCTGTGATTCCGTACTTCTTGATAGAGTCTTCCGCTTGGTCCGCACAGGGACCCTCGGACTGAGCAAAACCCAGATAGTTGTAGGAGCTCAGGTTGAGGGTGTCAGTAGTGGTACCCGTCAGGTAGAAGTGCTGGTTGTGATCATCTGTAGCCCGATCGATCAAGGTGATAGTGCGACCAGGGACACCAGTCACAGGGCGCTCAAAGCAGTCGTTAATGCGAAGCTTCAGACGACGGACGTAGAAGTTATCAAAGTCGCTGTTGAGAGCCGCATAACCGTGGCGGGGCTTGAGATGACGGTAGTTTTCTTCGCGGAAGCGTTTTCCAAAGAAGTCACGGACATGCCCAAAGGCAATTAGGATTAGATAACTGATGTAGGTAGTGAGCAGGTAATAATACGGTGGCTCGTCCATCACCGGTTCTGGGAAGACACCGCCAGGGTGTCGACTGGAATAGCGGTGGCTAGGATGACCGATTGGGCCGAACTGCGCATGTTGCTTGGCCAGGCGACGGGCCTCCTCCGGGGTCGGAGGTTGGAAGAGAGTTTGAGGTAGCTCGTCCATGTTGGGGTTATCCGCAGTGGCCGTTGATAATGATATCGTCGGTAAGGACAGTGATGCCGAACTTATCGGCGGAGAAGAAGCGTTAGGTTGGGAGTTCCCACTGGACTGTACAGATTCGACTTTTGACTTGGGCGAGCTCGAAAATAGCTGTGACAGGCGATTGGACTTAACAGTGGGTGTCTTGATAGAGATACCGCCCTTCCCGGAGGGTGAAAAGGACGGTGGGTTGGTAGAAGTGTCGTTGGGGGAGTTGCTGCTAAATCGACGAGGCATCGCAGGAGGAAACAACGGAAGGTTTCAGCGCAGGTCGTTCGCACCGTCAGGATCGAGGGGCGCGTTGCGATAGGTGCGTCCGGGATGATGATCGAGGCAAGGACTACCGAAGTAGCTCTGAATTGCTTTTTTTTCTTTTGGAGGGGCGCACTGTTCTCCGGGAGAAAGTCGACCGTAGCTACCGCGGGGGATGTGTCTGGAAACGGAATTAGCTCAGTGTTCTGAATGTTCTGGACCAGGCACCAGTGGGACTCCTGAAACACTCCCGCTGCCTGGTATTCGAGGCACCAGAGCTGCAAGGTCCCTCAAGATCCCAGAACGAGACATACCACGGAATATAGTCGAGGGAAGAGGAATCCGAGAACTCCGAAAGGGCTTTCAAACGGAGGAGCACGTGGGATTTGGGGGGGGGCAAGGAAACACGACTAAGGGGCAAAGAGCCCTACGTGAAGATGACGGAAGAACCAATCTCCTAAACCGACAAAAAGCAACCAAAGATCACAACGAGTATGGTTGAAGAAGGGGAGAAGTCTGAGAAGGTAAATAAGACTTGGTTCCCAAGCTGTGTAATCATCATTGAACCTCCTGGTAATAAATTGAAACCCCGGGACAGCCGTGAGCCCGCATGATTGGCCCAGGGGCTTGGCAAGGAGATATTATTACCAGTTTGGTACTACTGGTTTTTTTTCTTTTCCCGCTAACTTTTCGGGCCCGAGTCCACACTCGCATTACACGAGTACGAGCACTCTGTACGAGGTGGTTTAGGTCGCTTCAGTCTGGCACAGATCACCTGGTTCGTGATCCGCTAATACGGGATAAGCAGATCCGATTTACGCCGTACGATCTACTACTTTATGTGTCGATATTTCGACTTCAATGCACGGAGTACTTGTGGACTCCGCAGAATCCACTTAGTCAGGTACCAGAGAAAAGAGGGAAAAAAAAGAAAAGAAAAGAAACCCTTCCAAGGTTATGCTAGGTTGCACTTTTATTATGGGGCTGGGCACAAGAGCTGGGTCCTACGGTACCTGAGATGAAAACGTCTAGACCTGACGCCTGAGGCATCAATTGCTTCCATATCTCCAGGGCTGTTCTACGGAGTACTTGGAACGGCAATAAGATCGCTAGATCAAAATTTCACCCTACTGAGATCGTGCTGGATCTTGCCTATCTACTCGTAATCCGTTGCCACAGAGTGCAAACCGAAGGCAAAGCAATCAATTCAACTATGTACGGAGTACTGAGCAGGGTTTCCTGCAGGTACCCTTCGCAAGTCTTGCTGGTCTCCACCGACCAGACTGGCATAACAAGGACTTTTTATCAAAACGTCCACTGAGGCCATGGCCATTCTCTGTCTTCGCCTCAGATGGCGGCTATTCCCCACAAAAGACTCGTCCGAGCATACTTCCCCGTACGGAGTAAATCTGATCGAGATGTCAATTTCATCGTTGGGGCACTAAGGGGCTGGGTGGGGCCAAAGGCACAACGGAGGCGCCTTGGCTTCGCCACGATATTCGAACAACAAACCAGCTGGATACGAGTACTCCAAAATGGCCTGATCTGATATTGTACCAAAAATAATACCCTCCCATACTGCTGATAGAAGAACATCTGTCACACTTCCTGAAGTCATTGTTCAGGCAGACAACGTGAAGCTAGACAAGTATTTGCCTAGTGAATGCCAACTATAGCCCTGGAGACTGATCGCAATGAAAATCTCAGCTCCCCCAATTCACAAAGTTCCTATTCTGAAAGAGGGGTGTAAGTCTCTGTGCCCTATAGACTCTAAAGGATCCAATGTCAGGAACGTTTGTAAATAGTCTGAACCTGCCACGGGTAGCAAGTCCAAGTGCCTTGATCTATAGTACAATAACATGACCCACGCGGTGTCAGCGTATTTTCGTTAAGCCGATGAGTTCCATCGACGGAGCTGACAAACAAGACCTATGGGGATAGCTAAATCCGCCAATGTGTTATTGTTAAGACGAGCCTATCTTTGTGGTTCAGATCGCCCGGTGGAGATAGATGCGTCTTTGCCCTCCCTTTCCTTCTCTCTCTGAGAGCGATCGCAAATTAAGTGCTTTGGATGAGGCTCCCATAAAAATTTGAAGGAAAGACCAATGAACCCAGAGGAACAATGAACGTCGTGTGGGGATCAAGGACTGCGCCAACATAGTTGTTGCTCATGTCCATTTATTTTCGGGTGATTTCGGGGACGGTAGGCTCATATTAGACATGCTGAGCTAGTTCAGTTGCACAAAGTATTCGATCATCCTGCTACTATAGTGAAGTTAGAAGTCGTGAATTGATTTCACATATGACATCATGGCACCTATACCGGACACCTCGGATGATATTTCCTTTCAGTTCTACCAGGAGAATCAAGGAAATTGAGAATCGGTTATTTTCATGGTGAGCTATTTGAGATGGAACTGTTCCCATACGTGATAATCTATCATAAAATTCCGAAGGGCCCTCTCTACCAATTAGTCCACAATGGCGGCATGTCATCCTCATACCTATGAGAACGAGATCTATGCAAACGGACTCAAAAATATCAAACCATCCATAAGCTTCCATCCGCTTGAGTGGGAGGCCCAGGCTAAGGAGGTATTACCTGCCGACAGCTTTGGTTATGTCTGGGGCTCTGCTGGCCTCCGCGAGACCGACGACAACAATCGAGCAGCCTTCCGCAAATGGGCTATTCTTCCATCCCGGCTTGTCAAATCAGGTTTTCCAAGCCTGAAGACCACTCTTTTCGGTGAAGAATACAACTATCCCATTGCTATTGCACCTGTGGGAGTTCAGCGAATCTTCCACCCCGACGCTGAAATTGCTGCAGCCACAGCAGCTCGAAAGCAAGCTGTTACATACACACTCAGCTCGGCCTCGTCCACAAGTATTGAGGATGTTGCAAAAGCAAACGACAGTGGATCTCGTTGGTTCCAACTTTATTGGCCCTCCAACGAGCACCATGATATCACTGCGAGTCTGTTGCAGCGAGCCAAAGCAGCGGGTTACAAGGTGCTCGTCGTGACCCTCGACACTTATATTCTAGGATGGCGTCCATCAGACTTGTGCAACGCGTTCAATCCTTTCTTGCGACCTGATAATATCGGTGTTGAGTTAGGATTCACAGATCCGGTTTTCCGTCGCCAGTTCCGCGAGAGACATCACAAGGAAGTGGAGGAGGATGTGGGAACAGCGGCAACAGAGTGGGCGCGAACCATCTTCCCGGGCACCAGCCACTCCTGGGAGGACCTTCAGCTTCTGCGGAAACACTGGGACGGCCCCATCGTCTTGAAGGGCATTCAGACTGTTCAGGACGCCCAGCGCGCTGTTGAAGCCGGGATGCAGGGCATCGTTGTCTCCAATCATGGAGGCCGTCAACAAGATGGGGGCATTGGATCTCTTGATGTGCTTCCCGAGATCGCAGAGGCTACCAAAGACAAGCTGGAAATCATATTTGACTCTGGGGTCCGCAGTGGTGCTGACATCGCTAAGGCACTGGCCCTGGGTGCCAAAATGATCCTTATCGGTCGTCCGTACGTGTATGGGCTAGCCATCGGTGGCGAAGCTGGCGTGTCACACGTACTCCGCAGCCTCCTCGGTGACCTGGAATTGACGCTTCACCTTGCTGGAATTCCCTCGGTATCTCCCGAGGTTCTGAATGATAGTGTGTTGCGTCGGATCGCTTCATAGGTGTGCGCCATCCGAGGAGTCCTTCTTACTATCTCCGAGACTTGACACCTCCCGCGGTCGTATAAAAGCACAGGGCAAGAAGATGGGGATCGGCTAAGATCCAAGTTAGTAGACTCGAAAATCAAGAATCATGTATCAATTAGATCACGTCAACTTTGAAGGAGCCGTTGACCACCCCCGGTCCGGGGATCCAAGATGCGTGAAACGCACATCTCCCATCCGCTTTGGGAAGTGCCATCCATATAGTTGCAACCGACTGTCCAAATTTTCGCCTCAGGCAGATTAAACCCCTTTCCTCGTTAATATTTTGTAAATCAATACTACTTAAGAGTGACATTACGCTCATCCATCTCGCCAGATCGAAGTTTCCATATGCAACGTCCTTCCCCATACCCGCGGAAATCGGCAACTTAATACCCGCCCACTCCCGCCCCGCCATCCGCCCCTTGTTGGGACATTTGCACTGGCCGTTGACTCGTCAAGCTTTGACAACCCCTGCAAGAGAACCCTGTCAGGCTTCAATAGGCCAATTACAGAACTTGCACTTCATTGGGGCTATTGCCACATTGTCTCCGAATTTCAGTGTCACACGGCATAGGCTGTTATTCCCGACATCAATCCACTCTTAGCGATACCTTTCCGTCCCTGGGATCTAATAGTCTCGGGCTTTTTGTTTTTTCATTAATACCCAAACAAACTGCACCAATTGGTCGAAACAATCATGCCCCATATTGATGAAGCTGAGTCTTTCGACTCTGAAGTTGAGGAGCTTTGGCGGCCCTCTTCGCCCGAATCAACTCAGATCTATGATTTTATGACCAAGGTGAACAAGCAGTACGGTCTGTCTTTGAAAGACTACAGTTCCCTCTGGCAATGGAGTGTATCTGAGCCTGCCCAATTCTGGGAGCAAATTTGGCACTACACTCATATCAAGGCCCACAAGCCATACCAAAAGGTAAGAGAATCCACGGTCCACCTTAATTGTATGAGGCGAAACTTCTTGGTGCTCACTGAAATAAAAGGTCCTTGAATCGAAAGATGTGATGTTTCCTAGACCGTCATTTTTCGAAGGTAGCCAACTGAACTTTGCTGAGAATCTTCTCTTTCCTGCTACTGCCCCAGACGAAGATTCGGTGGCAGTAATAGGCGCTACCGAAGAAGCTCGCGAGTTCATCTCGTGGAAGGACTTGCGAGAACGAGTCCGGCGGTGTGCCAATGCTTTGAAAGAAGCGGGCGTCAAGACCGGTGATCGTGTTGCCGGTTTTGTAGGCAACCATGTCACCACTGTTGTGGCTATGCTGGCAGCAGCCTCCATCGGTGCCTTTTGGACCGGTGTGTCGCCAGATACTGGTGTTCATGCAGTTTTGGAGCGACTCAAGCAGATCCAGCCCAAAATCCTCTTTGCAGACAATGGGTCTCTCTACAATGGCAAGGTGCATGGCTCACATGCCAAAGTCTGGGAAATCGTTTCAGAACTGCCGGATCTCGAATTAATGGTGCTGCTTGTGACTGCCCCCGAGTTGGAGGTCAACCTGGATGACTTGACGCCTGCCAATGGCAAAGCAAAGATTTATGATGACTTTTTGTCAGAGGTCCAGAATCCTCTGGCGTCATTGGAGTTCGCAAGTTTGACACCAGAACACCCTGTCTATATTCTGTATTCCTCGGGCACAACGGGGGCCCCAAAGCCCATTGTACACGGCTCTTTAGGAACTCTGTTACAGCACAAGAAGGAGCATCTTCTGCATTGCGACATTCGACCGGGTGATCGTCTTTTCTATTTCACAACGACAACCTGGATGATGTGGCACTGGCTTGTTTCCGGGTTGGCAAGTGGTGCTACTATCGTTCTTTACGATGGCTCGCCATTCCGGCCCTTTGACGCTGAGGGCGGGAAAGGAGAAATGGCGATGCCAAGGTTGATTGAGGAACTTCAAATCTCTCATTTCGGCACCTCAGCCAAATACCTCTCACTTCTAGAGCAAGCCGTTCTGAACCCACGCAAACACGCCAACCGACCAGTTTCATTGGGTTCGCTGAAAGCGATCTTTAGTACTGGGTCTCCGTTGGCACCTTCAACATTCGAATACATATATTCGTCTTTCCACAACGATATTATGCTCGGCTCCATCACCGGCGGTACGGACATCCTCTCGCTGTTTGCTTCAGGCTGTCCCATTCTTCCCGTCTACAAAGGGGAGATTCAATGTCGCTCTTTGGGCATGGATATCTCAGTGTTCGACTATGCCGGCGAAGATATCAGTGCATCAGGCGAGCCTGGTGATCTCGTTTGTGTGACGCCTTTTCCCGCACAACCAGTCATGTTCTGGCCACCTGGGCCCGCCGGCTTAGAAAAGTACCGAAAAAGCTATTTCGATGTATTTGGCCCATCCGTCTGGCACCACGGAGACTACGTCCGCTTCAATCCAAAAACCGGGGGAGTGGTCATGCTGGGCCGCAGCGACGGTGTTCTAAAGCCCTCTGGAGTACGGTTCGGCAGCTCTGAGATCTACAATATCCTCTTGAAGCATTTCGCTAGTGAGATCGAGGACTCTCTTTGCATTGGTCGGAGACGTGAGGGTATTGACACTGATGAAACGGTTGTCTTGTTTGTGCGACTTGCTTCTGGCGAGTCGAGGATCTCGCCAGATCTCGCCACACGCGTTCAATCTACTATCCGTAAGGAACTAAGCCCACGGCATGTTCCGGGGGTCATTGACGCTTGTCCGGAGATCCCGGTGACTTCTAATGGCAAAAAGGTCGAGAATGCTGTCAAGCAGATCTTGTGTGGGCTTAACATCAAGATTGGTGCGAGTGTTGCAAATGCCTCATGTCTCGACTGGTATCAGAGATGGGCTTTGGAACATGCTTAACTCGATATGTAGCCAGGACTTCAATGACATCATATGCCCTTAAAATGATATTGGGGTAATCATATTAGCTATGTTCAAGTGACGATGTAGGCCAGCAAGCTGTCAACACGAGAAAAATATGCTTTACAAAGATTGGAAGAAACTTCATAGTGCCAAACCTGCGAGTCGAGACCTAGCCAGTCTTGATAAGCAGAGTCTGGAGTCCGGGACCGCGGACTGTACCCCAATTGGGCCCAAAGAGATGGCGGATATTACAGATACTTCTATTTCTTCTCAGTAAGCAGATCCATTCTAGGTCCAACTATATGTACTCTGTAAAGTACACTCCGAGTAGATTCAATTTTATGTTGTCATGCAACCGATTAGCTAAGCGATTTCGGATCACGGCTCCTTCCTAAGTTACGATTCTTCGTAGTCCCCGAACATTATCTCCAGAACCACTCACAACACTCGGCATTTCCCAAGTCGTTGCATCTGCACAAATACTATAATCATGCGCCGTACCGCATTGCGGGCCATCGAGTCCGCGAAGCCATTGGCTAGAGCTCCTCGTGCTGTGTCGAGAAGCTTCTCTACCGCCAACGACGCCGCTAAGGTAATACTGTCTTGCTGATGTCGCCTGTGCCTATCAAAACTAATATGTTTCTTCTTTTTAATTTAGGACCCTGCCGATTTAGAACAGATTACCACACTTCCCAATGGAGTCCGTGTCGCTACAGAATCCTTACCGGGTCCCTTCGCTGGTGTTGGAGTATACGTCGATGCTGGATCTCGCTATGAAGATGCGAGCCTGCGCGGTGTCAGTCACATCATGGACCGCCTTGCCTTCAAGTCCACCAAGGCACGTTCCGGGGATCAAATGCTCGAGGTTCTTGAATCGCTCGGCGGCAACATCCAGTGCGCCTCGTCCCGAGAGTCATTGATGTATCAGTCTGCCAGTTTCAATTCGGCAGTTCCGACCACGCTTGGTTTGCTCGCAGAGACTATTCGTGACCCCTTGATCACCGACGAAGAGGTTCTCCAACAACTCGCAACGGCGGAATACGAGATCGGCGAGATTTGGGCCAAGCCTGAGCTTATTCTTCCAGAATTGGTGCACATGACCGCATATGCCGACAACACCCTTGGAAACCCACTTCTGTGCCCAGAGGAACGGCTCGGCGAAATCAACAAGGCCGTCGTGGAACGCTACCGTGAAGTCTTCTTCAACCCGGACCGGATGGTGGTTGCTTTCGCCGGAGTGCCTCATGCGGAGGCCGTTAAGCTCACAGAGCAATACTTTGGTGACATGAAGGCGCGTGACAACAGCAAATCCAAGGGTCCCGTCTTGTCGGGCAGTGGAATTGAAACAACGCTCTCGGATTCACAGCAGGCCGCCCACGAAGGTCAAGTGCCGACCGTCCCTTCGTTCACACCCTCATCAACTATCACAAGCCCGGCGGCTTCGCAAAACACACAATCCTCGCTTTTGTCGAAGCTTCCTTTCCTCAAGAACCTGACATCTAGCAAGCATAGCGCAGTCGAACCTCTCCACCCATCTTTGGTTGAGCCCTCCGCTTTGGACCTCCGCCAACCCGCTCACTACACTGGTGGATTCATCGCTCTTCCACCCATCCCCCCACCGGCGAGCCCCATGCTCCCCCGACTGAGCCACATTCACCTCGCATTTGAGGCTCTTCCCATCTCCTCACCCGATATCTATGCTCTCGCCACGCTCCAGACTCTGCTTGGTGGTGGTGGTTCATTCTCGGCCGGTGGCCCCGGAAAGGGCATGTACTCGCGTCTTTACACCAACGTCCTGAACCAACATGGTTGGGTGGAGAGCTGTATCGCTTTCAACCACAGCTACACCGACAGCGGAATCTTCGGAATCACCGCGTCGTGCAGCCCAACTCGGACAACAGAGATGCTCGAGGTCATGTGCCGGGAGCTGCAATCGCTCACTCTGGATACTGGATTCTCTGCGCTGCAAGCTCAGGAGGTTAACCGAGCGAAGAACCAATTGCGCTCCTCGTTGCTGATGAACCTGGAGTCTCGCATGGTTGAGCTCGAGGATCTGGGACGCCAGGTTCAAGTCCATGGCCGCAAGGTCAGCGTGCGGGAGATGTGTGAGCAAATTGACGCTCTTACGGTGGAAGACCTCCGTCGTGTGGCCCGCCAAGTCTTTGGTGGCCAAGTCCAGAACAATGGCCAGGGCACTGGAAAGCCCACCGTTGTCTTGCAAGAAGGCGAATTGGAGGGCTACAAGCTCCGGTCCTTCCCCTGGGAAGAGATCCAGGAACGGATCGCCCGGTGGAAGCTTGGCCGGAGGTAAATAGAGATCATACAATACCTTCAGGCTGGGCGCCGGAAGTAATGGTCATGTGGATGGTCGCATCTATGGGATGACTCTGTAATTATAGACCAGCATTTTGACCCTTGTAGAATACACACCTCTCTTTGTCAACAATATCATTCTTCCTAATAATCACCCGTCCTTTTTCACCTGATATTTAATAGTTTTCCATCAAATATGAATAATAATGTCGCCCTCACGAAAACCATTGGCGCAATGACATCGGTCATCGAGGGTGGGTCCAAGCTCCTTCGCCGCTTTTCGGCAAAAAAGTCGGAGCGAAACGTAGAGCGTCCTTCCATCACTCATCCATCACCTTGAACTAGATCCCGTCCCTATACCCCTTCCAATACCCTTCAAAATGGTCAAACTCACCGAGGTCGAAGACGAGCACTTCTCCGAGAAGCCCACCACCACCAAGCACGATGCCCTCTTGGTCTCCGATGATGAGGACGACTACTCTGACACTGGTTAGTATCGGCTACGCCTCCACCTTGAGCCTTGCATCGCGTCATTGCCATCTGCATCGTCACTCAATCTCTTGATGTGCTTCATCACGTACAATTGTTCCCTTAATCCCTTTCCATCCTCGCCAACCCCAGCACGCGCCTGAACCCCAGATTGAACACGTCCGCGGAAAACACCCGAAACCAAATCTGACATCGAATCCGAATAGACTCCGAGATCTCCGATGATGAAGATGTCGAGCTCGACGGCGAGTCTCTTTACGAACGTATCGCTGCCCTGAAAGATATCGTTCCCCCTTCCACCCGCCGCACTGTCTCCGACTCCATCTCCTCCGTCACAAGCCTTACCAAGGCCACCTTTTCCTTCAGCGGAAAGGCCCTCTGGGTTATCAGCACCAGTGCTTTCCTGCTTGGTGTGCCCTTTGCACTCGCTTATGCCGAGGAAGAGCAGTACATCCAGATGGAGCGTGAGCAGGGAATGATTAAGGGAGCTAACGAGGTACGTGTCTGATCTTGTTTTTTGATTCAATTCGATCCATCCATCCCGAGGGCATTCTGGAATCGAACATTTACTGGATAATACCACTCTCTACCTCGGGTATTCTATTCCAGCGGAATTCCATCCAGCTCTCGTCCTGCCCTCAATGTCACTGAACATCCCTGCCGAACAATGCGCTGACCCGACTCTTCAACAGATGCTCACCCCGGGTGTGGAGTCTGAGAAGCAGGCCCAACCCACTCTGTAAATTAATACCATTTTGGAAAAGAGACCACCGATTCAGTACCCCGCCAACGGTCGATCCTGAATGCCAGCAGAGTACGCGGCGTTTGGAGCCGGTCACTTTTGGTCGGGTTTTTACACAAGACCACCGAGTCCGCGTGGATCCTCACATTTTTTGAACTCTTTCCGCATTTCCCATGCTTTCTCGACACTTCGGCTCCGGCAGCTTATGCATGTATTTGTACAACCCCAACCATCTACTCATGTTTCTCTATACACCCTTTTCTTCTCTCTTCATGTGCATGTCTGTCTAAGTAATGAAAAATGATGGGTTTGGTCGCCTTCTCTTCCTCTCTTTTTGTACGAGTAAGCTTTACACATTTCACGGAACCATTGGCAGTGTAGGATTTTCGAAGCAATGTTTCCAGGTATGCAGTTTTGTTTAATACACAGTGCGCTCAACCAAAGCCCTGAAGGGCATTGTTTTGGAAGTAACACGCTGAGTACATATGCACGAAGCAAAGAACAACATTTTGGGAAGGGAGCCAGGGGACACATTGACCCGTACAGGGATACAATTATATTGAATTTTGAATTGGGCCGCTATTCATTCCGTACTTAAGCAGTCGTAAGATGAACTCCTTAGCAACGCGTACGGAGTATAGACCCTCGCCTTGCTAAACCAGAGCAGACGTGAGAAAAGATTTGCGATGGTCATTGGCAAAAGCAACGCCAGAGGGTCATTGAAGAACAAGGGGTATCATAACAGGGCTTTGTGCAAGAAGGGGAGGGAGAAACTCCTTTTTTTGTTTGGAAAGCAGTTCGCTGGTGGATGTTGGTCGATCGTAGCCTTTTGAGTTGCAAAGCAGCACGGGATGCTAGGGAAAAGCAATGCAGAGACTGAATCAACCATAGATGGACTAATCAGATGATAGACAATATCAGTATCGACAGTTTTGACAATAGAGCAGGATGGAGCAGGACAACATACCTCTTTTTCACGAGCAGACTTGAGATTAAGATGGAAATCACGCCAGAGCTTCTCGACTTCACCAGTCGTGACCATCATATCAAGAACATCATTTGCATTCCGGGTCCTTCGCTTAACGCTCAGATTGTTGCGTCTCAGAATTTCGTCGTCCACCATGAGGCCCATGCGCTCGAGATGGTCAATGACCCACTCATTGAGATGATAGCGCCAGTGCGTAAGTGTGTGAGCGAGCTGAGCTCTTGATTTGCACTGCCTGAAGGGAAATTATGTTAGATGGATCAGAAGGGGGTTTGGGGGAATCACTCACTTTCCCAGATAGAAATGACCATTTTCATCGGGAAGGACATGGCCATTTCGATCACGCTCTTTCCCATCGTCAGTAGCTTTGCTAGACTGGCCATTACTGTCGCTGTCACTGTCATCTTCGTCCTCCAAAGGCTCCAGAGTTTGAAGCGAGTATGGTTTTCCGTAGAGCTTCATGTCGGCAGAAGCCGGGTGACCAGATCGTCTACACGCATCACAGGAATGGTTATCCTCCGTGGGGTACGCAGAAACATCCATGTGTGGTCGGGCTTGGAGGGCGTAGACGAAAGCCGGTGTCCACACAGAAGAGATAAGCTGAGATCCGGCTCGACCCTTGACTTCGTCCTCGAGCTTCATGAATGCCATCTCGTACATGGCGTCTGAGCGAGGGAAAGCTGGGTTAAGTTTGTTCTGAACCATCCAGCCAATGACATCTCGGAAGTATTCCTTTGGTTGTTTGTATGCATGGCGAGTAAATTCGAACGGAATTTCCTCCGTTGGAACACCTAGATCATCTTTTCCGTCTTCCAGAACGAAGTCGTCTTCATATCGATCCAGATCCTCGTTGGGGTCAATGGCCGACTCTTCGTCGCTGTTCTCTTCGTGATGCTTCCAGAGACCTTCGCCAGATGGACTGTTGCCGGTGCCAGGGTCTTCGATTTCTTCCACGTCGGAACCTGATTGTTCTTCATCTTCGCTTTCCTCCTTCAGACCAGCCCGTCTGCGGCGCAGCACATCAAGTTGCTTTAGCCTTTTATCGCGCGCGGATTCGACATTTCGACCACGGGTGCGAGTCTTTTTCACGACTGGAAGTTTTCATTAGCATAAACCAGCCTAGCACAATAGCCAGTCGACACTTACCTGAATCTTGAAGATCCTCCAGGTCCTCCTCTATGTCAAGCTTAGCCTGTTTTGAAGTATGACGAGGTGTTTGGGGAATCTGGGTGTTTTCGGTATCAGGTCCACGTCTAAGCCTCTTCATGGGAGACGATGGAACGGGTTCGTCGGAATCGTCACTTTGCTCGTGAGTAATAACAGGTCTTGTTCTGCGCTTCCTGGCGGTGGAAGGGGCCACAATTTCGTTATCATCCTCGTCCTCACTCAGCACAAGCGGTGAGCTTGAGGACCCTCGCTGCTGGGCAGGTGTAGCTTTCTTTGAGGCATTAGAGACCGGAGGCTCATCTGAGTCACTCAAATCAATCGGCGAGCTCCTCGCCTTCCGCTTAGGCGCCCTGCGGGGTTGAGATGGGTTGAGGCCGTCTGCGACTGCGGGGTCTTTCTGCGGGATTTGCAATGTTTGCTGCGATTTTTTCGAGCGAGACATCTTCAGAGTATTCAAAGCACTTGTATTTTGTGGTTGGTCGGTCCTCACTTCGGGTTTGGCGGTTGGCGCATGCTGCTTTCTTCTCTTCGAGGTGGGGATGGTCGATTCGTCGGAGGGTTCGTTCTTAGATGTGTCTTGCGTGGCGGAATTGCCTTGGGATATTAGCTCAAATTCATAATGACCGGCTCAAGACACTGAGAACACACTGAGTTTTTTGGATATGGAAGTATTCTGCTCAGTCTGGCGAGATTCCGGTTGTTTCTTCTCTGCTATAGCTTGTGGTGTAGCTTTCACGGGCTTTTTAGAACTGATTATCCCTGTTTTAGCATTGTTAAATGTCAATGTCGAATATCGGCTGTTTGGGTTGGAGTTTGCTTCTTGGGAAGGCCCGGCTGCTGATGATGCAAAAGCTAGTCGCGTCTGCTTTTTCTTCGCATTTCGGGGAGGCATGTTGGGTATTTAACCAGCAGGACTAGTTGGATTTCAGTAGCAGGGATGTCACTTCATATATGCGATTGTAGAGCTCAAGCGTGGGGTTTGTTCAAAGAAGAACACGCTTCCAAGGTTAGCTCTGGAGCAGTGTGGTGGATCGCGACAGGATCGCGATCACACGTGATCAATTTAATTCAAATGGGGTCATGGTCGATTGCTAAACAACAAATTTTTGCTACAATTGTGTATGCCAGTGTCTCACTCATCTCACTCAAGTGGGTATTACTAGTGGGTAGGATGAAGCCCTGCAGCATGCCAAAGGATGTATGTGAACTCTGTACTCCTGAAGCCCGTCCTCCATATGGAGTAGTTGATGTTGTTGATGAGTGGGCTGGGCGGTGGATACCGCGGTAAGTAGTGACGGTCAGTAATTAGTATTAATTCAGTAGGCGGTCAAGAAATAGTGACGTTGAAATTAAGGGCGGTGAGTGGCAGAAGTGACACAAAACTAAAAAGACCCCAAGAGGGCGGTCAAGGAACTGCAGGCATAAAAATAACATCACTGCATGGCGGTGAAGGTACCAAATGCCCAACATCGTGGATAGTAATTGAATTATGGATTTTACCTCTTTCAACATCTAAACATGACATGGCTTGTACAATGCTATTCTCCATTTCAATGCTCAAGACAGTGGTGGAAAGCTTACAGTTGCTCCTTTTCTTGAAGGGATCCTCTGTCAAGCCTTTTTGTGCCAAGCAGGTCTAGTGACTGATTTCGACAACGGCTGGATAATGAGAATACGTAAACCATGATATATCCCAGCTTAGGTCTAAGGTCTTGTGTATGCTGCAAGAACTGTCTGACTGCGTTTTTGCCCCTGAGAACCCATGAGGCGAGATGTTTGATCAACAACAAAGCAGTCCCTTAGAGTTCCAGTTGTCAATCTCTACTGAATTTATCCCAGTGAAGTATGGAGTATGCATGCTTCATCATAAACCACCTTGAATTCTTGTCCAACTGGGAGTTCAAGAAACTCCAGAGATCTTGCAACCTTTGTTGTTGGAATCAACTACTGCTCAAGTGGAAAGAGCCAAGGTCAGCCCTATCTTGCCCAGCCCACGAAGCCTCCAGGGCTGGGGCCAAGTCCAGTGGCACCTCGGTTATTATTTCTTCATTTCCTTGAGGCGGCGTTGTTTCTTAAGTATCCTCGCATGGGCAATTTACCTTTATCCTTGAATATTTACCCTATTGGTGGAGTCGACTTTCTCCTATCGCCTCATGCGCCGATTCGTGGAAACCCACCTCTTTCATTACACCGGAACAAAATATCCTCGAACCCCAGATCCTCATGACCCCGGATTCAATTCCTGAATTCTGGGGTGATTTAGACCAATGAGCATTTACCCAGGAGCTCTAAAGTCTGTGCCATGTGCAGTGGACACCATGATACCCCACCACTCAGACAGCGCTCCGCATTATCAAAAGGTGAAATGATCTTAGCGTGTCCGGGGTTGCTTGTTCTGGGGATGGTCTGATTCACGCCGTGGCGCATTCTCTCTCACATGGCTTGGGCCTTTGGGTATCGCCTCCGGGGATGCTCTAGAATTTCACATATAGATTGGATTGTCACCCGTCAGCCGAACCGTCCTCTGAACTGAATTTGAATCTGACTTCTTCTCTTCTCTTCATCCACAGTTACCGTTGTTATCTTTTTCCCATATTTTCTCTCAACAACAGAGGCGGATTGTGTATTTATTCCACCTTCATTAGATTTTGATCGGCTGGCGCCACCCCTCAAGATGGGTTTCATGAGCGCCAAAAGAGCGTACAATTGGTCGGTACACACCCTTTCCCCCGCGAAAACACAGATTTTAACTCTGGTATATAGGTACATCTCCCTTGTGGCAGCATCGTGTATGGTGCTTTACGGTTACGATGCATCTGTGTTCAACTCCGTTCAAGGTTCCAAGAACTGGATGGCTTGGATGAATGAGCCCAATGCCAACACGATCGGTGCAGTCAATACGGCATACACAGTTGGTGCTATATTTGGTGGATTCTTCCTCGGCGGTCCCTGTGCGGATCTGCTGGGCCGTAAGATGGGAATGGGAATTGGTTGTATCATGGTCATTGTCGCTACTTTCATGCAAACTTTCTCTCCTCGCCACAACCTGGCTTGCTTCCTTGCGGGCCGATGCATCATTGGTATTGGTCAGGGTATTGCTTTGAGTAAGACCCCCCACCCCCATCCGCTGCTATATACTACGACTAAACACAGTTGTTATAGCCGCCGGCCCTATCTACATCGGCGAACTCGCACCCGCCGAAATCCGCGGTAAAATTATGACTTTCTGGCAGATGTTCTATTCGGTCGGATCTTTCATCTGCTTCTGGATCAACTTCGGCTGCACCAAGCACGTCGCCAATCTAGGCGAGTGGGATTGGAAACTTGTGGTCATTTTCCAACTCCTTGTGCCGGTCATGATCCTCGTCCTCCTACCTACTATTCCCGAAAGCCCTCGTTGGTAATGGCTCCCAAGTGAATCCATGAGTCCCGACACTGCTAACAAATCCCAGGTATGTCAAGAAAGGAAATCACATCGAGAAGGCCCGTGCTGCTCTTCGCAAGGTCCGCGACACCGAAGAGGAGGTCGAGCAAGAGCTCCTCGAGATCCGTGAAGCCATTGAATACGAGAAAGAAGCTATCTCCGGAAACTACTCTGCTCTCTGGAAGGACAAGTCTCTTCGCAAGCGCATGGCCCTTGCATTGGTTCTCAACGCTGGTCAACAGGTTACTGGACAAGGCTCGCTCAACTCATACTCCACCAAGATCTACAAGAAAGTGTTCACCAGCGATAGCCAAATTGCTCTTATCAATGCACTGAACGCTACTTTCGGTATTTTATTCACCCTTAATGCCGTCTGGATCATCGATCGCTTTGGAAGAAAATTCCTTCTGATTGCTGGTGGTATCGGCATGGGCCTTTGCATGATTGTCGTTTCAGCTGTCGAGACCGAAACACCGGCACTTGCAAACGGTGCTAAATCAGAGCCTGTTGGAATATCGATCGTGTTCCTACTATTCTTGTTCATTTTCTTCTGTAAGACCCCATTCTGCCTGCGTTTACGAACAGCGTTGCTAACTGCTTTGTTACAGACAAGCCATCCTGGGGTGCGACAGTTTGGATCTGGACATCCGAAATCTTCTCCATGAACGTCCGCGCCCAGGCTGTGGGCATGGCCTCGCAGACTCAAAACGTCGCCAACGCCATCGTTCAACAGTTCTTCCCCCTCTTCCTCGACAACGAGGGCTTCTACGCCTTCTACATGTTTGCGGGGATCAACTTCCTGCTGGCAGTTTTCGTCTTCTTCTTTATTCCGGAGACCAAGCAGGTCCCTCTCGAAGAGATCGATACTCTGTTCGGTGGCGCCAACCATGTCGCTCAAGGAGAGGAAGTTCTGGCCTATAAGAAGGAAGTTGGTTTGAGTAACGAGACTGACGAGAAGCCTGGTGCCGTCACTGTCGAGCGCGTGGGGGACAAATAGTGCTCCATACCATCACCGATTGCTGCAATTTGTCTTCGAAAATATTATAGCGATACCGACTTCATTGTTTTCTATAGTTAGCCGTCTCTAATACTATTGCGCTACCTGCGCAGTGTGAAATTTCCACTTTTTGCTGTGATTGCTCACAGCCAGACATCATACAGTATACTTGAGTAAACGCTGATGTGACTTCAAGCTCCAGAGATGTCTCAATTGCTACTTTTCGGTCAGTTCCTGAACTCTAGAATGAGCCAAGATCTTGATTGACTCCTTGCTGGGAATATCAATTCTTGACCATTTTGTATCGTGAGACCTCGGAACCATCACTGAGGCTGATGGCTTGCAGTTCAAGTCTATACCCAAAGATCCATGGTAGAAGAACAAATCGCCCGACGTAATAGACGATTCCCAGGGAGAGGATTGCCAATGCAACAACGGGAGTAAGCCAATAAGGTAAGCTGGTACTTCCCTTTCCATTAGGAGGTGGCACGAATGGCATGACAAGGAGGAACTAGTGTCGTGGGTTAGTCCGACTTCAGCTAACAAGAAAATTGGCACAACTTACAATATTTCCAGCCAGGTAGAACGCAAGGACGGACCATGGAACCCTGAATGCAGATTGAGGTCCCTCGTCTTTGGACAAACGCAGCTTGATTAATCCCACTGTAACCCCAGTAAGAAGAAACACCGTTGGGTAAGAGCTGAGACTAATGATGAAATCAAAAGCATCACCTGCGGGAGGAGCACAGATAAAGAGAATTGTTACCCCCAAATGAATTGCTAATGCCCAGATAGGTGTTTTGAAAGGACGGTTCTGCATGAGAAGATCTGGGAATGGCACGATTCCATCTTTGGCTATTTCTTGGATCACCCGAGCTAATTCATTTGTCAGAAGAATCCTTCGAGTTATATGGTACCGGGAAAGACTCACGAACTGTGAATGCAATTCCTAAAAGGTGACCAATAGCAGAGATAGCAACTAGGGCTGGTAGAGCTTTTGTAGCTGCTGATGCGCCAAAGACATTGTTGAAGAGTGATGCAGCAATTGTAAGATCGGATGCTAAAAACTCCTCTCTGGATACACCAGCAAACTATAACCTGTTAGATGGAGGGAAACCTTTGAGAGAAATGAACACACATATGCGATATTCGCAAGCACATAAAGCACTGTGATACTACCCATGGCAGTTGGGAGCGCAATCTTAAGCGTTCTTTTGGGATTTTTGACTTCAGAAAGGACCTGGATCGGTTAACGATGCTTGCACCATAGATTCAAAATGATATACTTACCATGTTCAGGTTGTCATACCCTTGGAATGAGAAAATTGCATCCAACAAAGCTGTGCCAATGTTATATCCATTTTTTGAGGTACCCTGGAAAGACGTAGATAGATCAAAATTGTGGGGATTGGGGACTCTCAGATGACCACCCAGCGCTGCAAATCCAGTACAGACAATGAAGAATAGAATAAAAAGTTTGACTGCACTCATCATATCTTGCAAATGTCTGCCAACTCGTGGTACAAAAGTGTGTATACCCACTGCAAATGCACTTGCTGCGATGGCCAAACCTCTCAGCTTCCATGTCGTTGAGTCTACACCAGCAGCTTTGAGAAGATATGACGCGCAAGTAATAGCATTGCTAGCAGACACCTCTAGTTTTGTTAGAACTGGCGCTGAATTTCAAAGAATTGTGGTTCTAAAACTTACGCAGAAACACGCAATAGAACAAATAGACACAGGTCATGAGCAATTTTGGAGAGAAAGATCTTTCAAGATAGATCTTCATACCTCCAGATCTAGGAATGATAGTGCCGAACTCGAGCATAACCATTGCTCCACATGTTGAGATTGCACCAGCGATAACCCAAAGGATTAGGGCCATCCCTGGGCTGCCGCTCAACTTGAATATGGACGCAGGCGTTGAGAAAATTCTATAGCTGTTAGTAGTGCCCAAAGAGCAAGCTCGGTGATCAACCTACCCAGCTCCGACAATTTTGTTCACGATTAACGAGACCGCTCCGAAGACCCCGATCTTGCGGTCTTGCAAGATATGAGACTCATTAATCCCATTGACATTGTCATCTGAGCTATCGATAGAGTGAGACTCCGAAGTACTGGGTTCAAGTTTTTTAAACATTGTTGATATTGATATTCAGCACAATACCAAGGTTAAATAAGAAATCGATCCGAGACGCCATTCCCGCTGTGGCTATTGCGCTGGTGGCCAGGTAGATGGTGCGATTGTAGGGATTGATTGGATCACAGGGGGCTGTGGTAGAAACCCTCCGAAGCTACTATAAACCGAGTCATTTTGGTTCATGATTTCGCGTTTTGGGAGGTCGGTGTCGTGCTAGCTAACGAATTTCCATTTAGTAACACGACCCCTCGCACGATCGCAATTTAGAAAATCACCAAAATTTTACGTTAGTTAACTGACCTCTTGTCTTTCTCAACAAGAATAAAGCGGCGCAGAGATTCAGCGAAAAGAATCTATCATCAATAATGTGTCAATGTGGTACCCGTGGCATCTACGTTGGTCGTTTCGAATCCAACCAAAGAAATAGCGGGACTAGCACCGCCCGCGTAGCTTGTATCGACTGTTTGTTTGTATCTTCCGGGCGTTGGCAGACTTCAGGTTGATTAAATTGGCTTGTTGGTGCCGAAATTGGTGCATTGATGATATCGGCTTCCTTCTATTGCTGTAGAATTTTGTTCGGATTATCTGACATTTCCATTCTTGTTGGGACAATTCTGATGAAATTCAGTTCAATTTCTTAATCGAAGTTTTCCAAGGCGATGATTTCATGATTGCTTGCTTGAGAGTACTCCAGGATTCCCGAGGTCTACATGCATTCTTCAATACCTCGAAGATTCTCTTTGTCGGGGTATGCTTCGTATATCGACCATACTAGTCGAATATCATTTTCTGCCAACTGGCTGGGGTTTCAAGCCAATGTAAAGTGATAATTCACCTTGTCGTTCGATTTGACTGACTCGTTGAGAGTTGGGATTGTGTTTGGTAAACAAAACCCTTAGTGTTTGCCCGTCTGTGAGGTTGCTTCCTCCTGAAGCCAGTATAAATTCACCCAAATCGGCCGGCTTCGTGTATTCGTTTACCCGCTTTGCAGTAGGTTCGAGACACTTCAAGCTAGGTTTTGAGTGAACACCTCGAGAGCCTGGCGACGGTCGCTGCGATGGAAGCGTCCGTCGATGAGCTTGGGATAACGAGCGAGATCTTCTAAGGCTATATTTTACAGAACCTGTTGGACTGGTGGGGCTCGCTTCAGCTGCAAGCCTGGACTCGGCTGGGTATCCCAAATGTGAGGTCCTAAAAGCAACTTTGACGGGGATCCATAGCTTTCGAAGATATTTGACGATGCGGCACTACACCCAGCTCCCAACCTTGAAACAGTTCCCAACCTTGATGACCGCCCCTATTTGGCAAGTGAAATGTGTTTTTCTTTGGGAAACTCTCATGCGACACGAAATCCAAAACGGGGCAAGACCAGCAAACGGAAAGAATTAACCAAGGCGACCATTCCCGCTGTGGAGCTTTGCACATAACAATGGTTACTCCTGATGGCATTTTGTTGACTGGCAATGTTTTGGGTGATTTCTACCCTACTGTGGCTCATCGCTGGGACCAAAACAATCCCGCGCCATCTCAGCTCAGAGAGATAACAAACGAAGACCCCGGCCGAGGCAAGCTTCCTTGGGGAGAAGGACTCAGTCGTGCTTTTATCATCGACTTTCGCCGGTTTACATCGATATGCCAACAAACTCATCAGCGACAGAGGTCTGTAAAAAGAACACCGCATTGAGTGGAAACAGAAGACTAAGCTGACCACTCTAAACCCCTTAGGTATGCTCCGACTCCCCTTCAGCACCAACAAAATCCAAATTATGCTCCCAGGCAGGGTCTCCCCATATATATGCAACGCCACTCTGATAGCCTTGTGATCTAGCCCGGATCGAAGTGCATTACCTTACACGCAAGCGCAAGCCGAGCTTTCTTTTAGGCCGAAGAGAATCGCGCCGCTCTAGATCTCCAACCAGTCAATATGGAATATTTCCATAAATTTAGGTTCCCCAAAGGCGGAACAATCTGGACGATGGTCTAGGCAGCTCTTTACTCGTGTATTCCGTCGTATGAAGGGCTGACCAGTTGGAGTACGCCATTTACCGAGGACATGGTTGTTTGGCCTGGAGAATACAGGGGACGAACAACCACCTCACTTTTGCTAAGCCACAGTATACCAGGACACTGCTGTAAATGGGCATAGCGACTTTGCACTGGAGCCCATTATTAGCACGAGCGTGGAATTCTGGGAAAGGATCAACCTGCTCAGAAGAATAGCTTTCAGTGTGACTGATTTGATTGTGAGCCTTGATTGAACGGGTCTTATCATCAGACTTCTTCTGGCTGGGTATTATACCAAACGCCTTATTTCCAAAGATCTTGGCTGTGCGATAGACTATGCGGAATGTCATTCCGGGTACCATTCCGCAATCGAAACTCGATCGACATCAATGGCTTGGCTAGAATCTTGGAACGTCGCTGATGTCAAATCAGAAGAGAAAATCGCTATCCACTTTGCAGCTGAACTTTCACAGCCATATAGAGGGTTTTTCTTCCCGAGCTATTCGCGATTTTCTTTTTCGTTGGGAACGAAAGGGTCATTTTCCCGGGTGTACCGGTGAGCTCACATGTGGTTCGTACGGAGTACATTGGTGGCTCATGTCAACGCACCTTACATTTCACCCTTACCTATCTCTGTGTTCAGGTTAACCTAGTGCGTGCAGGTGACTACTCTGGCTCTTACTTCTGATCGGGGGAAGCACAATGTGCTCAATGCACAAAGTCGCACATTCTCAACGTTTCTTTTTCCCACACTCTTGGGACTTTCATTGTGCTCTTGATCTTCCTAATATCAACCAGCCTAGGCCTGGATTTTCTTGGCTTCTTGAATGCGGAATTGAAGAAGTGACAGCGTTGGAAGACTGCGGAATCAAGATTGGTAGTGCGGGGGAGCTTATCAGTACCCCGGATTTCCCCAGCCCCTATACCCGTTGACAGCTCCTTAAATTCGGATAAATGCATTTATAAACACGCATCTCGCGCTGATTTCTGTCTCCAGATTCATACTGGTGGTTTTCTCAAAATCTCTCATCGACACTAAACAAGTCCATCATGGACTCTGAAAAGAAGTTCGATCATGAGATGGTCGAAGATGTCAAATCTACATCTTCGGTGCCAGAAATAGACCGAGCCGCGGAGAAGCGATTACTTTGGAAGCTTGACATCCATGTTGTTCCCATACTGATGTTTCTTTTTCTTCTTGCTTTCCTCGACAGAATCAACATCGGCAATGCACGACTACAGGGCCTTGAGAAGGACCTTGGCATGGCAGGCCACGACTACAACATAGCACTATTCATCTTCTTCATTCCGTATATTCTGTTTGAAGTTCCGAGCAACCTTGTCTTGAAAAAGGTGCCACCCTCGTGGTGGTTGAGTGGGATCATGTTCCTTTGGGGTATCTCAGCCATCCACATGCTACAGTCTTGAAAATTCCACTGACACTCATAGGAATCGTCACTATCTGCCAGGGGGTAACAAAGAGTTTCAGCGGACTGGTCGCATGTCGATTCTTACTGGGCTTGTTTGAGGCTGGATTCATGCCAGGTGAGCTTGTGTACCCTTCCGTGAAAAAGAGCTGTGCTGAGGTTAGATACAGGCTGTATCTACTTGATCGCAATGTACTACAAGCGACATGAACTTCAATGGCGACTGAACGTTTTCTTCAGCGCAAGCATTTTGGCCGGTGCTGTCAGTGGGGTACGTACTTCCCAATCCAATGACCGATATTTGTGCTGAACACGTTGTCCTAGTTACTTGCCTATGGCATCGCCCAAATGGATGGTGTGGCAGGATACAGTGGTTGGCGTTGGATCTTCATCATCGAGGGTCTAGCCACGGTGGTTTCTGCCATTATTGCGAAGTTTCTGATTGTCGACTGGCCCGAAGAGTCTTCATTCCTGAATGACCAAGAGCGCGCCTTGTTGATGCAGAGATTATCGGAAGATCGGGGTGAAGCACAGATGAACCGCTTTGACAAGCCAGCGATCAAGCGAACATTCACAGACATCAAGCTATACTTGGGGTACGCCATACCCTACTGCAATAATACTAAAAATCACTGACCATTACTGCCAGTCCGATCATGTACTTCGGTATCGTCAACACCGGGTATGCAACCTCATTTTTCACCCCAACCATCCTCAAACAACTTGGTTGGACCTCCGTTCGAGCTCAAGTGATGAGCATCCCGATCTATCTCGTGGCAACAGTAATTGCACTAGCGACAGCATTTGCCAGTGATCGACTCCGCCACCGCTTCGCGTTCACAATAGCAGGCTGCATAATCGCCACGATCGGATATATCCTTCTGCTCTGTCAAAATTCAGTGCCTGTGGGCGCACGATATTTCGCCCTTTACGCAATCACGGGCGGCGGATACATGACGCAGCCGATCTTGATGGGGTGGCTGAGCAATAATATGGCTGGGCACTATAAGCAGTCTATTGCATCGGCCATGCAGATCGGATTTGGTAATTGTGGCGGTCTGGTTGCCAGCAATGTTTTCTTCGATTCAGAGGCCCCGACATATGTCACTGGTTTTGGCGTTAGCCTCGGCATGGTCTGGATCTGTGGGGTCGCGTGTGCTGTTTTCTTTGCTTATTTGTATCGTGAGAATCGAATTCGCGAACAGGGCAAGAGGGATCATCGGTATGAGTGGCCTCGGGAGGAGTTGGAAAATCTTGGCGACGATCATCCTAGTTTCAGATTCACGTATTAGACGCTCTATGAAATCATTGACAGAGTGTTTTGTATCCCATGCAGCTCACATTATTTAATTATTCTCTAGTGAGGGGATTCCGAAAATGGAGATTTGGCGAGTCTTTGCCGCTGCCGAGTCCAATTTGAAGTCAAAGTTGTATTATAATCTTTATCTTATGCAAATCAGCCATACATATTACTTTGAGACTCTGAGGTCTGTACTCAAGTATCACCCAATTGAGGAGAGAGGGGAAATAGAATGAGCACTCTCAACTGCCGGCCTTCAAAGGCTTTGGCATGCACTTGAGAAATATAGCAAAATGGTGTCTTACAACCTTGGAAATCGAAGATATGATTGACTTCAGCAAGTAACCTTGGAGATACTCAGTATTCAAGTAATGAAATAGGAGCTCATTTCTATCAGAAGCCTGCGGTACATCTGTAGACTTAAGTAGAGAGTTCTTCTCTTGGGGTGCCACCAGTGTAAAACACCACATCCAAGGCGCAGGGGAAACAAGGCTTGGTTCCTTTGTCCGGAAATTTAAGTAACAGTTAGAACACAATGAGATATCCTGGGATTCCAAATACCAGTACGGAGTAGTACCTGAGATACCTAAGATGGCCGAGGGGATAGAGAAAAATAAGAAAAATGGGCAGTGGATATCATGACATATTAGACTCTCAAACGTGCCACCCTAGAGTATGGTTGGCCAGTCACTACTTGTTCCGACCCCATTTCCATTCGACAAGTCGCCCACGTTCCCTAGAGTTCTTCTTATTTTCTGGAAAAGCCTTACCACAGGCTGGCTACGGAGTTCGGACGCGTACGATGCTTTGATCGGCATCTCCCTCCCGACATGACGTAGTAGGCCTCACCGGATCTTTGTCAGATGAGTCTGATCGGGCTTTCATGTCTATATATATGTCGCAATGTTGCAATGTCGCATATAGATGCCAAGCACGACCCGTGGCCAGGGTTATGGGAGTCGTGGGGGATAAACCCACTACTGCGCGAGGATGGAGTAGAAAGAGAAAGATTGGAAGGATGGTGAACCGGGGTGATGTCCAATCAACGGCAGGGCACGACCCCCGCGGGTCCCGCGGAGATAGAACCATGGAAGTATGAGAGCGCTACTTGAGTCTTTACTTAACTATCATTTTTCCTAAACCTCCTACTCTCTTCTCCGTACGCGACAATGTCTACCCTCTCCCCCAAAAAGATGGATTCAGTCACCTCTGAAAGCCCCTGGAAATCAGAGCATCCATTCGGTCCTCCTCACGTTCCTCGCTCGCCTCCTCCGGGCATTCAACGACTCCGAGATACCCTCCACAAACTCTCACCCGCGGCTTTCGCTGAGAAGGAACTTTTGCGCAAAAAGAGCCAACACAAAAGTCCTCTCACTCAACGCAATGTGGACAACTTTGTCACCGAGCAAGAATGCAACGAAGCCTACAAGCCCAATCTACACTCCCCAGAGATCCAAGTCACTGAATGGCTTCAACGAGTCTCCTGAGAAGCAGCCAATCGAACACGAACGGTTCCCAGTGGAGCACACACTATGAGGTCTTTTTTTTCTGGAACGTTTCACACAACTACTTTACTCCGCGAAAGTCAATGCGCTAGAACAGCATCTGACAGGTCTTCGGCTCTTGCCCTGTGGGGAAATTCATCGGCCCCCCCTACTTTCGGTTATGCTTGGCGTGGACGTCATCAAGAGATCGCGTTGCGCTTTCCCAAGACATTTGTACGCTTTCAGTCGGCTTATCTTGTCCTTGTCCGCCCTGTCTGCCTTGGTCTATCATGACCTCTGACCTCTGACCTCTGGCCTCTCTTTGTCTTATTGATATCCTTCTGTACAACTACAAGAGCGCGGTTGCTGGAATCCGGACAAACCATTATTCATTGCACCGGATTATTTTACTGTATGCATATGATGGAAGTATTGAGACCATTTGGACAAGTGAGAAATGCAATAATATTCAAATAATGTAAGGCTGAATATACCTCAAAAGTACTCCATACAAACCTTGAATACGAACTTCCCCGGAAAGATCGGCTAAGTGGCGTGTCGCTGTGGAAGGAAACCCGAGGTGGGGTAAGTCTAGCGACTTCCCTTGTAGTACACGGCATACTTTCAAGCTGTAAAGCTGTCTACTACGAGTAGTATAACACGGAATGCCCAGAGTAGCAATTATTGGTACGCCCAACCTTGGAACCTCCGCTCATCCTCTAACAGCATTTAGGTGCTGGCCCCTCCGGCCTAGTCACAGCCAAGACTCTGCTCCAGGACTACCCGGATTTCTCACCAGTGATATTCGACTACCAACATCAAGTCGGTGGTCTTTGGAATGTCTGTCCAGATCCCAATCAGCCCGTCACGCTAGACCCGCGAATGCCAACCAATCTCAGTCGCTTCACAGTGGCTTTCTCGGATCTTGATTGGGAGTCGGTGCTAGATGAGGTTCCGATTTTTCCTCGGGCTAAACAGGTCGCTCAATACCTATCTTGTTATGCGAAGCGATATGTCCCAAACGAGATCCTCAGGTTGGGGTGCAAAGTTGTGGCGACAGAGCGCAAGGCCGACGATGGCGTGAAGTGGAATGTCCAATGGCTTCAGAATTTGTGTGTTCGATATTGGCTGCTAGAGGGCTATTGCTGACAGTGATTTGAAGTGGCACACCGACAGAAAAGCTTTGTTCGGAGGATTTCGACTTTCTCGTCATCGCCTCGGGATTCTTTGCAGAAAAACATGTCCCCGGTATACCAGGACTGGCGGAGTTCTCCGACCATGTCATTCACAGTTCTACTCTTCATCAACGTCGCGATAATTTGTCCCATGCTCTTGGGCATAATGATACGCAAAGCACAACGCTCGTCATCGGTGGTAGTATGTCGGGCGTCGAGGCCGCATCTGCTGCAGCTCTTGGCCAATCATCCTCTGCCCTTTCTACTCATACACGAGAGATTCCGGCCGTCCAGAACAAAGTGCATCACATACACTCGCGGCCTTTCTGGGCTCTACCAACCTACCTCCCCCATGGGCCTGAAGAGAATCCCTCATTTCAACCACTGGACTTGGCCATGTACGACCTGAGTCGCCGGCCCGCGGGGCCAATAGAGTACGCCTTGGGGCCTATCCTGGAAGAAAAGATAGCCAAAACGAATGGGTATTTCCAAGGTTTGCTAGGAGACGATTATAAGACATATGCGCACATGTCTGCGGGACAGACTAAGATCCAGCCTCCGTGGGTTGCCATCGGTAATGACTACGCTGAGTTTGTCCGAGCTGGGGCTATTCAAACATCGATGGGTCGGGTCATTTCTGTACACCCCGGCACCAGACTTGCTTCTGTGCGATACGCTGAACTAAACGGAGATATCAAGACGATAGACAATGTTGGAACAATCATCATGGCCACAGGGTTCACACCTTTCAAAGCCCTTTCACTACTGCCAGGCTCCGTACTCTCGAAACTCGAGTATTGCGAGACAGACCCCTTCTCCCCATTGATTCTCGACAAAGGCGGCACGGTGCGTTCCGAAATTCCAGACGTTGGATTCGTCGGCTTCTACCGAGGCCCGTACTGGGGTATAATGGAAATGCAAGCCCGATTCCTCGGGCACCTCTGGTCCGGAACCGAACCAGTCTACACAGAAGAGCAAAAGGCAAGTCTCCGCCGTATCAGGGCCGCGGACCCAGACCTGGCACGAGGCCAATTTCCGATGGGCGACTATGTAGGCTTGATGGAGACCTTCGCCAAGGAATTGGGTATCCGTCGCTCAGTCTTGGATGGCGACCAGTCTGGACCTGTGATCCCTGCTCGCTACCGTGACACGTCAACGGGTCAGGGACGAGGGATGGCCAGCGAGAACGAAGCGACTAGAACGTTGGGTGCATTGCGGGATGCGCTGCATGGGGCTGCAGCTCGGACGGGGGCGGCTTCGGCGATCTTCCGGGCTTTGCATGGAAAGTGGAAATCCCTGCATACTTCAGGGATTGATGAAACGGCTTGTGAGGTGGTTTTTTATCCACGGTATCCGACTAGTCCGGCTTATGACAGGGAGTACGTGGTTGAAACGGGGGTGTGTGTGACTGGATGGTCATGGGAGAAAACATTTTCTATCATGCGCTTGGCGGAAACGCCATTTCGTGCTACTTCGATCGAGATGTGGTCGGTGAGCTTGGCGGATGGGTTTGAAGCGGATTGCATTTCCGAGCGTTGGTCTTTGACCCCTCTCCGTCGAGAATTGAATGGTGAGTCTACTTCTGGGGGATATGTGATATCCGCGGAAAGTGTTGGGCCTTCTGGAGGTACGCTTTTGTACACTTTCCACTTCAAAGGTGTTTCAATTTCAACCTGGGAGTGTGTGGAATTGGAAGGTTCCACTGGACACACCTCGGAACTTGATGGACTGAAGTACAGATCACGAACTGTTTACAAAAGATAGATAGTATACACCTTTTGACTGAGATACGAATTCACTAAGAGACACCCAAAGCGGAAAGTCCAAGAGGCCAACCATGGATAT
Source organism: Penicillium salamii (assembly GCA_911197225.1). Lineage (NCBI taxonomy): Eukaryota > Fungi > Ascomycota > Eurotiomycetes > Eurotiales > Aspergillaceae > Penicillium > Penicillium salamii. Next base: position 335,563 of record CAJVOY010000087.1, on the reverse strand, counting down.
AGTCAGAAACCGTTATGACTTGGCTGTCTGGGCACCTCAGCCTCGCATACAGAGTACGGAGTACAGAGTAGATAGTAGAGACATGGGCAATCTAGACCCCCACTGCAGATGTTACTGTCACTTTGTGGAGTACTGATCTAAGCGAGGTTTGTCTGGACGGGTCTTGCCGTAGTTCCGCTCAGAATGTACATCAATGATCAGCAGATAATTGACTTGGGGATGTCTACTCCGTACAAATTACTGTAGTCTGTAAGTTTTCTGCAAGGGGCAGTCAAGCCTCGCGGCCCGAGGCAACTAGGTGCATTTTGTGGCTCATGCACAAAGCCTTTAATCCACAAACTCGCTCTAGTTAGTTGTTTTTGTCTTAATTTTTTTTTTTTTGCCTTTCGGGGCTGTCCGAGGCTGTGGCAACGGGTTCCCGATGTCTCCGGGTCATCCGTGGTTGTTGTGTCCGGAAATGGCAGCTCAATAGCAGAGCAAAGAAGTCTTTTTCTTGGGGCAAAATGAAAGCTCAATTCCAGCCAATGATTATGAATGGTTTGAGACTTACTACCTTTAGACCTCGGGTGATCTGGGGTATGTCCATTGACTTTTGGATCGGCGAGGACTGTGGTTCTTCGGCCGAAACTCACTCTAAGGCTCTTCCTTATACTTGAAGGTATAGCTTGGGTATAAAGACCTCATGTACCACACTTCTGCATGCAATTGCGTTTCAAACCAGAACAACCACATCAAGCTCGAGATCTTCATATCCCCTTGCTCCGCTCATTCGCCACATCCAATTGGATACGCTCCAAACCCTATATACTTCGATAAGAACCCCATGGGACCTGCCCAGGTGGTGAACATGACTTCAAACATGACACCAACCATTGATATAACCGACCATTCAACACCAATGTCCAAATCAACATCCCACCCAACTTCCACCATCGACCTCCCCTCCCAATGGCGCGCCTGGCAAGCCCTCTCAATAATCTACACAGTCCAACTAAACCACCAAATCCGACGACGCTGGCTCCTCGAACAAACATCCATGAAAGACAAGCCAGTATCAGAACGTTTCCGACCAGTCATCTTCCTCGAGACAGTGCCAACCCTTACAAAACCACCTACCAATCTAGATCAAGAAATCAACACACTACGCACCACTGCATCACTCCTCCGAGCACGGGTTGAAAAGGGAAAAGAGCTAGCATCTGAAATTGAACGACGGATGCTTGAGCCACGAATCAATTATCCGACTCATTTCTGCCATACATGCGTCGAGGACGGGGAGAGGGTTGAAGTTCTACTTACTAAATGTGGGCATCGGGTTTGTAGGACTTGTTTGGAGTTTGGGATTGATGGGGGTGTTTATGAATGTAGTATTTGTTTTCGGGAGGTGGATTTTGTGGCGAGGAGTCCGTATAGTCGGAGTCCTGGGTCCAGTCCGTGGAATTGTTCGGACCGTGTGCTGGGGAGGGATAGGAAGGCTCCAGCTGCTTCTAGGGGGGTGAGGTTTTGTTCACCGATCCTTTAGATTTTGGTTCTTGGGTTGGAAGGAGTTGACTTGCGTTGCATTTGAATTTACTGGCGGCATTGTGTTTCTCTTGTTCTAGGTAAATATTTCCCATTGAATTCTCAGAATTGAATGAATTATGTGCAGTCTATAAACGAGGTGGGTTTGGGATGTGACCAGGCCAGGTTCTTTTTTCCCCCAAATGGATATCAAAATCTAGAAACCTTCAGCTAGACCCTGAATGAACACCAAAAACAGGAAGCCCCGAAAATGCATGAAACATGAGCCGTCTTGGCCATGCCACATGGGAACGCCTTTTACCAACAGAAATCAAACGTGTATGTGGAGGTCATTATACAGTAGGGTGCGGGCATTGGCTGCCCAGGAGCGTCAAAAGGCAGCCCGAGCGGTGATCAGCGATCTTCCGCATGCTCTCCGTCATCGATGATCATCTTTACTTCTTTGACCGGATGCAGAAGCATAGGAGGAAGGCACATGCGACCTTCGCCGGCAAGCTCGCGCTGCTCCCCTCCGTCATTGTCGACACGAAGACCGAGCCAGCGACGCCAGAGGTTGGGCGAGAAGCCGGCGGAATAGAACCAGGTAGTACCGCGGAAGTTATGTTCGCGATCGCCGAAGATGGATGTGCGCGCACCACCTGAGGCACCATTGCGGCCAGCATTGAAGACTGACTCCAAGTATCGGGTGGGCCAGCGGCGGTCGACATAGACAGCGTGCGGGACGAAGACAGCCTTGAACCCGTGGTGCAGCGCCGTGGTGGCGGGCCACATCTCCGAGAACATACTGTGGCGCTTGAGGGCACATTCGCGGTGCATGGTTGTGAGCAGCTTCTTGGAGATACGGGACGCGGTGATAATGGCCGTGCGCCGCGGTGGCATGCCCTTCTCTCTGTTGTATCCGGTAACATCATCCCGAAGAAGCCAGGTCGTGCCTTCAGGGTCGTAGAGCGGGTTGAAAACAACCAAGTCTGCGTCTTCGCCAACGCCCCATTGGTATTGGTCCTTGTCCATGCTGGTGGGCGGAATTCCCTCGCCCTCGACTTCGAAGATATCCCGTTCGTCGGGGCGTTCAGGGCCCCAGATAGACCTGTCGCCTTGCTGGTGCATTGAACTCCGCACATTGGGGTCTCCGCCCTTAGCGGCGCTCCACATGTTGTTCACGGAGTTAGTGCCACTCTCTGTTTGCACGCGGACCATCTGTCGGAAGTCCTCCCATGATCCGTGAACAGAGGGGACGTAGAAACGAGCATTACGTTCCCAGAGACCCTTGCGTGGCTGCTTCTTGGCCCATTCGCCAACCTTGTCGAAGAGGTGGTACCAGTGGCCTGTGTAACGTGCGTCCATTTCCCAGTTCCAGAAGTAGTCATACTCGGGGTGTTGGAAGGCGAAGTACTGCATAGGCATGTATGTGCTGCGGTATACACCATGGATCGGCAAATCTCGCATCCATGTCTCCTCTAGCCCGGGATACATGAGGGCCATCTGGGGCTCTGACCACAGGGTTCCCATGCCACGGAACTCTTCAGGCAACGAGTCTCGGAGCACCCGTTGGTAGGTCTCATCATCCGACCAAATCTGCAAGTCGGTGTTCTTGACGTGGACGAGGAAATGAATGGTGTACTCTCCGCCAGACATGAGTGAGAGCTCTGAGATAATAGAGCGCATGTACATGATGTCCTCCGGGGTGTAATTGAAGTCATGCCAGGTACGGATCACCACTGCAGTACGAGACACCTTCTCAGAGCCAACTTGAGGTGGTTCTTGACGAATATCCTCCGCGGGTGGTGGAATGTTCACCTTGGGAACACCCATAGGCATGGAAACGAAACGGTTGAGACGAGGCTCAGGCAGTTCATTGAAGCGGTGGCGATTAGCCGCGTGACAGCGGTTCTGAGCGCCAGCCCAATCCACCGTGCGGAAGTCCACAGGCGGCACATCCTCCCAAACACGATCGGCACCGTCACGATGGCCATCCAGTCCAGCGCCAGAGCCTCCCTTCTTTGCCCCGTAGCCAAAGCCGTACGGGCCCAATCGACCAAACCGATCGAAACACATATCATCACGGATTCCCAGAATGGTGTTCGAGCCCATGGCCGGCTCCGGGAAGCCATTGGGGACACCTGGGTAACTCTGAACAGAGGGGACGCGCAGCGTGTTCTCCGGGTTGAGGAAACACTCGCGCTTCTGACCATATTTTTGGATGTATTCCGGTGACTCATAGTCGGGATAAGGGTTGAACACACTACTGGCCATGTTTGGGTGCAGGTCCTTTTCCCTCTTGGCCTTGGGTTGTTCCTGCTTTTGTGCCTCCTGCTTCTCGTCGTCGGCTTCCGGTCGCACAGTGAAGTCCTCGGAGCCATCACCGGGGTATTCAGGGATATTACTCGACCGCGCGACCAAGGCAGAGATGCCGCCCTCGTAGCGATTGAGGAATGGGAAGCTCTCCCATTGGGGTGGTTTGGCAGCGACGACCTTCGGTAAATCGACGGTGACTTGCGACACCGATGCGGAGAGAGTGAATCGGAAGAGGGTCAAGATGAATACGACCAGGGCGGCGAAGAGGGCGAAACAGAGCCACCGCATGATCCGCTGGGGGACGCGGAATCCGACGACACCTCCGGGACGACGAAGACTCCCGCCCGCTACGAGGGGCGGAGGGTATGAGGCCGCGACGTTGGGTTCGTCCAGCGAATCGTCGTCGGAATCATCGCTTGGGTGGTGGCGGAAGGTGTGACGGCCTGCACTGGGTTGTTTTTCGACGTCTGCATCGCGGGTATTATAGGGCGATGGGGCCTTGTACGCGGCGGAATGGCGCCTCGCCTGAACGGTCATGATGTCGAACCAGATGTCAACATCGAAGTGGGGTAAACTATATCCAAAAGCACTTCACTCCATTCAAATCCAGGAGATTTAATCAAGCTGAATCAGGGGGAGGGGTGGATGCTAGAAGGAGAAGCGAGGCACGCGAGGTGTTCAGTGTTGTTCAATGTTATGATCGTCGGCCAGGCAATGGTCAGCCCTGTTTCCAATATTCAATTGAAGAAGAACCCAAGCGGTCCCCGATAGGAAGTACAAAGTATGGAGTACAGTAGAATTAATTAGAGAGACAGAGATCGAAAAGAGGGTTATTATGTCCCAAACTGCCAAGACTACTGGCGCTTCCAAGAAACGAGAGATTACGCAGTACGGGAAGTAGAAGGGGCCAGGGCTAACGTTTATGCGTACTCCAATCCCCCCATACTAAAACCTCCAGATCTATTGATATTGATATTGATTTGGTGTACAGAGTAAGTCTTACCTGCAATTGGGACAAAAGAAACTCGAATTTCTCTTTGCTGGGTTCTCTCTCTCTCTCCTTGCCTTAGATCTTCAGTTTACAATGGATGTGTACTTATACAGATCTCTTTTCTTTTCCACAAAAGGGCAAACAGAGACGCAATTTTGGAGAGAAAAAGGAAAAAAAGACAAAGGCTGGTAACATAGCGTAGAAAGCCGGAGAAGATAGGTTTAACCCGGAGAAAGAAACATGGTCGTCATCATTTGAGTTCGGTATTCTCTCCTCATTCGAATTCGCATTATAGACCCTTACTCGCGGTTGGCTTTGCGGAGCGCATCGGCGAGCCACTCCAGACCCTCGTACAGACCGTCTCCGGTGGTGGCGCAGGTCGATTGGATGAACTGGGGAAGGATGGTTAGCAATGTCTCGACAATTCCCGATCGAGGGGTTTCCACTCACCCAGGCACGGCGGGTCAGACTCTGGAGACCCAGCTGCTGGGTAATCTCGGCGGGGCTCATGGCGTTCTAGACAAAAGCGGATCAGTAAGAGAAATAGGGGGCGGAATTGCGTCAAGGTCCAAGGACTTACGGGCAGATCCTGCTTGTTGGCGAAGACCAGGAGGAGGGCGTCGCGGAGTTCGTCCTCGTTCAACATGCGCTGCAACTCCTCGCGGGCCTCAACAATACGATCGCGATCGTTGCTGTCAACGACGAAGATGATACCCTGGGTGTTCTGGAAGTAGTGGCGCCACAGAGGACGGATCTTGTCCTGACCACCGACATCCCACACGGTGAACTGAATGTTCTTGTATTCGACGGTCTCGACGTTGAAACCTATTTCGGGGTCAACAATTTGGGGTTGAAGCGGGTCGCGCACAGGGACTGACCGATGGTGGGGATGGTGGTGACGATTTCACCGAGCTTCAGCTTGTAGAGGATGGTGGTTTTACCAGCGGCGTCAAGACCAACCATCAGGATGCGCATCTCCTTGCGCCCCCATAGTCGGTCAAACAGCCGTGAGAAAGTGATACCCATTTTGTCGAATTAGAACCTCGTCCTGGTGGCGTTGTCAGAGGCAGTTATGGAGTGGAAAGGGAGAAAGCGGAGGGGTTGGAAAACGTGTTGTGGACTTGTCGGTCAGAGGGTCAGGGGCGGGCACGAGCCAGTCAGACTCCCACTTACCGGCAGAAAATAGATTCCGTTGTAGGTATAAAGTGAAGGGGTCAAGAGAATGAAAGAGAAGGAGATTACGAGTGTCCTAAAAGGAGACTCAGGAAATTGGCCTGCCTGTTTTTGAATACAGTCGAAATACCCGTTGGCGGTGGACGTGGTCTTTGACTATCACCGTATAGTGGCAGCACGCAATCAAATATACGAGTATGTATGGAGCAATGAGGCTGTGAATAGACTAGAAAAGTACAGAGAGACTATGGAGTACAACAATCTGGAGTATATACTATATCATATAACTGTATAATAGTTCTGCCTATAAGGAGAATCCATGATGGTGACAAGAGGACACGGTGTTGACCCCGTAATTTACATACACAGCCCTTCGGGACTCTATTCTCGGCCCAAAGACCCATATAACTCAGAGTCCCATAACCCATAACACCCCGTTTTGCCCCTTGTGATAGGCGCATATGTTATCTTCCTGCTTCCAAGGTTATTTCCAAGGTTATGGTCTGCTTTCTCGTGACATTCTTTGGCGTGACTTTCGGAAGAATGTGCCCACCATTGATCGGTAGATTGTCTTTCCTTCTACCGTGTCACTGGCATAGCCAAACACCGTCAACAACAGGACTGACAACACAAAGATCACGGCAAAGCTGATCCAGTAATCCGCCTTGGTATACCCGTTCTTGACTCCAATGAGTTCCGTCGAGAAATATGCACTCATCAGACTAACCGGCAGGAACAAAATCGTGGCTTTCGCTAGCAGGATCGTAATGCGTGTCAATTTCTCAACGGCTTGCGAATCTTTGAGCGCAATCAGGTTGAAGTTCTGGTCGAGTCAGCAGACGAATCCCAGTAACTTCCCCCACTTATACACCCACATAATCCAACTTACCAAGAATGTCAACGATTCCTTCTCATTGAGACAATTCTCAATCTCACTCAGACAATACAGGTTGATCCGATCCACCAACCGTTCGAACCGTGCCACCGCCGTCGAGCTCAACTGCACCCCAACGGACTTCTCGGCCGCGCTAGGAACACTGGAATAGCTGACGAGACTCGCTTGTCGCATATCCACATACTCCATGTCACCAAAGGTGGCTCCATACGGCACGGTGGGGTGCAACGAACGGGCCTCATCGCGGAGCATGCGCTGTCGCTGCAACAGTCGCCGCATGATCAGCTCGTAGCTCTGGTACAACCGCTTCAGGACGGCTAGTCGTCGCCCCAGCCAGTGGAGCTCATTGATCAACTCTACCACCGGTCGATCGAGCATATTCCCTCTCTATCCGGATCAGCATGCTGGGCTTCAGTAACAGCAGTCACACAACTAACCAATTCCTCTAGCAAGACGCCGTACTTGTGCTCACGCTTGGCGATCAGTCCATAGCTTGACACCCAGTCGTCGAAAATGTAATAGAACAGCAGACTCGGCCCGTCTTCCTGCTTGATGCTTGCTTGGTCGGGGCTGAGGTCGCTGAATTGTCGGACGCGGATCGTGATGAGTGATTCGCTCTCTGACATGGCAAAGTGCAATCGCGATACACCGGCAAAAATGAATCGGATGTTCCGGCGCACAATGTCGAGAACCGGCTTGGCTTCGTCGATTTGGACGTCGGTGCGTCTAGGGAACGGATTCTCTTGAATCGAGATGATAGTTCCTATTTTGAATCAGCCATGGTATCTGGACTTGCCCGGTGTTCCCTACCATCGTCGCACTGTATCAGCCATGTCCAGAGTCGTTTTCCATCCGGGAGATTCTTGCCATTCGGCATTGACAGAGTCGGGATCACAAATAGTGTATTATAGCCGATACAGGTATCTGGCCAGTCAGTGTGCTCCAGTCAGTGTGCTACTCCATCGATTCGGGCGATACTCACATCGAGGACCATGGTCTACTGAGGAAAAGTGCCAAATCTGGTCGGTGACCTGGGCAAACGTCAAGTTCTTGAATGAGGCCGATTCGCGGGCTCTTTCTGGGTCAGAGAGATACTTGGCATTCTCTGGGTCATCAATATCATGCTGAAAGGACGTCCCAGCATTCGAGGTTGAGGATCTTTTGTCGGGGACTGGTATGGTTTTGGGCTCTGGCTGTACGGGTTCCGTGCACATCATGCCTTGTAATCGTTCAGACACGCCGTAGTGTTTAGTTATGGCCTAGGCATTTGTTAGTCTCTAGTCTTCTTGCGATCAAAATAACTATACCTTAATGCTGTCTTTCTGCTCCTCTGGGGCCCAAATGTTACTATGAGACGTAAGTATAAGACCGGAGGCCTGCAACCCTCCAAGCTTACATCCAACGTGTGCCGAAACACCGGGGTTTCTAAATGCAGTCAGATATTCCACTCTCCTGTTTCTTGTCTTTCTTCCTTGGTTTCAAAGAAACGCACCGGCTTGTCCAGCAACAATCTCAGCTCATCTGTATCCAAGTCGGACGCACACCACGCATCGTCGTTCCCAAAATCCAACACAAAGTTCTTGGTAAGAGGGTCTTCGAGACGGCGCATAGCACCATAGAATTGTATCTTCTCGTCGATGTCCTTAAATTTCTCGGCCAAAGAGCCATCATTGTCAAGCCCCGAGTAGTAATCTCGGGGCGTCGTCGGATCGCGAGAATATACTGTGTCGGACATATTCGCACGTCGCGATAATTCAATCCTGTGGGTCTGTATTAATGGAAAACAATTGGATTTTTAGGCAGCCCAGGCAGCTGATGTTCCGTGTCAGGTGTTCGCGGACGTTAAGAGTCATACACATACAACCCTGGATCCAACCGTGGACTTCAGGAATGCAACCCGGGCTATACAAGAAAAGGATAGTAATCAGGTTAAATTAAATATATCAGAGCTCAAGGCGAGGGACCCCAGAGCATTAAATAGGATCGAGTTCCCCCATCAGGGGCGACCAGTCATCTGAGGCTGACACTGCCGCCGGTCACGTTTAAGCGCTGCGATCATCTGCAGCCCCCACAGAATCGGTTTATCTTGTTTCACCTGTCAAGATGTATCCCGCAATAGCCTGACTCTGTTCCAAGGTTTTCTTGCATAAATTTGCTTGCTTATATCTGACTTGTGTGCCGAAGCTTGTGTTACTCGGTCACCAGGGACTGATGTATACCCAGACCTGGTGTCAGATGGTGTCCATGACGAAAGATCTTCAAGATCAACCTAAATATTCATGAATGACTATTGTACTTGCTGCGTCAGCTTTTTACGGTGACTCCATCTAGCTCAGCTGGGCTTATTTATATTGATGTATAGGATGACGGTGCTGCGGATCTGGATCGGGTAGTTAACCTTGGAGGTACAGAGTACTCCCTATTGATCGTAAAAACCACGGAGGGCTTCTTAGTTTGAAACGAAGGAATATCCTAATATCTCTTGAGGTATCTATTCCCATGTGCAAAATATAAAATGATTTCAAGAACAGTGTACCTATGCGGTCGGCCTCCAGGGCTGATACTGAAGCAGGGCGCAGGGTGGTCTGGTCTCCAACTTTAGAACCGCCTCGTTAGAATAGTCACCAAATCCCCCAAGCATCAATCAAGTATCAACTGAGGGGTGACTTAAAGGTTGACATTGCGCCAGATATTACAGCAACATAGCTGACCAAAAAGTGGACATGGTAGCTCGTCTGTCGGCATCATCCATGGATGTACTTAGGTAACGGATGCCCAGTTGTGAAACGGAAGCAGAAGTCCTCAAACTTTAGAAGTGATAAATCTGTCGAAGGTAAAAGCTTAACCAAATGGCCGAAGGGTTAACGACGTCGCTAATGGCCCCAGGCCCTACAATCATGGCCTAGCAAGGGAAATACCGCACCAGCGTACCTGTGCTCAAGTGCTCACAAAGAAGCCCCCAAGCCTATATCTGAATTTTAAAACCACTAAATAATTTGGTGTCTATTTTTCCTACGTTCCAAGTTACTTTATGTCAGTTATGAAAACCCAAATATAAGGTAAATCAAGTCTGGGATTGGCCTGATCTCAAGTTGACTTTCTTGCCATATATATCAGCGGAGTTAGCTGATACAGAGACAGAATATCAATCCCCTGTGACTTCAGGACCAAGCGCCCGAGTAAGTTCTGTCATTACACCGAAAACAATACAAAGAAAGTCTTTTCACGCCTACACAATGAAATTGTGACTCTTATAAGAAGTATGTTGGATAGATACTTCACTCCCCTAATTATTGGCGTGGAGTTACTTAAGTACCAAAGGGTGACATGTAACTTGCTCTGTTCCTGAAGTCTGATATTGGTAGACTACAAATACATGAGAGCCATAGTATTTTGGAATAAGCAGAGCGGTACCAATTTCAATGTTGTGAAGCATGTTTAAACCAACTTAAACAGTCACAGGATCCAAACTTTCCGTATCGGGACATATTGGTGCCTGAGATAATAGGCTAGATGCTGAGTCATCGCAGAAAATTTAGGGCACAACTAGACCTAATTTAGTCTAGCGCCAACTCATACCCACAAGCGGAGAAATACACGGCCCTCGACAATTTCTTTTCTTCCAGCATTCAACGCAGAGCCATACCTTAAGAATTCCATTTTCTTTAGGAAGACTGTAGCAATCATGTCCAAGATCACAGTCGGTACGTTTCTTGTCTCGCTTCCAACTCGATGATCTTGTCACTAATATCTTTGTCTCATTTCAGCCGGAGTGCGCCAGAATGTTGAGAACCTCCTCAACTACTCTCTCAATGAGAAGAAGCGTAACTTCAACGAGACCATCGAGCTTCAGATCGGTCTGAAGAACTACGACCCCCAGCGTGACAAGCGTTTCTCCGGTACCATCAAGCTGCCCACCGTCCCCCGCCCCAACATGGGTATCTGGTACGTTTTCCCCGCTACGAATGCAAAGCATTTTCTCAATATTCCCGCGGCGAAAAATCGCAGGAGAAACGAAAACGAGTACTAACAGATTGTTCCCACAGTATTCTTGGTGACCAGCACGATCTCGATCGTGCCAAGCACCACGGTATCGATGCCATGTCCGTTGAGGATCTTAAGAAGCTCAACAAGAACAAGAAGCTCATCAAGAAGCTTGCTCGCAAGTACGATGCCTTCCTTGCTTCCGAGGCTCTGATCAAGCAGATTCCCCGTCTGCTCGGTCCCGGTCTTTCCAAGGCCGGAAAGTTCCCTACCCCCATCTCCCACGCTGAGGACATGGCCGCCAAGGTCACCGACGTCAAGTCCACCATCAAGTTCCAGCTTAAGAAGGTCCTGTGTCTCGGTGTCGCCGTCGGCCACGTCTCCATGGAGAAGGAGGCCATCGTTGCCAACCTGATGCTCGCCATCAACTACCTCGTCTCCCTCCTCAAGAAGGGCTGGCAGAACGTTGGCAGCCTTGTCATCAAGGCTTCCATGTCTCCTCCCCACCGTGTCTACTAGATTATCTGTCGCTTTGCTGCGCCGGGTTTTCTAATTTGGGCCTGAGAACTGGGTTTGTCGTTGTCTTACGACTAAATAAAAAATGAAGCTCATGATCGGTCTCAACCTTTTTTCCCTCTCGGATCCATCGTAGTATTATGTAGTGCTTGATTAGCAGCCTGAGAGCATTGGTACTTATAGATCGAATGTTGTACATTATGTTATGTTGCCTTTTGTGTGAACGGTGACTATCGTACAGAAATTTCACTCCATGCCAACCATAAGCTCTGTTTTGTCCAGGATCATTCCTCGCATGCCAATGAACTCTCGGAGACTCGCCCATTCCTCTCCAACCTCCTCGCCTCTCATGTAGGGATCTTTGAAACCCCAAGCACAGGCGACTCTGTCCATGGCGGCGCGCTCTTCCTCGCGCAACCAACGTTGACGGAGCGGGATACCAGGGATCCATACTACACGCTCCATTTGATCATTAGCTGTCGTGATGGCCAATATACCCATGGATGATGTGCCACCGACGTAAGCCAATGTTGCAGCGAACGCGATTCCAGTTGCTACATTTGGATCCATCGTGTTCTGGAATGTGGCAGCCCACGATGCGACAGCATAGCAAGCAGCCGGAGCGGCCGCAAGACCGATTAACGGGACACCGGCTTTCTTGAAGATCTTCGCCCGGTGGAAGGCAGGGGCGCAGAAGGTGTTGTCAATAATAGCCAGCACAAGCGGGAGGTTCTTCTGCTCAATCGCAACACCCAGAGCCTTGTTCGCCAGCTCGGCTGGAACGGCACTGTTGACGCTCTTGGGGTTAGGCTTGAGCAACTTGACCGGGGAGCTGTTCTCCTCTGGGACCGGCTTATTTGCGTAGAGGTGGAAGATTTCGGGGAAATGCTCGGCGCGGCGCAAGAGGGTCAAAGTCTCGGTACAAGAGGCCAGAGCCTCGGGCGAGATGAAGACCTTTTCATCCTTCAAAATAGCAATGGCGATTTTTGAGACTGACTCGGCCAATCGAGGATCCGGGTTCTGTGAGGATTGTAATTTCCCGTTGCTCTTTGTGGCAGTTTGCTTCTCCTCCATGTCCAGTAAAGATGAGATCGCGTTGCCCTCGTCACCCGAGGACTCCTCGGTTTGATCTCGTTCACGCGAAGATAGAAGCTCTGCGACCCGTTGGCATCGTTGTAGCAAGTCCACCACCACTTCATTGGAGGCTACGGTATTCGATTCGTGCAAGGCAGATGCATCTCGCGCGATATCCTTCAGCGCCGTATCAGAGCCTAGTGTAGAGGCCGAGTTGGCGAAATGGCGCACGACTAATGAGGACAGCGATGTCAATCTATCGATTCTCTGTGAAGGCTGCGCGCGGAGGGCGGAGATTGGGGTCCGACTCTGCACAAGTGATGAACGCGCGATAGGCAGACCGCGCTTGGACGCCGAAGTCGAAAATTGGCACAACTGACAGACCTGGCCCTGTCGGGAGCCCTTCTGGGCTGTTAAGGCGGCTCTTTTCATGGCGGTGGAGAATATGGGTTCGTTCTGAGGCTGTTGGTTTTTGGAGGGAGTCTAGGCGGAGACTTCGCCCTGGAGCCGTCCCCTTCCCCGTACACCCTGACGTCTTCTTACTTCTCTGCCTAACAACTACACAACCCTTCTGACCAACACTCTCTACTACCTCTCCGTATATTTCTGCGTCACATGCTGCGTCATCTCTGATTCCCTATTGTCTGTTCCTTAAAGATGCCTCCTCCCCCTCCTCCCCCGCCGCCGCCGCCTCCGGGAGGCTTGGGTGGTCCTCCCCCGCCGCCCCCTCCAGGAAACTTACCAAACAGACCCGGAAAAGGACAAGCTAAAGATAGAGTATGCATGATAACCACTAGCCCCGAGCCGCATTATTTGAGCTAGCTTGTTGAATCAGAAATCCGGCGGCTGACCATCACATAGGGCGCACTTCTCTCTGATATCCACAAGGGCGCCAAGCTCAAGAAGGCTGTGACCAATGATCGATCGGCGCCTGCTCTTGGAGGATCAGGGGGTGTATCATCAGCTCCTCCCATTGGAAGTGCACCACCTGTGCCTGGTGCCAGGCCGCCTCCGAGCGGGCTTGCGCCGCCTGTGCCCTCTGGACCCGCCGCAAATCGGTTACGGAGTAACAGCGAAGGTGTCTCTGGGTCAGACAATGCAGGTGGATCAATGGCGTCTCAGCTAGGAGGCATGTTCGCGGGTGGTATGCCCAAATTGCGCAGTCGTGGGGGTGTTGATACAGGTGCCGGTCGAGACTCGCCATATATGTCGGACGGTGAAGCACGCCGACCACCTGCTGCGTCAGCCCCAAAACCTCCCACGGCACCTAGACCACCTGGTGCTAGACCACCGCCTCCCCCTCCAACAACAGACTCGCCGCCGGCACCGCCAATCAACCCTTTGATAGCTGGCCTAAAGAAACCTCCCCCAAGACCTGCTTCAAGACCTTCCTCTACAGTGTCTACAAAGGCACCAGATGCACCGCCTCCTCGTGCACCCCCTCCACCTCCAGCGCCGGGCAAAGCCCCGCCCCCACCAGCTTCGAGGAAGCCATCTGGTCCCCCGCCACCTCCATTAGCAGCTCCCTCCAGCCGCGCCCCGCCTCCCCCTCCGGCAGCTTCACGATCCACACCTCCCCCTCCGCCGGCGCCACCAGGAGCTCCGCCCTCGATAGCCGCCCAAGCTGCTCGTTCTGCATTGGGACAGCACAGTCCATCACCTGCAGCACCACCTCCTCCGCCTCCATCAGCTGCCCCGGGTGCTCCTCCACCACCACCTCCAACCTCACCACCTGTAGCGCCACCCACCGAGCTGCCATCTCGACCAGCTTCTCATGAACCTTTTGCAGCACTAGATCCCAGTGCTTACACACTCAGCAATGGTGGCTCACCCGCACCAAGCTCCCGAAGCCCCTCATCACATGGCCCAATTCGAATAGAAGATACTCGGTTTAAGTTCCAAGGCGACGGTTTACTCCCCAAACCACGTCAGTTTGTTGGTGGAGACCGGCGTTACCGCGCCGGGAGAGGCAGCAGTGTCCCATTAGACTTGAGCGCTTTGCGCGGTTGATTGGGTGCACTTGATGTTGTGGGCAACTGTGCGCCCATAGCTAACTGCTATACATATATCATCTTACCGTCATACAGTCTTGTCATGTAAACATTCTGTATAAACACTTTGTATATAACCCCTCTGGACTCAAGACACCTACCTTCATTGATCAGACCTCAGATCTGACAGGGAACAGAGCTAGAATTCATTATTAGTTCTCAAGATGAACGTGGAATCACTCAAGCTCAAGCGCCACTTTTCTTAGAACGCACTACCGGCCATGTCATAATGTACACCGCCCTTACCACCGCCTGCCCCTCGGGCGGTAGCCATGCGCACTTAGGCCCCAAAAGCTAAGCTTCACACGTGATCGAGGATGTCAATTGATATGGAAAACATCTACAAGTCTCTATTCCTCTGATATTAATCTGATTCAACCGCACAAGCCCCGCCATCATTCACCCTTATCTCAAAAGGGCCCTCACAAATCATACCTCCGGTTCGACTCTGGACCCGCTCCTCGCCGCTGCCATTCTTTCGCATTGAAACATCTCGGACTTCAACGGGATTTCTGCGACAGGACCGAGCCCCAAAGCCCATCACGACTTCACGCATTGCCGAATCAGCTATAACACATTTCTTGCATAAATACGCGGCGGACGATTCTTGCTTAACTCAAGTAGCGAAGTCAGAGATCGACAGACTTTCCCTCATCCGCGCAAAGCAGACCTCCCCCCAAGTGCTAGAATACGACTGGACCTGATCTACGGAGCACCAGTTGATCGAATCTGACTGCGCATTTAATTGCGATTTTTTTTGCCCACGCAAGATTGAGACACCCTTCCATTCTGACGAATCACCGCTCTTACGTCGACCAAATCCACCATGTCTCTCCACGCATTTATCAATAGTGAGTCTTCCAATGGCACTTTCTGACTTTTATCCCCACGGTATCTGTATGCTAACAAGACTTTGCAATCAGAGAAGGTCCTTATTCTTACCGTTGACGGCCGTACGCTTGTCGGCAACCTTCTTTCAACCGACCAAATGACCAACCTTGTCCTCACCAGCACCGTCGAACGCATTATCCGCTCTCAAGATGAAGACGAGCCCTCTTCCGAGATCGAACATGGACTGTATCTGATCCGTGGCGATAATGTGGTGGCTTGCGGTGAAATAGACGAAAAGATTGACGGAGACATTGATTGGACCAAGGTGAAGGGCGAAGTCATCCGCGACACCAAGAACGCATGAGCAAGCTCTACACGATTGAACTTTTCTTTCCGGCGTTTCGGGGAACCATTTGCATGCGATAATGATCCAGCAGGACGATTATTCTGGAGTTCGACGTGGTCCTTGGCCGGACCTGGTGCGGGCTTGGTCCTTGGCCCTGTGCCTACGTGCCATAACGCTGTTGGGTGTCGGTCCGATCTGGTTAATTTTTTTTTCTGGCTGTAGGCTACAGCCCTAGGAGCGGTGATCTGCTCTGACGCAATGATCAGAAGATCTATCTGGGATGTGCTCCGTACGCATGTTGGGATGATGCCATGGGCTCGGCATTCTTGCAGTCTTGATCAACCTCGCGGGGCAAGAGCACAGACGCTGGATTTACAACAGGGGCCAAGGTCTTGTCTCTTTCCACCCCCTCCAAGTATGAGATGAGGGGCCAGACCCCTTCTTTTTTTTTGAGGTCATAGAAGAATGTGACTTATTATCATGGATAACATGATTTGATTGCAGTTACGGAGTACCACATTCCCCCCTCGTACAAGCTGGTACATTTTCTCCCACTCTCATGATTCCCAGGTTTCAACACCAAAAAGGAGTAGACTTTCATCCCGTTTGCGGACATCCCGTCTCCACGCGGGAACCTGCCAAGACTTAGAGAACCCTAAGGGGAACACGGAGGATGAAGTACGACAGCCATTCGGACACGAACACCTGGGCTGGGCAGAGGCCATGGCAGATATATGCTACACGGGACTCCTTGAGACGGTCCCACTCTGTAGATTACTCCGTACATCCTTTGGGATCTTGGGATTCCGCTCCAGCCTTGGCGCAGTATGTGAGGAGGCTGTCAGGTTGAATGTGAGGTGTACACATGTACGAGTACACCTACAATTTGCAGCAATAACTAAGTCCAGAACTAAGTCCAGAGTAAAAGAAAAAGAAGTCGGTCAAGATGCAAGTAACCTGTACATATGTCTGATGTTAGGCCGCAAACAGAGAGGCTTAGACCTAAAAGAGGCAGGGAAACTTAAGCCGAAACACCAGGCAGAAAGTATCGATTTTCCCCCTCAACCTCCCTAATTGCGTTTCGTCTTTCTCACTTCTTTTCCCTTTTTTCCTCACTCCCTTCAATCATTTCTAACCGCTTACTTTGTACTTCGTATCGCTGGGCGATCTCCAATTCCTGCTGCTGTCTTCATCCCGCCCCTTTCCGCCCCTATTCGCCTCAGCCCTTCATGTGTTCAGTATCACTACAACACAACGAGCGAATACCGGGTCATATCCAGCAGTTCTCCCGGGCTGAGGGCCTGTTGTGAACACAGTCCGTTTCACTTTAGCAAAATTTACCCTTCCTCACGGCCATGTGGCTCTACCGAGGCGCTCAGTCCGCCGTCTTCTACTATGCCACTTGCACCCCTTGTGCCGAAAATATCGATCGTCGGAAACGTAGAAAGGATGCCGCCCGAGTACAAAGAGAGAAGGAGAAGCAGAAGTTCGAGGAAATCGTCACCGATCAACCCCGTCCGTTCCCGCAACCAACACCCTTCAGTACCAATGTAGGCTGGCGAGAGGAAATCGCCTTGGGGCCCGGTCCTCCAGCCCGCCGGGGCGGTCGCAACTTCCACCGAACAGACAGCTGGAACACCGACCAGAGTTCGCAACTGAAGAAGGACAAGAGTGGTGGCTTGATGCATCCGCTCGGCGAGAAGTGGAAGTCCATGCGCTACCAACGTGAAGACGAGCCTCTATGGGGACAGCAAGAAGTGCGCGGGTCGTCTATTGGGTTCTCAGGCCGTGGTCGCGCAGACCCGAATGAAGCATCAAAGTACTATATACCTCGGATACCGCCCGTGAACGACCTTCACCCGCCCATTGTCAGTGGACCCTGCAGTCGCGCCGACACCCGATGGATGCTTCAACCTCCACCCAGTGCCAGAGTGATGTCCGGAAAGGAAGATTTCCGCAAGCCGGCCCGTGATAGCGTCGGTGGGTCCGGCAACGAGTATCTTTCCCGGATCGCCCAGAACACCGCCAGGGGCAATGAACCTGGGCATAGTGAAACGGCCGACGGTGTCGCAGATGAAACCAACCTGAAACATCTTCCTCGCCGGCCATCTTTGACTCGACTCCGGGTCTCGAATGAGGATTTTGATCCGACATTACACTCTCGAACTGACTCCATGTTCTCGGACACCAACACCGATGATCAATCTCCCAGCTTATGGCAACATCCCGCAACTCCACGATCACGTCCACAATCCAAGGACACAGGCGATGACAAGGTCTATCGCCCCCAAATCTCCAAAACTCTCTCCACAATGCAACGAGACAACAAGAAGGTCCACATGCTGCATCTTGAAATCAACGATGAATTCCGCGATGATCTCGAAGTGGGCCAGTTCCAGCCCATTCGCCCATGGCGCTGGAGCATGGACATCTAACAACCTTCCTAACCTCCCAACCTACCTCTCCATCCTACTCTCTTCCTAAGCCTGCCTTTCTTTTTCTCCTTCATCCACGGGTTAGGGCTACACGGCGTTTGAAGCATCAATTCCAGCGAGCATTTGCTTTTATCATTTCCCTCTTAGGCCTCGAGCCCTGCATTTGCTAGATTTATCTAGTAAACACCCCTCTCGCTGTCGGGACCGCATATCCCACATGGGCATGTACCTGGCGGGTCCAGTACACCAAGCGACAAGCCCGGCATTGCCTACAACACTTCCTACTTTGCCAATGGCAACGATCTAGCTGGCCGAGTTTCCTACGACAGCACTTCGAACTATCCTTCACACTTCCTTTTCTTTTTGTTTGCGGGTCCTATCATGGCCTTCCATGTCTCTTACTTTCCATTCGTGTCTCTCATTCATTAGATATTTTTCTTGTACCATAATCAGTCCCGCCCGCTAGGGTTGTCAATACAGTCAGTACCTCATAACAAGCTTTTCGGTGGCACCGATGAAATTCTACGTAATCTTGAAGTCAGCTCAGGTGTATTTCAGTCTTCCCCGGGGTCTCGTATATCATCTTGTTGAAAGAATGCCTTGGGACCTAGGTCCTTTGATGTGTATAATACTGATCACTGCATCTCTTCAGAGCTGTGGACGTTGGAAAAACAATATATTCAATCTATGAATCTCAACTCAATACCAAAATAAAACTAACGATCTAAGTACCATCTTGTTTTGGAATAAATGCTTGATATATTCGAGTCAACGATTTACCTGGAAATATTCATAGAAAGACTATTCGCTATACAATTTACATTTTTAAAATCTCAAATCAACTCAATGTTTTCGTGCAACCATTTTTGATAGCAGAAATATCATATTCATGATTTTTGACTACGAAGAACAGAAATTTGTCACTGTAGGCCAACTCACTAAAGAAAAACAACTTTCAACAATGGCTTTTTAAGCTTTGGATAGGATAGAAGTGGAAACAGCCTCGATCACACGAGGTCGTTCTGTAAAGCCGAGGACATTATGAAGACCTTTTTAGCAGGTATGGGTATGATGTAGCCTGAAACAAAAGGCCATTACAGATTTGAGCAATGACGTCCCGGAAGAAAGCTCTTGGAAGACTTTATAAAATGAGA